>JACEFZ010015235.1:100000-221668 GCA_014155875.1 Cepaea nemoralis
AGCTTTTCTATCGTGGAACTGGTCAGTGGGAATCCTGGGGTTTCCCCAGTGGGCCACGTTGTTGCGCCACTGTGATTGGTCCCACGATGGTCTTTCATGGTCGTTGTTCACGTGTGATATATTTTCTGTACTTGTTGCATTACACACACGGTTACACAACTGAATTCTGTGAACATTCTGGTCAAATATAAGGGATTCGTCATGCGACTGCCAGACGAACCCTACACACTTTGGAATGGAGGAATCATTGGCTAGCATTCGGATGTGTTGTGCCTCAGTATGGTCATCGCAGGATCTGACAGCAGAGTCTGATCGTCTGCAGGAAATTTTGTTATTTGGGAAATCCATCTGACATGTGAAATAATCAGAGTGGACTTCCGAAGGTCGACCTAGATCCGGCTTGCCAAGGTTGACCACTCTTCGGTCACTTGCTTCGAAGGGCCGTTTTTCATCTCTGGCCAGGTGGCCTGTACAAGTCAAGGAATTATTGCTGGACAGACACTGGTAAAACCTGTTGAGACAGAGTTGAAAAAAAAAAACACAATTAATTTGTTTCCTATCCAGAATAAAATAATCTTTTCGATGAATTTGAATTATTATTTAGGATGTGTCGTTTCTGTATTTATGTCTTAATATTTTATTTTCATGAATGTTATTTTGACAGAGAGGGTAAAGACAGCTCAGGACAGTAGCCCCGGAGTCTCCGAGAGATGTCAGGGTTGGCGAGATTACATTGAACAACTGAATATGTACATCGTTGGACATGTGAGGGCATGCAGATTTATTATACAAGGGGCTTCTCGTAAGTATTTAGCCTGACCCTGAAGGAGTAAGCGAAAAAAACTGAAATGTGGCACAGTGCTTATTCCTTCTCAGTATAGCCACCCCCTGAATTTATGTATTTCTTCCATCTCTGCGTGACCTTAAAAAGACCTTCAGAATAAAACAATCTGTTTTTCGAACTAAACCAGTTATTACAAGCCAGTGTGATATCTTCGGCACAGTCAAAACGATTTCCTTTCAGCTGTTTTTTATTTTAAAGATTTGGGAAAAGAAAAAAATCTGATGGAGCGAAATCTGGAGAATATTGTGGGTGTGGAAGAATTTAAATATTCAAATCTTTGGCAGTTTTCAGCACAAGCCATACTTTATGGGAGGGCGCGTTGCCTTGAAGCAAAGGCAGAATTTGCGTAGCATTATCCCTCTTTTTCTGGTCATAGCCTTTCTTACTTTGATAAAGAGATCTGCGTAGTACTGCCCATTAACCTTGTTGCCATGAAGTAGGTAATCTTTCAATATGACACCTTTGACATCCCAAAAAACAGTCAGCATCACTTTTCTTGCAGATCTTTGTGCTCTTGGCTTGACATGTGTTGGCGAGCCCGGGGTTATCCACTGCATGCTGGCAATTTTGAATTCTGAGTCATAATGGTGAACCCAAGTCTCATCTACCGTCACCATGGTCGTCAACATGTTTTTCGACAGCCACATGTTGAGTAACTGGCCACAGAAATCAACCCGTGTTTGTTTCTGTTCACATGTCAGCAGGCGCGGCACCCAGCGGGCACACACTTTTCTCATGTTCAGTCTGTTGTGTAAAATTCTAAAAACTGTACACTTACTCAGTTTTGCTGAACCCGATATCTCTGCAATTGCCATTTTCCTATCCTGGTCTATGATTTTCTTCACTTTTGCAGCATTTGCATCATTGCACTCTGAGGACGGTCGTCCTGGTCTTGGCAGATCAGCAACTTGGGAATGGCCACACTTAAACTGCAAACACCATTTTTTACAGAAGAATACAAAGGGCAGTCTTCCTCAAACACTGGTTCCATCTCCCTGTGTATTTCTGTAGGTGTTTATTTTTTTCTCTGTGACATCAAGAATTTTATCACAGTCCTGGCGTCTGATTTCTCAATTGTTTTGATAAACCGTTGGGTGTGCAGATCTGGTAAATAGGGTGTGATGTGCCATGCACCATATCGTAAAAACCAGTTGAGGAGGGAAATTCATAATTCATATGTCCATTACAAATTGAATGAGCTATACATTTACCAAATTTCAATTTTCTTCGTCTACTCCTTCATGGTCAGGCTAAAGACTTATGAGAAGCCCCTTGTATAACCCATTCACTAGCAAACAATTCACCTTTCCTTAGTGGCATTATTGTTAACGGTCGCTGGCTTTGACCTCCACCGTTGTCCATTCACGTGCTGCTACTTCTAGTGCACGGGACTGATTATTGCGTGTGAATTAGCTTTCCCTATTACCAGTATCCCTCACCATCAGGCAAACCCACTGCGACGTCAGAGGTACTTGTAATTTACGTCCCCAAATCAAGGACGCGAGGTCAACATTTTAGTAAAGCTGATCAGTGTGGGGTTAAACCCACTAGCTCGGCATCAGCAACACTGGAAAGTCTCAGCGGATGCTGACGTCAGTTGACTATAATATAATTACGTACTGTGCTTACCAGGGAACCTTGCTGGCGCAGTCACTGTCATGTTCGCCTGCCGGGGCGGTGATATTGTATGCACATCATCATTGCCATAGATTACCTTGTATTTGACCGCAGCTCCCAGAAGACCCACCCTAAAAAGGGTATAAGAAAATGTCTGGGAGAGTAATTTTGCGTGTGTTCTGCATGTCCTTCACAAGATGCAGCAGTCAACCCCAGCATTTTGGTTGTTCATGATTCCTGGGCAAGTTTTACGTTCAGTAGTTTGCCATTGTCTTCTGAACGACCTGCACCTATACCTTTTTCGAAAAAAAAACCAGCATTACGGGAATTTCTAATCGCGTCCATAACCCCTTCGTCACGGAGTCCCATTAGAGAGTAATAGGGCCGGCTATTATTAACCACCGTATCATCCTGTAACCAACACTGTTTAACGCGTGTGCAATGCTCCATTACATTAAAAAGACATTGCCGAGAGCACGCGCGGCTTAAACTCCACTGATGTGATTGGCTAGTTTACACTATCACTGACGCTGGTTTTATCCACGAATCCTCGATCCGTAGTATTCAGTTAGAATATAATGAGCATTTACATCTAACGCAGCACATATAAAAACTTTAAAACAATTTCAGCAGTTGAACGGCATTATTGTGATCAAAAAGATATAAATCTAATTGTCTACGAATGAAGAAAAAACAGGAAAAGTAATCCAACAAGAGGAGACAACATACACAAGTCCTTCCCGTACCAATAATGACCTTAGAGGAGAAGAAGGAGCAGGAAGGAGAGGGAGAGGGAGGAAGACGGTTATGAAGATTTAGAAGAAGAAGAAGAAGAAGAAGAAGAAGAAGAAGAAGAAGAAGAAGAAGAAGAAGAATAAGAAGAAGCAGAAGAAGAAGAAGAAGAAGAAGAAGAAGAAGAAGAAGAAGAAGAAGAAGAAGAAGAAGAAAATAATTACCTACCCTATGAACGTGTCAAGATAGAAGTTCACATGCACCCATTTGCCAGGTAAGAATTCGGTGTGTAGTTTCATAGAAATCGGCGCCAGTCTCCGCATGTCACGTGATACAACCACGCCAATCAACGTCATTGCCACCACCATCGTGGCTGTTTTCATTGGTGGAACTGTCATTGCTGTTTTGCATACAGAATCCTATGAAAGATCACAGGCCTGTAAAGGATTGGTCTATTATATTAATACATTGAGTAATAGTTAAGGAGCATGGAGCAAATGGTGCTAGATCCATGTTGTCTTCTTCTTCTTCTTTGCGTTCATCCTGAGTGTTTTTTTCAGATGTGATTGCGGTGTATCTAGTTAGGCACCCTCGGGCCGAAACCGTTAGGCCAACACACCCGACTTTCAGCATGCATTTTTGACAGGTTAGCATTCCCGTGGGACTCTCACTTTTGTGGTGGCGTCCACACCCCAGCTTGTAAAGTTGGAATGGTCGAATGCTTCTGGATCAGCCCTCAAGGGAAGGCAGGGACAGTCGATGGCATTTTCCGCCATCCAGGGTGACTTCCATAGTTGCAAAGCCGGCATATAGCGCCCTGGTGCTGGGCTCACCGAAGGAATCGTCACGTCCTGCTCATGGCTGCTTTAATTCCACACTTCAGTATATTAGGCATTTCGTTCACCACGGGCCTTTCCCGCACAAACCAGACCGGTCTGCAGACGGTATCCACTCAGCGAGTTTTGGATTCGGACATGTGCTTGTCGTTGTGCCCGGGCATTCGGAAAACAAGCTAGTCAGAGCTGTTCCGGACATGAGCGGCGTTAGGAAACTAGGTAGTCAGAGCTGTTTCTAGCACGAGAGAGATTCGGACAAGACATTTCACTCGGATGTAATTGCGTAGTGCCAATTTTTATTTTGCCACCCGTAGGTCGGCACTTCCGTCTTCGGTGGACATTTTTAATGTGGTTAGCCTTCCTCGGGTTTCTAGACACGTTGGACTTATTGTTGTGATGTCGCCCACATCTCAGGTGGTCAAGATAGAACGGTCAAAGACATCATGGTCAACCTTCAAAGGAAGGCAGGGGCAGACCATGGGCGTTCCCCGCTATCCAAGGAGGCTTCCATAGTTGCTGAGCCGGCACATATTGCTCTGAGACTGGGCTCACCCGAGGAATTGCCACGTCCTGCTCCTGGCTGCTTTAATTCCTCACTTCCATCTATTGGGCATTTTGCTTGCCTCTGATAGCTCAAACCAGGAACGGTCAGTCTGCGGACGACATACACTAGGAAAGCTTTCGCTTCGGACTTCGGACCACGCAGTGGATTCGCTAGCCAGGCGTTCCATTTCGTGTAATTGAGACGTTTTTCCACCTTGACTACACTCTCTATAAGTATAGATACAGACATTTTTCGTAACCATTTCATGCGACTGGGGCACTTTCCTACCTTTAGTACTCGCTCACGAGGTAGGCTACATGTGCTGCCGGCTCAGCATCTTACATCCGTGCGCGTTCAGTGAGAGAGAAACGGCCAGGCCCTCTCACCCGGGGTTCCCTCATATCCCCCAGCGGAGAGCCCTCGAACAAGTATCTGAACTAAGCATGTAGCGTGCTCAGCATCTCACCTCCATTTATCGGTAGGTGGTTATCGGCCCGGCTCTCACATCCGAGTGTTTATGGCTTAGAGGCGTTCAGCCTTATCTCTCAGCTGAGAGCTTTGGAGTAAGTTTCCGGACCAAACTTTAGCGGCATCGTGCGCCTAATTTAGACATTGCTATACTCAGTCTACCTGCAGAGGAGCAGATTGTGTCTCTCTTGGTCTGGTCCCTAACCCAAGGCTTGTCCGACATGTGTTGTGCATCCGTCGACAATGCTCTTGTGATCTCTGGGACACGCAAGCCCCCCCCCCCCCCCCCCCCCCCCCACCACGAGAAGGTGGAGACACATCGGGAGGGGGGATCCCTGTTTTTATAGAACAGCCGGCACTCGGTGGGTGACGTCATACTCCATCAACATCTGAATCTCTCAGTAATTGAATATGTTCACAGTGTTAAAAAGTCAGCTGGTGCAACTAGAGCTCACACAGAGTGAAGCTATTGGGGTGGTACTGGTATGCGCATGGGACCACCAGCAGTGTGTAAGCGAGCGAAGCACACTATAATGCGTTCACAAATGTTTAACCCATATAAAATTCCACAACTCAACAACTAACTGAGGACAAATGATGAAATTTAGCATATAATCTTATCATTATGTGCATCCGACAAGACAAAAAATGGTTGTTCTGGAGATTGCATAGCAGATCGTAATGTTTGTTTGTATGCGGTATATAATTTACGGGTCAGAGATGAAGTGCATATTATGAAACGTATTACATCTTCAAATAGAAAGTGTTCAATAACGAATATTCTCCGTAGTGCAGGGGAGTGTTTTTTTTTTAAAATGAGAAGCATGTCACATAGTGAAACGGACGTTTTGAGAGGTGACGTCAATGAAGCGTGAATTCAATACATTTTCGCCAAAATATCAAAGACATTTCACCGGTTTCCATGATTTCAGTTGCCTTTGGACTTTGAGAGCAAGTCACCTTAACAAGTCAAGCAGCCTGATCAGGTGGAAAATGGCACCTAGCAAGATCACCAAAAGACACGCGGTTTCCAAGATTTACAACGTGGGAGCCGACAAGAAGAAGAACTTGGAGAATATGCCTGCGAGCTGTATAAAGAACCTGAAACTAAAGCTATTAATAAAGCCACCACGAGGGAGACCGTCGACAATCCACCACAGACAAGAGCCAAACCTACTGAGAAGCAGAGAGAGGAGAAAGACACCAGATTCGGAAACACCGACTCACCGACAAGCAAGTGGGTTGCCAAGCGTATCCAAGTAGAGCTATCAGACGAAGAAATCCTGAAGAAGCTTCGAGAAGAGAATCTCCACATCGGATTCTTGAAGGCGGAGCGACTCCTCACCTACTCCAAGATTCCTACAACTTTGGCAGTGGTGACGACAGAGGGCAGCGAGATGCCGACCACAGTATCAATCAACAAGAAAATACAACAGCCAGAGAGATTCATTCCAAGAGTCAATCAATGTTCCAGATGCCAGAGGGCCGACCACAGCAGAGCAGCATGTCGCAGTAAGACGGAAATCTGCCGGTACTGCGCCGATCATTACGCCTTCAAGGAGTATCTGCTGGCCAAGCTGGACACGGACTTTCAAGCACCCAACAACAAACGAAAGTGCACCAACTGCCTGGGCAAGCATGGAGCAAGATACCTGGGCTGTCCGTACCTGCAACGACACAGAGACGTATTAAAGCTCGCCATCAACACAAAGACACCATACAAGGAAGCAATGCGGAGGTGCGAGACAGCCACGGGTATAGCACAAGCTGAAAGAGATCAACTGCAAAAACAGATAGACGAGTTGAAGAAACAAGTCAAGGCACTGCTGACGCCGACTCCGACCAGCGTTAATGAGAAACTGCTGGCTGAAATAAAGGAGATCCAGCAAAACATCAAGCAAGAAGTGGAACATACAGCACTGATAAAGAAGGAGAACGAAGAAATTCTAGAAACCATTAAACAAGAGCGAGAACTACAGAAAGCTGAAATGGAACTTTTCCAAAACAAACCAACAGAAGCCATACAAGAAACCACAGAGGAACCGCAAGATGAAAACCAAGAGACCGAGCCTGAACCGCAAGCTAAAGCAGGCAGCCCAACCACGACGCCCTAGACATCCAAGGGGAAACCAATATCTCGTCAGACATCCGAAGAAAACCGAGATGTGCACCTTGAGGACGGCATGGAGAGGCGCCGGGGACCTACCTGGGGAGTTGCTAGAATCGGCAAGGGAGCAGGCGATTGAAGAGGAACTCGCGAACAAGGAATTCAGAATTCGCTGGGAAGAAAAAGAAAAGAAGCCCAAGAAACTCAGAGGGCAACCGATACAATACCCAGATAGAATCTATGACTGTGAGACCGGATTCAGGTACTATATATATGACGGAAAGATCATCCCATGGCTGTCCACGGAGGAAGACTGCGAAAGAAAACATAAACTCTTTATTGAAAATGAAAACAGGCGCAAGAAGGAGGAAAATGACAACATCGAAAAGTTCCTACGAACAATACACAAAAAAGGAGGCAAAAAGACAAAATAAAAAGTCCTTATAAGGGCTGTACTCAGCCAAGCCAGACGAGCCAGGAGCCAGCACCAACAAAGAAAACCACAAGAGGAGACGGGCACAAAGGATAGCCACCGACCAACCCTCCAGCTGACGTCACAGTCTCAAACGCTTAGGCAACCGGTCCTAGGGAGGACTACTCGTAAGAGCACACAAAACAAGAAACAGGGCTGAAAACCCAAAAAAAACCACGGCTCTCAACAATAACCACCGCTGAGAAAGCAGGTTAGACGAGACCGAATTTTGAATTTCTTTTTTCGAAAATTGAAATTGGAATTGGAATTTGAATACGAATGTCCTGAGTGCTGTGATGCCGGTTCTTGACTCAACTCAACTCAATTCAATACTAGATATTGGACAGAACAAACTGGCATCACATGCTACGATGTTAAGCTCTAGATCAGGGATCGGAAACCTTTCTGTAGTGTGGTGCTGAAGCATTGTGTCCCTCAACGTGCCAACCTAAGTCCGCCATGTTCTAATCCATATTAGTGTATCCAAACTTCTTAAAATGAGCTTATATGAAGTTCTTACCTTTTGCGAATCATTATGACAACACGTATTACCTAATAACAACACCAACTTGGGTGACATTGTCTAAGGACTAGAAGATTTATAGAGTTGGATTTGGTGTTTATCGTGAGAGACGTGACATATAGGATGGAAATAAAACGTTAACGACAGCCAATGTTGCTCGACACTTGACGCTTTGCTACCTCCAATATCTAAATACTTTCGTGTTGAAGGAATGTAAACACAAGAATAGAGTTTTAAATAATTATATGCTTCTGTTTACTTACAAATTGGAGTTTAAAATAAGATCTTTTCTGTAATTAAATTTACTCAGCGTGCCATCGAAAATAGTTCCACATGTTACTATTGGCACGTGTGCCGTAGTTTGTCGAAGCCTGACATATATGTATAAAGGAGAAAAAAAAATGTACTTTTGCTTTCTTTCACCCCAAACAAAAGGGAATCCCAGGGTATGACGTCACATCCAGGGGTTCCCTGTGTTGCGCCGAACATTCAGGGGGTTTCCGTGTGTTGCGCTGTAGCTCGGTGCGCAATTCTATGCGGCGGCGGTGATGCGTTATTCTTTCACTTTCCGGTTAGGGTTAGGGGGTAAGGGTTAGGATTAGGATTAGGGTTAGGGTTAGTGTGTGTACCCTACCCCTAACCCTAATCCTAACCCTACCGCCTAACCCTAACCCTAACCGGAAAGTGATTGCAGGACCGATGCAAATGAGGGTCGAAGGGAGACAGAAACGGTTTGCCACAGCCCAAAGAAACAATACTATGGTGTGGGGTAATTGAAACGCACTGACACGCACTCCACCCGAGTACAGAGGAGATCACCGTCGGCGCTAAATATAGCTGGTGACTCTAAATATAGCTGGCAACGTTTGTTTGGGGTGAAAGAAAGCAAAAGTACCGAAAAAAAGAGTGTTGATGTGCTACATAGAGCCTGTACTTTTGTATGATTGTGAAACTTGGACAATATGCAGTCAAGCTGAAAAAACATCTGATGCTGCAGAAATGTGGTTTCTGCGGAAAATGCAAAGAATACCACGGACAGATAGAAAAACCAATGACCAAGTACTACAGGAAACAACTGAAAATCATAAATTGATTAGAGAAATTAGACGTAGATAGTCAATTCTTTTTGGGCATGTTATGAAAATAAATGAACTGGATAGCTTGGTGACAACTGACAAAATCGAAGGGAACAGAACGAACGAACAAACTTTATTTTCAAAGGGTTAAGAATTGGGCACGCAGGCCCGTCTAACATTCTGCCCTTCTGTCACTCTCTTTCATACATTATTTCATTCACACATCATTCAAGGCTAACAGAGAACAGCAACAATATAAAAGATATGCATTATAAAGGCATGGGCAAAATGCGAACATCAAAACTACACGACTCAGTAATATTAGATAATGGTCTGACACTTGTTATTACCCATGTGGAATATACTGGCCTACAAAAAGGGGACTGGCTGTTGTACTAGGGTTGTGTTATTATTATTATTATCTCTATTATTAAGGGGGAAGATAATCCGTACTGAGATAGTGTTCGAATAATTTGCGATTATATGAATAGGGATTGGTGATGTCTTTGATTTCTTGTGGAAGATTGTTCCACAGCTGAGATGCAGAGTACGTTAAGCTTGTTTTGTATAAGTCAATCGTAGGCTTCGGAATGTGTAATATATTTAAACGTTTACTGTGTCTAGCATTATATTTAAACAATGGCCAAAGGCAATTTGGGGCATTCCGATGCAGGATTGTGTGAATTAGTTTAGCTTTATTGAAAAGTAGGCGTTTGTGGAGTGGTAGTAACTGAAGGCGTTTATACAGGCTAGGATTGTCAGATAAATGTTTGCTATAAATTAGACTTATATGGCCCATTTCTGGAGTGAGTAAAGTCGCTTGGTGTTTGAATTAGAACAACCGTACCAGATTGTAGAGCAGTAGTCAAAGTGTGTCTGTATATGAGAAGTATAGAATAGTTTCCTTGTGTCCTCATCAAGGAAGATTTTAATTTTGGCGAGTTGGTAGACTTTTTTCGCTGTTTGTTTAATGAGCGCTTGAACGTGGGAATTAAAGGCTAGGTTTCTATCAATGATTAGGCCTAATGTTTTGTGCTCAATTGTGAAGTTGAAGTGATGTGTGTGAGCTTAGAGTTTGAAATCTTTGCCTGGTTGTTAATAACATTGATTTGACCAAAGTGAAGACTGAGAAGTAAATACCTGGATGGCTTGGCCACATGGCATGGTCGAGACAGAAACACTGAGCTGATCCATGACTCTGGTGATCGAGTGAGATGGCGAGTCATGACCGCCCACGCTTTCCGGCATGGCACATGATGGATGAATATATATTACATACAGCATTTCTCAGAACATGGCTGATGTTCTTGTCTGGCCTGAATGAGTGCGTAAGCTGAGCATCAATGATCACGTGTTAACACTCCATACTGATGTTACTGGAAGAATGGATCGGCCAGTTCGCCTTCTCAGATAAGGGCGAAAAATCTCGGAGTCATTTGTGCACGCTGTAAGTAAACGACCCTTTAACACGCCATAAGGGGCCTAGGGTATATGGTGCTGGCTATTGTACTAGACCAACCGGCACTGGGTGGTTGATGCGGCTAGTATCGTCACGGCCAACCTTTACTTCCCGATACACTTCCTGGTAGTATGTCATGGTGGGTCAACATGCCATGTGGACTGTGCGTCTTAAACTGCTCTGGACAGCTTTATATGGACAAGAGCAAATGGAATATGCAACGTTGGAAAGAACATTTTTGGCTCGTGATATTCTGGTATACACACCACTGGATCGTCGCCGGGGATGTACAGTTTGTGAACTGTGCTGGAATTCTCCCGGTGTGATCAATGAAAGGAGACCGGAGCACTTAAGAGGGTGTGCAGTTAAAACGATCCTTTACAATCAAACGAAACACGTAGAAAATAATAGTAACGACAACAACAAAATAATAGAAGAGCAACAACAACAATAAAATAATAGAACAACAACAACAAAATAATAGAAGAACAACAACAATAAAATATTAGAACAACACCAACAATATAATAGAAGAGCAACAACAACAATAAAATAATAGAAGAGCAACGAAAACAACAACAAAATAATAGAAGAGCAACAACAACAGCAACAACAACAACAGAATAATAGAAGAGCAACAACAACAGTAAAATATTATAACAACAACAACAACAACAACAACAAAATAATAGAAGAGCAGCAACAACAATAAAATATTAGAACAACAACAACAACATAATAATAGAAGAGCTACAACAACAACAAAATAATAGAAGTGCAACAACAACAATAAAATATTACAACAACAACAACAACAACAACAACAACAAAATAATAGAAGAGCAGCAACAACAATAAAATATTAGAACGACAACAACAACAGCAATAAAATAATAGAAGAGCTACAACAACAACAACAACAACAAAATAATAGAAGAGCAACAACAACAATAAAATATTAGAACAACAACAAGAACAAAATAATAGAAGAGCTACAACAACAACAATAAAATATTAGAACAACAACAACAACAACAAAATAATAGAAGAGCTACAACAACAATAAAATATTAGAACAACAACAACAAAATAATAGAAGAGCTAAAAAAACAACAACCACAAAATAATAGAAGAGCAACAACAACAATAAAATATTAGAACAACAACAACAACAACAACAAAATAATAGAAGAGCAGTAACAACAATGAAATATTAGAACAACAACAACAACAACAACAAAATAATAGAAGAGCAGCAACAACAATAAAATATTAGAACAACAACAACAACAAAATAATAGAAGAAGATGAACAACAACAACAACAAAATAATAATAGAAGAGCAACAACAACAATAAAATATTAGAACAACAACAATAACAACAAAATAATAGAAGAGCAACAACAACAATAAAATATTAGAACAACAACAACAACAAAAAATAATAGAAGAGCAACAACATCAACAAAATAATAGAAGATCAGCAACAACAATAAAATATTACAACAACAACAACAACAACAACAACAACAACAACAACAACAACAACAACAACAACAACAACAACAACAACAACAACAACAACAACAAACAACAACAACAAACATAAAGAAGCACAACAAAAATAAAAACAAAAACAACAAAAAATAATTGAAAACAACAACAACACCAAAATAATAGAAAGCAACAACAACAAAAAATAACAAACAACAACAACAAAAAAAAACAACAATAACAAACAACAACAACAAAAATAATAGAAGAGCAGCAACAACAAAAAATATAAAAAAACAACAACAACAAAACAACATACAACAACAACAACAACAACAACAAAAAACAAACAACAACAAAACAAATACAAAACAACAACAACAACAAAATAAAACAACAACAACAACAATAGAAGAGCAGCAACAACAACAACAACAAACAACAACAACAATAAAATAGAACAACAACAACAACAACAAAATAATAGAAGAGCAAAACAACAATAAAATATTAGAACAACAACAAACAATAATAAAGCAACACAACAACAACAAAATAATAGAAGAGCAACAACAACAATAAAATATTAGTAAAACAACAACAACAAAATAATAGAAGAGCAACAACAACAATAAAATATAGAAAGCAACAACAACAATAATAAGAGCACAATAAATTAGAAGCAACAACAACAACAACAAAATAAAAGAAGAGTAACAACAACAATAAAATATTAGTAAAACAACAACAACAAAATAATAGAAGAGCAACAACAACAATAAAATATCAGAACAACAACAACAACAAAATAATAGAAGAGCAACAACAATAAAATATTAGAACAACAACAACAACAACAACAAAATAATAGAAGAGCAACAGCAACAATAAAATATTAGTAAAACAACAACAACAAAATAATAGAAGAGCAACAACAACAATAAAATAATAGAAGAGCAACAAAAACAATAAAATAAAAGAAGGGCAACAACAACAACAACAAAATAAAAGAAGAGTAACAACAACAATACAATAAAAGAAAGGCAACAACAAGAACAAAATAATAGAAGAGTAACAACAACAATAAAATAATAGAAGAGCAGCAACAACAATAAAATAATGGAAGAGCAACATCAACAATAAAACTATAGAAAAGCAACAACAATAAAATAATGGAAGAGCAACAACAAGAACAAAATAATAACAATAATGACAAAATAATATTAAGAGCAACAACAACAAAAGACTATAAAAACAATAACAATAACAACAACAACAACCACGAAAATAACGATGGAAAAGGATAAAAAGTAGATATTTAGAACTACACAAATCCTTACCAGAATTTACGTGCGCATATTATAAAACAGGCACATGTTTGAAAACTAAAAAGGAATAGCATTGTGACTAATCAATTGTGACAGAATCAAACATATACCTCTTGCTCCTCTATGTCAGTCCACCGTGTCTTGCCAAAGTTTCTCAAACGCGACTGGTATAAACAAATTTACACAGTGTTTAAGAAGTCGAGTTTGTGCAACACGCTGTAGTTACCCTTTCCAAATGTCACACTTGTTTGTCTGTACTGAAACCTACCCTGTAGAAATATTTCATGACCTATATATGTTTTCACTTTCGTCCGCTGTAAGTGTATTTAAGATAAGTGATATGCCATGTCGGAATCTGTGACAATCGTCATTAAGGCGTCTGATTTATGGGAAAATATGAAACAGTTCTTGTACAGGATACATATAATCTTAAACTGCCCTTGAATGCAATGTCAATAGTGCCTAGGCACCACTTATATATGTGTACACGTTTATACACCGTGACTGCAGGCCCAGAACCTCGCTTGCCGGTTCTGTGGTGAAAGGTTTGAATCCGACGTATTTTTCAAATTAGCGAAGTCTGCCAGGTCGATCCAGTCTAATATAGACACCGAAAACCGTCTTGAGAAGTAAAGGCGGCCGATTTGATACTGAGCACTTAACTCACCGATTGCTCATTGATACTTAGCACTTGACTCACCGATTGCTCATTGATACTGAGCACATAACTCACCGATTGCTCATTGATACTGAGCACATAACTCACCGTTTCCTCATTGATACTGAGCACATAACTCACCGATTGCTCATTGATACTGAGCACATAACTCACCGATTGCTCATTGATACTGAGCACATAACTCACCGATTGCTCATTGATACTGAGCACTTAACTCACCGATTGCTCATTGATACTGAGCACATAACTCACCGATTGCTCATTGATACTGAGCACATAACTCACCGATTGCTCATTGATACTGAGCACTTAACTCACCGATTGCTCATTGATACTGAGCACATAACTCACCGATTGCTCATTGATACTGAGCACATAACTCGCCGATTGCTCATTGATACTGAGCACATAACTCACCGATTGCTCATTGATACTGAGCACATAACTCACCGATTGCTCATTGATACTGAGCACTTAACTCACCGATTGCTCATTGATACTGAGCACATAACTCACCGATTGCTCATTGATACTGAGCACATAACTCACCGATTGCTCATTGATACTGAGCACATAACTCACCGATTGCTCATTGATACTTAGCACTTGACTCTCCGATTGCTCATTGATACTGAGCACTTAACTCACTGATTGCTCATTGATACTGAGCACTTAACTCACCGATTGCTCATTGATACTGAGCACTTAACTCACCGATTGCTCATTGGCACATGCACATATGGGTTAGCACCATTAGCCCAATGCGCTCCAAGGCTTGACAAAAGAGTTTGTTACTTTTCACTGTTTACAGCTATGGCAGCTGCGGTTAGCTGCTTGTTACAGCACAGGCCTGGGTAGAATCCCCAGTCGCGGATGGATTTATGCTGTCGTAATAATTATCATTATCATCATCAAGTGCCCTGCCAGGCGTTCATGGCTCTCCACAGATCTCAGTCTTTAGTTTTCTGTATCAACTCTGCTGCTGATATTCCTCTTTTCCACCGTCTCAATCCATCAAGCATAATTTCTCTTGGTCTGCCTCTGCCTCTCTTCCCCTCAAAGCATAATTTCTCTTGGTCTGCCTCTGCCTCTCTTCCCCTCAAAGCATAATTTCTCTTGGTCTGCCTCTGCCTCTCTTCCCCTCAATCTTTCCAGTTGTCACGATGTTCTCCAATGCCTCTCTTCTCATCACATGACCGAAAAAAAGATGTTTGCTCTTTCTTATTGTTGTATATAATGTTCTAGTTTCATTAGCCTGCTTCAGGCAGTCGTTGTTAGTTACTCTTGCAAGGAATTCGCAACATTCGTCTCAGGAACCACATGTCTGTTGCTTCTAATTTCTTCTTAATTTGTTCATTTACAATCCAAGATTCACTGCCATACAGCAAAACTGGTTCTACATAGCATTTCAGCACTCTCTTTCTTACATTCAGTGATAGTGACTTGTTGCATGAGATACTCTTCATTTTCTGAAATGCGGCTTTTGCCTGCCCTATTCTGCTCTTAATCTCTGTTGTACATCTTCCATCTGATGTTATAAATGTCCCTAGGTATCTAAAATTATCCACTTGGTTAAGAATTTTTCCTTCTATTTCTATGTCACATTTTGGTGTCACCATTTTCTTTGATATCACCATTGTTACTATTTTCTTGATATTCAAGGAGAGTCCTTTCCTTGCACTCTCTGTTACTACAGTGTCCAACAATTGTTGTAGGTCTGTTGATTTATCTGCCACCAACACTGTGTCATCTGCATAGCGTATATTTTTTATACTATAACCTCCAACTAGTATTCCTGGCATCTCTTTGATCTCTCTCATTATTATTTCGCTATATAGGGAGAAGATATCTGGTCACAATACACACCTCTGTCGTAATCCTAGCTTTATCTGTTCCTAACTACCCTCTTCATTTCCCATTTTAATTGCTGCTACTTGGTTCCAGTAAATATTCTTTATTATTCTTAAATCTATCCCATCAATGTTGATATCGTCCAACATTTTAATCAGTTCATCATGTTTTACTTTATCAAAAGCCTTAGTATAATCTATGAAGCACAAATATATGTCTCTGTTTCTCTATTGACCTTTCTATTAGTGTCCGTAATGTATAAATTGCATTGTTTGTGCCCTTTCCTTCCACAAATCCATACTGTTCATCACTAATTTCTATTTTTATTTTCTTTCTGGTTCTTCTCATTATGATTCTGAGTAGAAGCTTAATGATATGGTTTATGTGGTTAATTGTACGAAAATCTTCACATTCAAATGCTCCTGGTCGTTTTGGTATAGCTATAAATACAGATTTCAGCATATCACTGGGTAAATATCCACTGCTGTAAATATCACTCACCATTTTGGTTAATATATCTACTCCAAATATTCTTAAGACTTCTATTTCTTCTATTGTGATTTCATCCGGCCCAGCTGCTTTTCCTTTCTTCATTTGTTTCTTAGCGTCAGCGACTTCTTCTTTTAGAATAGGTGGACCTTCTAAGTTATTTTCTTCTGTTCATTCTTCCCTTTCTCCAACTCCAATTCCAATTTTCAAAACAAAAATTCCAAATTTGGCCTCGTTCAACCTACCTCTTCAGCTGTGGTTATTGTTGAGTTCCGTGGATTTTGTGGGTTCATTCACCCTAATTCTGGTCTTGTGCTCTCTTACGAGTGAGTCCTGTCTCGGAATGGTTATGTTGGTTTGTCAGCTGAGGGATCGGTCGGCGGCTGTCCTTTGTTCCCGTTTCCACTGGTGGTATATTTGGTTAGTGAAGGCTCCAGGCTTGACTGGTTGCAGTCCTTATAAGGACTTTTTATTTGGTCTTTTTGCCTCCTTTTTTGTGTATTTTCTGTAGCAGCTTTTCGATGTTTTCATTTTCTTCCTTGTGTCTGTTTTCACTGTCGAGTTTGAGTTGCTGTTGCTTTTCGATTTCTTCCTCCGCGGTCAGTCATGGGATGATCTCTCCGTCTTCTATATAGTACGCGTAATCGGCAAAATCAGGTTCATAGTGTCTATCTGGGTATACTACCGGTCTCCTGAGTTTCTTGGGCTTCCTCTTTTCTCTTTCATCCCAGCGCTTTTGAATTCCTGGTGCCTACGTTCCTCCAATTTTATCGTTTTAGGCACTCCTCCAGGGAGAGTTCGGGTGGTTGCGGTTCTGGCTCGGTCTTTTGCAGGGTATCCTCTTGCGGCTTGTTTGCGTTCTCTTGCATAGCTTCTGTTGGTTTGTTTTAGATTGCTTCCATTTCAGCTTTCAGCAGCTCACTCTCCGCTTTTATTGTGCGAAGCATTTCTTCGTTTTCCTGCTTCAGCTCGGCCATGTTTCACTTCTTGCTTAATGTTTTGCTGGGTCTCCTTTATCTCCGCCAGTAGTTTTTCGTTGTCGCTGGTCGGAGTCGGCGTCAGCAGTGCCTTGACTTGTTTCTTCAACTCATCTATCTGCTTTTGCAATTGATCACTTTCAGCATGTGTTATACCCGTGGTTGTCTCGCCCTTCCGTATTGCTTCCGTGAATGGTGTCTTTGTGGTAATTGTGATCTTTAAGGCGTCTCTGTGTCGTTACAGGTACGGACAGCCCAAGTATCTTGCTCCATGCTTTCCCAGGCAGTTGGCGCACTTTCGTTTGTTGTTGGGTGCTCGGAAGTCCGTGTCCAGCTTGACAGCGGATACTCCTTGAAGGCGTGGTGATCGACACGGTACCGGCAGATTTCCGTTTACTGCGACATGCTGCTCTGCTGTAGCCGACTCTCTGGCATCTGAAACATTGGTTGATCTTTGGGATGAATCTCTCTGGCTGCTGCATTCTCTTGTTGATTGATACTGTGATCGGCATCTCGCTGTCCTCTGTCGTCACCACCGCCAAGGTGGTGGGAATCTTGGAGCAGGTGAGGAGCCACTCCACCTCCAAGAATCGGGTGTGGCGATTCTCTTCTTGTAGCTGCTTCAGGATTTCTTCGCCTGATAGCTCCACTTGGATACGCTTGATAAAACGCTTGATTGTCGGTGAGTCGGTGTTTCTGACTCTGGTGTCTTTCTCCTCTCTCTGCTTCTCAGTATGTTTGGCTCTTTTCTTTGGTGGTATGTTGATCTTCTCCCTCGTGATAGCTTCAGTAATGGCTGTATTTTCAGGTTCTTGGATGCAGCTAGCAGGCAGGTTCTCCACGTTCGTCTTCTTGACGGTCTTGTCGCTCCCACGCTGCACATATTGGATACCGAGTGTTTCTTGGTGTTTGTGCACGTGCCATTTTCCCCCGTATCAGGCTTCTTGACTTGTTCAGATGACTTGTCTTGTTAGCGTTAGCAGTTGCGGAACGAAACAGGGACATAAACGAAATATTCTCCATCATATAATTCTCTTATATACTAATTCTACCTCTTCATTATAGCACCTTCCTCCAAAAATATTTTTCCTGTTTTTGATTTCAAACACCCTGTATTTATTCTTATTTTTCTTCCCGTGAGCTCACTGATTTGTCTGTGCATATTATTTGTATCTTTAATGGCATTTAATTCAATCTTTTTTGCATTGCTCGTTTAACCAACTTTCTTTTGCCTTCCCACATTTATCATTTATTTCTTTATGTATTTTAGCTTATTCTTGTTTGTCAATTTTACTCTGTTTTCTTTTGTCCATCAGCATTAAAATTTCTTCATTCATCCATTTTTTCTTAGCTATTTGGCTTCTCTCCGGTAATATTTCTTTGCTAGTTTGATTAATGGAGCCCCTTAACATTTCCCATTGTTCATGTATACTCTGTATTTTAGCTATGGCATTGTACCTGTTTTTCACAGTCACTCTGTATTGTTCTTGAAATTCTTTATCTACTTTCAGAACCTCTTTATTAAGTCACATGTTCCTAACCATTTGTTTCCCTCTATTTAATCTTACTTTTATTTGTCCACATAGTGGTACATGATCACTATTACAGTCAGTACCAGGCATTGTCTCTACATGCATTTCTAAATCTTTTATTAATTAGTATGTAGTCAAATTGGTTGCTAGGTTTTTGATCAGGGCTTTTCCATGTGTATAATCGTCTTTTACGGTGTCTAAACCATGTGTTTCCAATTATTATATCCTTGATATTTGCCCATTCTATTAGCTTTTCTCCTCTTTCATTTCTTGTACCTAAACCATAATTCCCCAATACATCCTCCATTTTTCCCTGCCCTAATAATAATAATAATAATAATAATAATAATAATAAGACGACGAACGAATGGACGGACGAACGCACGAACGGATGGATGGACTGAGGGATGGTCGAACGGACGAACGAACGAGGCTTTTATTTTTAATGCTCACAAATTGGACACACAGGCCCGACTTACATTTAGCCCTTCAAACCACCCATTATTCGCACATAAATTATCTATTGTGCATGTTGCATTCACATAGAAAAAAAAATTCAAGAAGAAGAAGAAGAAGAAGAAGAAGAAGAAGAAGAAGAGTCTATGTACATGTATCATCGGTCCTTCAGCATATTATCTACCACTAGGTATACCAGTGAACTTGTCTCCCCTGAGAAAGTACGAGTTCACCTTATCGGTCGTGCACCCAACAATATTTATGGACACCTTACAGACTTATCTGCTTATCATACAAATAAGATATAACTGAGTTGTGTCTTCTGTTTGTGTTCTGAAGTCGACCGAGCTTTTTTGGTTAGAAACTGTCATATGATGTTCATAAACCATAATTTAATGCAGGACATATCTTGCTGTTATTTTGTATGCAGAAATACCAGAACTGCCAAACTTTGGACCAGTGACACGGAGTGATACGCACATGAACCCATCCACTTTTACAGTTTTATACACACTGTGCTTCCGTTATCTGGTTTTAAACCAAGCAACCATGTTTTTCTTTTAACCCTGGAAAGGTGGGTAATGAACGAGTTTGGAAGTGTCATTTAATGCATTTAAAACAGTTGTTTTTACCTCGGACAGGTGCACAATCAACAATTTCGGAAGTGTCACTTGGCGCACATAAACAGCGCTTGTTACCTCGGCCAGGTGCACAATCAACGATTTTGGAAGTGTCATTTGGTGCATTTACAAGTTTCATTTTACTTCAGAAAGGTGCACAATGAACGAGTTAGGAAGTGTGTATGTAAAAATGTTTCTATGACTTTAGAAAGGTGCACAATGAACGATGCTGTAAGTGTCATTTGGCACATACTAAATTTTTTTCTGTTATATGGAAAAGATGGACATTCAAAGAGATTGGTAGTGTTATCTCATGTAACGATGACTGTTTGGGGAGGGTGCATGCGGGGATTCCCTAAAATGGGATCTCCCATTATATCCAAGGTAGAGGAGCAGTGTCATGTTGTCCTACTAAATAACAAATTGCGTTAGGATGAAGAAATTTCTCTCCTCCAATCTTCACGGTTTCCGCTGTGAAGAATACTGTTTCTTTTTTGTTCCCTCGCTATGAACATGACCATAGTCCAAACTGGACTGATTTTTGCTTCTGGGTCAGCTTTCCCCATTACCAGTGATCCTCACCATCGGGTAAATCCACTCCAACATCCGAGCTACTTGTAATTTACGTCTTCAAGACAATGACCAGAACCCAACGTCAAACTCAAAATGACCGGTGTAAAGAGATAATTCCTTACCGCACCCATCATCACAACGGATGCGTAAGAACGAGCGATCTTATTCATTAGACCAAACTGATCTAGACAATCTAGTGTCGTTGACAGTGATGTCATTCTTGTGTAGACTAGACAATCTAGTGACTTTGACAGTGATGTCATTCTTGTGTAGACCAGAGACTAGACTGCTAGTGACTGTGACAGACATGTCATTCGCGTGTAAACTAGACAATCTAGTGACTTTAACAGTGATGTCATTCTTGTGTAGACTAGATAATCTAGTGACTGTGACAGACATGCCATTCTTGTGTATACTAGACAATCTAGTGACTTCAGCAGTGATGTCATTCGTGTCTAGACTAGACAACCTAGTGACTTTGACAGTAATGTTATTCGTGGGTAGACTCAAGACTTTGCAGACATCATGGGCATGAAGGTGCATGTTAGGGAAATGTTCTTTACAGGACGTAACAATGAAACTCGTCATTTATGTGGTTGTGTGTGATGTAATAGTTAATTTTGACTATGGCTGCAACTGGGGTAGATCAGAGGATGGATATACAGGCTCATTCAGCAGTTAATAATTTATGTCATTGAGTATGGTTTGGGGCTGCTGACAGTATCAAAGAGCCAGCTTGAAAGGTTGAAGCGCATACAGAATGCTGCCATGCTGGTAATCCTGGGGTGCACAAAGGACACACCAATTATATGCATGAGGCATATCCTGGCGCTACCAACAATGACGGATAGGTATAGGGTCTTTTAGGCCAAATAGTACCCGAGAGTTGCTGCAGACAGGGATCACCCGCTGCATGCAGCAATAGATATGGTCAAGGGTCATAGGCTAAGACCGATCAGGACCTGGATGGCACAGGCAGAACTTTCTATGCGTCAGGTGTGTGATCTAGAGACCATCAGTCATGAAAGAGAGTGGGTGGAAGTTCCCGGAAGACATGACGGACTGACAAAATGTAATAATAACACTGGGTCGTGAGTGCAGAGAATGGGCAGCGGGCCGCACTGAGTTTGAAGTGCAACAGCTGATCCAGAGCAACACACATCAAGGCGACATAGTCATCTACACCGATGGCTCAGTGGTGAGAAACAGACGTAGTGGTTGGGGCTTTATTGCAAAGGCTTATGGGCGAGTCTTGAAAAAGGAGAGTCTGGCATATGAGACTACGACCTCCAGCATGAGAATGGAGGTGGAGGCAGTAACAGCGGCATTCCGGTGGCTAGAGGAGACTACTGCAACACACGTTGTATTCATTACGGATTCAAAGAGTATGCTTAGCAAGGTGGAGAAAGGAATGTTTCGTGTGGAATGGCCCTCGTCGCTTCAGAGGTCACAGATTGTGAGAATTGTATGGATATTTTGCCCTGGCCATGCGGGGGTGCGGGGGAATGAACAGGCTGATAGGCTAGCAGGGAATGTACCTTTTGGCGGCATATTACCTATGGACAAGGGGGAAGTGGTTGTGCGCTTGTGGGACCAGGTGGAGAAGGCGGAAGAACAGACTGAGAACCCGTATGCGGAAAGAACGAGATTGTCGGGGATCGGCAGGGGTTCTGGAAGATTCTCAAAACTGAGAGGGAAGACCAGGAAAACTTTTAATCCGATAGCGGTGGAAACTATTAGTAGTATGGCACTTCGCTGGCTGTTGAACGAGGGGACGGCGCACATATGGGAATGTCCTGAGTGCAGTGATATCGGTGCCTAACTCAACTCAACTCAACTTTTGACTTTCAGTAGTTTGCCATTGACTTGTGAACGACCAACGCCCTTACCATCAAAATCAACGTACGACGGTCTGCTTCCAAATATCCTTAGGCTGATGTCGAGCCCTCGACTTGACATTCGGGGAAAGAGGCCGGAGAGATGACAAGCGATCGAGAGGTTTTCGGTGGGCCAAGATGAGAGGGACATATATGATGAGCTAAATCCCATAAAAAGAATTAATACATACACCATGACACACACCCAACGAATTCGTTATAATACAGTTTATTAGGGAAAGCCAAAATAAATACAAACACGATACAAAACTAAAATAATATAGAAGAAAGACTATCTGTAAATGTGTCAAAGTGCCGACCCATTGCTAGTGGAAGACATAGTTGACTACATATATGTCTGCTTGTGTTTTTACAAATAAATTTAACATGTCACAAACTTGTAATATCTTTGCTCTAGACAAAAACATCAAATGGTCTTAAGGGATTGTTCAGAAGAACACATGACGAGACTGCACATAGCAATGCGGATGTTGATCAGTATAAAGCGCCTATGGCACAGGCATCAATTTTGAGAACAGATAGGTTACCTGTTACAACATACCTCGTATGTTACATGTTACAACATACCTCGTAGGTTACCTGTTACAACATACCTCGTATGTTACATGTCACAACATACCTCGTATGTTACATGTTACAACATACCTCGTATGTTACCTGTTACAACATACCTCGTAGGTTACCTGTTACAACATACCTCGTATGTTACATGTCACAACATACCTTTATAAATTATTGATTAGTTCACAAACTTCGAAGAAGAAAACTGAAGTTTCTGAACTGTGACTACACAAACCACCATGTCCCAAAGCAAGAAACCGCTAGGAGTCTTTGGTGTGAAAGGTCATCGTATTTTATAGCAAGGAATTCCCCTCACTTTAGCGGACGACGAACGCAGGGATCAAAGCCTCGTCCGATCCCGCTCGTGACGTCAGCGTAGCTCCTGCTTCTGAACAGTCTAGTATGTGTCGAGTCTAGGATGTATCAAGTCTAGTATGTGTCAAGTCTAGCATGGGTCAAGTCTAGTATGTGTCAAGTCTAGTATGTGTCAAATCTAGTATGTGTCAAGTCTAGTATGTGTCAAGTCTAGTATGTGTCAAATCTAGTATGTGTCAAGTCTAGTTTGTGTCAAGTCTAGTATGTGTCAAGTCTAGTATGTGTCAAGTCTAGTATGTGTCAAGTCTAGTATGTGTCAAGTCTAGTATGTGTCAAGTCTAGTATGTGTCAAGTCTAGCATGTGTCAACTCTAGCATGTGTCAATCCTAGTATGTGTCAAGTCTAGCATGTGTCAATCCTAGTATGTGTAAAGTCTAGCATGGGTCAATCCTAGTATGTGTCAAGTCTAGCATGGGTCAAGTCTAGTATGTGTCAAGTCTAGTATGTGTCAAATCTAGTATGTGTCAAGTCTAGTATGTGTCAAGTCTAGTATGTGTCAAATCTAGTATGTGTCAAGTCTAGTATGTGTCAAGTCTAGCATGGGTCAATCCTAGTATGTGTCAAGTCTAGCATGGGTCAAGTCTAGTATGTGTCAAGTCTAGCATGTGTCAATCCTAGTATGTGTCAAATCTAGTTTGTGTCAAGTCTAGTATGTGTCAAGTCTAGTATGTGTCAACTCTAGCATGTGTCAATCCTAGTATGTGCCAAATCTAGTATGTGTCAAGTCTAGTATGTGTCAAGTCTAGTATGTGTCAAATCTAGCATGTGTCAATCCTAGTATGTGTCAAGTCTAGCATGGGTCAAGTCTAGTATGTGTCAACTCTAGCATGTGTCAATCCTAGTATGTGTCAAGTCTAGCATGGGTCAAGTCTAGTATGTGTCAAGTCTAGCATGGGTCAAGTCTAGTATGTATCTAGTCTAGCATGGGTCAAGTCTAGAATATGTCAAGTCTAGTATGTCTCAAGTCTAGCATGGGTCAAGTCTAGAATATGTCGAGTTTAGCATGTGTCAAGTCTAGAATGAGTCAAGCCTTGCACGTTTCAAGTCCAGCATGTGTCAAGTCTAGCATGTATCAGTTGTATCAGTGTACCTCTATGCCCTTCTGTCTGTGCATGGGTAAGTAAGTATATGTCTCCCAGTGTGTTGTTTGTCCATCAAGAATGATGATGACTATTTATTTCATCTAGTGGAGTTGAGAGTATGTAGCCGTGAGTTCTAAGATGGCTGTTAAGGCCTATTTTGGTTCGACAAACACACCAAAGCACCACGGCGTCCTCAAGGGGTAAAAACTAAATGTTACTCACTTAAACAGCAAAAACATGCAGCTGTCGTTTGAAAATATGCTGGAAGACAGCCTCAGATCCAATGCTGCAGCTACACAGGATAAGGAAATAGAGTAGAGAGCCCTAAAGGACATAATTTACAACACTGCTATGGAAATCCTGGGCCCAGCCCCTCGAAAACATGAAGATTGGTTTGATGAAAATTCCGAAGACATCAACCAATTGCTGGCCGAGAAACATCTTCTCCTCAGGGCATATTTGAATAACCCGAAGTCAACATAACAAAAAAGATGCTTTCAAGAACATTCAGAGAGTAGTGCAGCAGAAACTTAGTAGTGCATGCGGGACTCCTAGCTGAGCAGCAAAGCTGATGAAATTCAAGGCTTTGCTGACAGACATGATATAAAAAACTTCTACGACTCACTGAAAGCGGTCTACGACCCTATATCACCAGGCATAGTTCCCCTCCTCAGTGCAGATGGGGGAACATTGGTCACCGATAAGAAAGAAACCCTTCAACACTTGGCAGAGCAGTTCAGCAAAATCTTAAATGCAACTTCCTTCTTCGATGGTGAAACCATCAACTGCCTTCCTCAAGTTCCCACTAATGAGACACTTGATGACCTGCCAACCATAGTGGAAGTAAACAAAGCCATCCAGCAACTCTCCAGCGGCAAGACACCTGGTCTTCACTCCATCCCAGCAGAGATATACAAGACAGGTGGGCCGGTCCTAATCGAGTAGCTTCACCAAGCATTTACAAACATATGGGTGAACGAGACCATGCCAGAAGATTTCAAGAACGCGTCAATAGTCCACCTTTACAAACGAAAAGGAAACTGCCAATCCTGTGACAACCACCGAGGCATCTCCTTGCTTTCAATTGCAGGGAAGATACTCGCCAGAATTCTTCTCAATCGCCTCATGGCCCATCTCGATGAAGGTCTTCTTCCTGAGAGTCAATGTGGCTTCAGAAAAGAACTAGGAACTGTTGGCATGATTTTTGCTGCAAGGCAGCTGGAAGAGAAATGTGAGGAACAGAACTGCGAAATGCTCTCCACTTTCATTGACCTTACCAAGGCTTTTGAGATACAGTCAGCAGGGAAGGACTGTGGACAATTATGCCAAATTATGGCGGTCCACGAAAGTTTGTCCAAATAGTGCGGCTATTTCATGATGGTATGCAGGCAAGAGTACAGGAAAATGGTAAACTGTCCGAGCCCTTTCCTGTCACCAATGGAGTGAAACAAGGATGTGTCCTGGCACCAACTCAGTTCAATCTCATGTTTTCAGCTATGCTGAAGAATGCCTTCGAGAACAAAGACATTCGAATAGACTTTAACTACCGCATGGATAGAAAGTTGTTCAAGCTCAGAAGGCTGAAAGCTAAAACCAAAATTAACAGCGACACCGTCACAGAGCTCCTGTTTGCTGATGATTGCGCTCTATACGCCAACTCAGAGGCGGACATGCAACATAATGTTTCAGCGTTCTCATATGCCTGTGCCAACTTTGGGCTCAATATCAACTTGGAGAAGACTGTAGTTATGTACCAGCCAGCTCCAGGGAATAATCACACTGTGCCGAATATCAAGGTGTTGTAGACAAATTCATCTATCTTGGCAGCACTGTGTCACAAGCTGCCACAATTGATGACGAAGTTAATGCAAGAATCTCCAAGGCCAACGCGGCATTTAGCAGACTGTACAAGAATGTATGGGACAGAAATGGAATAAGCCTGCAAACAAAGCTAAAAGTCTACAAAGCAGTTGTATTATCCACACTGCTATATGCTTGTGAAACCCGGACTGTTTATCAGCGACACGCTAGGAAATTAAACCACTTCCACACAGTGTGCCTTGGGAAGCTATTGAAGATTAAATGGCAAGACAAGATAGTAGACACTGAAGTTCTAGAAAGAGCGTCCCAGTATCCACATTCTACTAATAAAGAATCAGATTCGCTGGGCTAGTCACTTAACTCGCATGCCAGATCACAGGCTCCCTAAACGAATATTTTACGGCGAGCTGCGTTGTGGTAAACGCTCCCAAGGCGGCCAAGGGAAACGCTTTAAAGACACTCTGAAAATCTCACTGAAAGCTTTTGGAATTCATCTTGACACCTGAAAGACAGATGCCAAAGACCGAAATTCGTGGTGTACATCAGTACGCAAAGGTGCAGTCACTTGTGAAGCAACCAGGACTGCAAGAGCTGTGAAAAAGAGGCTGGACAGAAAAAAACAGCCGGAGGTCCTTCTCCTGGAACGTCAAGCATTCTTTGTCCACATTGTCAAAGAACATTTCGAGCCAAAATAGGCCTTATCAGCCATCTTAGAACTCACGGCTCCATACTTTCAACCCCACTGGACGAAATGAATGGTCATCAGCATTCTTGATGGACAATAACATTTTGGCTGCCTTAATTCCTCAGACTCAAGACCCCCCCCCCCCCCCCCCCCCTGCCCTAGACTGCAAGGTACTATAGACATCAAATGACAGACAGTTTGACAGTTGTTATGGACTGGACAAGTGTGTAGTTGAATACCGCTTGTATGGCTATTACAGTGCGGATAGACCGGAAATGTGGCAGAAGAGATGCAAAAATCCACAACTATTCCGCACCACCTGATAAGAGCGACGCTTCGCAAAGAATTACTTCGTAATGTTGGGTGGTAAATTCGGGAAAACATAGTATGCAGATGGGAAAGGTGATGATAATAAATGGTACAATTGTCGCGTGGCATTTAAATTTAGCGGAGATTCATTTCGGCAAAAGCTGGATGAAAACACGACTCGTCATGTGACCTTCTTGTGACAAATGTACATTCATGTAACATCTGCAAATACATGTGTGTTTATTTACCTACATCTTTCAGTAGTGTTTAGTTTAGTTTAGTTAGTTTAGTTTGGCCGGTCTCTCTGGCTGTGGGGTTACAACACTTTCTCTCTGTAATCCCGTTTATCACGCAGAGTCTCGTAGCGGAGCGAGAGCTGAGGCGGTTCGATCCCCGCTCGTGACTTGCGGGATACTGAGCCGGCCGCTCAGAAAGTAATGGCAAACTACTGAGCGTAATCTTGCCAAGAAATCAACATACAGCTGAAAGATGCTGGTGTTGACAGCTGATTCCTGTAAAGGATATGCTAAAAAAAAAAAAATGGTAAGTTTAGTCGACGGATCAACATCACGGCACACGGGTTTAACCCAAATGTGCTCCGTTCTACTTCTAACTCAAGCCTGAGTCCTGAGAAAATCAGCTCTGTGCACGAACTCCGTAGCACCGGCGAGGATTCTGAAATTTTTTAACTCGAAATTGTGCCCGGGGAGCACCGTTAGGCTACTCTTTTCCAATTTCCAATTTTTACGTGCCCAACAATACACACTGGCGTCCGATCTCACTACCCAGAGATCAAGGGAAATTTTATTACTAGAATTTCACGTGAAAAAATCCCGATCTTCACTGGGGCCTGAACCGGGGACTTCCAGCACTCGAGGCGGACACCATACCTCGAGACCACTCATCGCCGTATCATCATCAACAACATTTTAGTGACGATTAAGACTAGTGATAAGTCATCTGGTTGTGTCAACACAATGTCCTCTATAAACAAAACAGGTGGAGATCTAAAATCACACAGGAAAAATAATTGGAGATAGAGATGAAAAATCAAGGGAAGACATGAGGGGAGTACGGGAGATTGTAAAAGTTAGCGTTAAGTTGCTTGACTGCCCATGCTCCAGTTGGGGTTATAGGACAGAGGGACTATGTCTTTTATTTGCAGAAATATTCATCAGAGCTGCCCAAGTCTAAACTCCGAAGTCCTCGCAAGTCTGAATGTTGCAATTGTTTCTTGGACACCTTCTCTTTATATAAATAAAACAGAAACAATAGACTGCACATTTATTGTCTGGCATATGTCGCTGCACCTCGTCAGGTACATACTACAGAAATCACACAGTAATTAAATAATGTAATTAGATAAATCCTTCAAGCTGAAATACACAGCATACATATTCTCACAAGTGATTTGAATTGCTTATCACGGTAATTTTAAACTGAATATCATGTCTTTCCGTATGCACAAAATTGGCTTCTGTAAATTAATGGCGATTGCTTCTGCCAGCTTTAGCAATCGACCATTTTGTGTGTTAAACAACAGACGAAACGCATTTCCCCCATCAACCTCGTGACCGGTTTCCAAAAAAGTGTCGTCCAATCGATGATATGGCAGGTTTGTGGTGTATCGGATTTGTCAGGTTCCCAGAGTCATTGTTTATTATTCTGTCAATCCAATTGAGTATGTGTTTTACTACCCTGCTATTCAACTTTATCTCTGTTCTGCTAATGTAGGTAAACTACATTACCGAGAATTCGTTAGACGGTGACGCGGTCATCTACACAGATGGGTCGGTCGTCCGACATGTGAGAAGCTCATGGGCCTTTACAGCTCGGGCCGGAGGGAGAATTGTGAAGGAGGACTCAGGTGCTTTCACTGAAACCACAAGTAGCCTGACCATGGAAGTCATGGCAGTAAGTAGAGCAATAACATGGCTCGAGACACAGACATTCACTAGGGCTTGTTTCCTTAGCGACTCAATGAACATGATCAAGAGGATAGAGGAGGGGTCGCTCCGAAGAGAATGGTTGCTGCCTCTGAAGCGGTCTCGGCTGGCAAAGATTAGTTTTATCTTCGTGCCAGGTCATGCGGGAGTACAAGGAAATGAGCGGGCTGACAAGCTCGCAGGTGAGGCTGCTGTGGAGGGCGGACGCGCCATGGACCAGGCTGACATTCTGAATGCTCTACGAGAAGTGAGACTTTTGCGAGAACCAAGTGATGACTGTGAATCTACAACAATGGCCAGACTGCGGGAGCAGCAAATTAAAAGAGGGGTGGCCAAACAAGAACACTACGTAGGAAGCCAAAGAAGATTGATAAACCAACACAGAACTGGTGTCGTTAGCCGCTATACGCTGCGGGATTTGCTGAGGAGGGGATCCGAGCACTTATGGACTGAATGGTTCAATGTGCAACGAGGATGATCTGTCGACTAACTAACTAACTAATGTAGGTAAACTGGCACCAGCATGCAGATTTATGAGTATAATTTGAGTTTGTGTATAGAGTCTTGATTTTATTTTAAATTTTAAACTCTTCCTCGGGAAAACTATTAATATATAAAAATAAATACATAGTTTGTTAAATTAAAAACATAGTTCTTGTAGTGTTAGAGTCACAATGTCTGCTCTATAGTTAACTTAAAGGGATATAACTTGTGCGCGTGATTAACATACACACTGAAAACGTTTAAGAGGCAGATAATCTCCCGTAACTGTTTCTGTTTTCATTCAAGATGCGCGTAATCATAATCTCATATTTATGTGAGTAAGGTTAGAGTTATATTGGGAACTGTAATTCAAAGTTCATTGCTTCAGATCCACTTATAAATGCACATTGAGATTAAATATAAAATCATAAATTACCAAAATTGACTTGTAGAAATACTGGCATGGAGTGTATGTTACTTAATTTGGACTTGTAATGTCCAGTTACCAAATCCACAACATGTGAGTTTGGTCAATTTAAGTCGTGTTGAGTTACTTCAAATGACTCATCATATGCTAAGAGTTAAACTGTACATTGGTTCGGGAATACAAGGATTGGCCGGCAGGCTGCACTGAATGGAAGGGCAACAATTGATCCACGACAATTCGTGACCAGGCGATGTAATCATCTACATGGATGGCTCTTTGCTGAGAGGTAAAAGTAGTGTCTAGGGGTTCGTGGCGAAGGTATTTTGTGCAGGAGAGCCTGGCATATGATACCACAACATGTAGTCTAAAAATGGAGATGGAGGTAGTTACGGGGGTGTTCCATTGGCTGGAGGACAAACAGCACACGCATGTCGTGATTGTAACGGATTCACAAAGTGTGATGAGAAATGTGAAGAATGGCATGCTTCGGGCAGAGTGGCAGGCTTCCATTCAACAATCACAAATAGAGATCATCTGTTGGATGTTTTCTCCAGGGCATGCTGGCGTGGTGGGAAACGAGCAGGTGGAAGGATTGGCTGGGTCTGCATCGCTGGGTGGGGTATTGGTTCATGATAAAGCAGATGTGGTCGGGACCCTTTGTAATAATGTGTATAGTACAGAAGAACGGGCAGATCATCATGGCCAGAAGAACACATAATAAAACTGTAGCTGGTACCATAAGTATTGAGACTCTTCGCAGGCTGTTGAAGACGAGAAATGAGCGCCTATGGGAATGTCCCGCGTGCTGTGATGTCCGTCCTTTACTCAAAAGAATTACGAAATACAAACATTTGTTACACATGTATATCATATTTTATGGTATTGTTGTTGTTGTTGTTGTTGTTGATGATGATGATGATCGTATGATGATATAATTCCTTTAGCTATGAGCATATGACTCTTGATATCCCATTCTGGCTTTAATAAAAGCACAGGTGCTCTTCATTATGGCAGTGAAGTGTGTAGTCGGTGTGTTGAGAGCAGTTTATGTGACCGGTCAGCCAGTCTTGTCGACGTTACAAGTATGTGTTCAGTAGAGGTTCTATTGGAAGCACTGCCTACAGTTTAGTTCACGCAACTAATCTATTCTGGTTAGATATTTATTGTATTATGTGGGGCATGATATGTTTTAACTCGGAACTTGTTAATTGGATCCTGAGGATTTAGTTTCTCTTCGCGTTTAACGGAGAGAGAGAGAGAGAGAGAGAGAGAGAGAGAGAGAGAGAGAGAGAGAGAGAGAGAGAGAGAGAGAGAGAGAGGGGGAGGCAGAGGGCAACGTAGAGAGGGTAAGGGAGAAAGGGGAGAGAGGGAGAGAGGAAAAGAGAGGGGGATAAGGGAGACAGGGAGAGAAAGAGAGAGAGAGAGAGAGAGAGAGAGAGAGAGAAAGAGAGAGAGAGAGAGAGAGAGAGAGAGAGAGAGAGAGAACGAGGGTAAGGGAGAGGCGGAGAGAAAGAGAGAGTCTTGTTTGGGATGTTGCCTACTTTTCACCGATTCTTGGCTGTATCATTTTATTGGGATGTATTAGTTAGTCGAGGTTCCAACTTCACGGCAACGGGTCGTCCCCATTTTGCTCCATTCCCGTACCAGCGAATATCACACAAAATGCTCCTTACTGTCCAATGTGTAAGTGGAATAGACAGGAGTCTCGGCAATCCAACAAGCCCGCACAGATACACTGTGCATAATGCCGCCGTCAGAATGCCAACACAAAATTCATCCACACTCGCCACAATTTATCGTCGTTGGACTAAGGACTCGGCAGTCACCAGAAAGACCTCATTGACCCGGGTTTTCTCAAATGGCTCGGTCTCTTACCGCAGGGCTACCCGCCGAAAGTGTCGCACAAAGCATCAACTCCACAGCTTCAGCGCCGACTCCCAGGAGTCTCCTGAAAAATGCACTCGTCAACCGAAAGGGCAAAACAGCAATCCAGCAACCTCCGGTAGCCATTGTTCTGAACATGCAGTTCACTGTACAGGACAGATGTAAAAAGCATTCTACGCGAATTTCACAGCCCACGGTGTCGCTCACGCACTCACTCAATAGCAGAGCGACGGAACCATGTACTACCAGTCCAACATGAGGAAAATGCGATTGTAAATCGTAGCCACGAGCATAAACCAGCCACAAGCCCCAACGGTCCAATGCCTAACCGCCATGCTGGCGATCGGAAGCGATCCTCTGTATTGTTTATGACATTCTAGTAGATTTCTTTCGTTGAGCAGATGACTGGACGTAAAATCTCTTGGAAGGAAGCATTTTCCATATCGTTTGTTAATCGGCCGCGAAACGTAAACATAACGAAATGGCCATCTTGGAAAAAATTGGATACCCATGTGATCAGTTTCAGCCAACAGCAATCGTGCATTGCCTATGGTCATGAGTTGTGTTCCATATATGGAAGTTTACTGCAAGATTATTGATTCAAAAGAAACAGCTGTAAATAGGAGAGTTTGCAATTACACGATCTCAAAGCTTCATGAACAATTAGGGGAGATCATGACCATTAAAATAGCATGTAACACATGTGGTTACCGCTTTGCACGGATACAGTTGCTATGGTTAGAAATGTCAATTTCGTAACAATTTTCAATAAGTAGACAATTTGACACCTAGGGTAGGTTAAGTAAAATATGAATAATGCATTAAAACAACATTTTTAAAACAAAAACAAGTACCGAATCCGACAGAAGACATGCTAAGGAATGTAAAAGTGAACTATTCCAAAAATATTGGGATGTATTGGCAGGGAGTAGTGGATAATGTACAGGATATCAAATAGGAGGGTCTCTGAACACTGTATTGGACTAAACTGATTCCGTATAGAGGAGAACATGCTGTGGAGTGATCATTAACACTGAACTGTAAACGTTTGCTGTCATTAGATTCCGGTTGCCATCCGCATGAAGCAGACACTGATAGCAATTGACTTTGGTTAATGTATAGTTTAGTGGAGGCACAGGGAAACCACTTTAATCTCTCGAGATTACGTTTAATTGTGGGCTATATATGGTAGTGGATTGACAAGTTCCTGCCAGCGTTCGGGTTGAATAACTTCACAGGTCATGGCATTGTTGGGCCACGTTTAACTCTTGCAAGACCAGGCATCTTTTACTTCACAGATATGTCGTGGGTGGGAGATGTGTGCAGGTGGGGGTGGTTGTGGGTTTGAGGATGTGTGTGTGGGTGAGGGATGGGTGTGGGATGTTTGGGTGGATGGGTAGGGAGTGTGTGTGTGTGGGTGAGAGATGGGTGGTTGAATGTGTGTGGGGGATGTGTGTGGGTTGGGGGAGGGGTGCGTGATGGGTGTGGGTGATGGATTGGGGATGTGTGTGTGGGTGGGGGATATATCTGGCTGGGTGGGGGTGTGTAAAGCTGGATGGAGGATGTGTGTGTGGGTAGTGAGGGTGATTGTAGTTTGGGGATGTGTGGTTGGGTAGGAGATGTGTGAGGAGATGTGTGTGTTGTTGAGGGATGTGTCTTTGGGATGTGTGTGGGTGTGGTGTTGTGTGGGAGGGGAGCTGGGAGTGGATAAAGGATGTGTGTGTGGGTGGGTGGGGGTGTGGTTGGGTGTGCGGGTGGGTGAAGGATGTGTGTGAGGGTGGGGGATGTGTGTTTAGATGGGTGGTTGGGGTGTGTGTATGACTGTGGGTGGGTAGATAGGAGATGTATGTGTTGATGAGTGGGTGAGGGATGTGTGGGTGTTAGTGGTTGAGGGATAAGTACGTGTGTCTAGTAATGTGTGAGGGGATGAGTGTATGGGTTGGGGATGTGTGTGTGGGTTGTGCGTGGATGGGATGTGTGTGTTTGTGAATGGGGGATGTGTTGGTGGGTGGGATGTATGTGAGGGATGTGTGTATGGGTGGGGAGATTGTTCGTGAGTGGGGGTGCGTGTGTATATGGGTAGGGGTGTGTGGTTAAGGGATGTGTGGCTGGGGGATGGGTGAGTGGAGGATGTGTGGCTGCGTAGAGTCTAGTGTGGTCCAGATTTCAGTGACGTCATCCACAGGAGGTCCCAAGTACCCATGAGTCAACTCGCCAGCCATCCTGTCCAAGGGGAGAAGCCTATACCTGGCTGGAGGCCTGATATACTCGGTGAGCGTGTCCGACTTACCACATGGTGTGATACTTGAGGCCGTGACGATGATGACACTTTCTCCTGGAGGCTACTCGAACTTTGCCATGTCTTGTCTCGCATAGATACCGCGAGGCCTATCTTGTATAATACAGCATCTTGTTCACATAGTTAGATACCAGAGTTGTGTCATGAATTCAGGACGAGGTTTGAAAGGGGTAACGTCCCTTGGCTGATAGTGAGGGAGATAGTGATCCAAAGGCTGAAGGGGTTTTGTGGACTGATGTCACCTATGTCCCAGGGCTAAAGACATTCTGTTGTTACAGTGTGATAGCAGGTTCCCCTCACCCCAGGGAGTGTTATAACCACCACCACCACCACCACCACCACTACCACCACCACCACCACCACCACCACCACCACCACCACCACCATCATCATCCTCATTATCATCCTCCGCATTATCATCATCATCCAGTGCCTAGCCGACAGGCATGGACGATCATGCTCTCCACAAATTGCGATCTCTGACGGCATGGATCCCTTCCGTGTCATGACACAAGAGTGTCAAGAATCTTCTCACGCTACCTCTATCTCTCTTTCCACAAATATTTCCAGCTGTCACAACATGTCCCAGTTTTTGTCTTCTCATAACGTGGCCAAAGAACGATGACTGCCTCTTTCTGATGTTTGTGATGAGTTGTCTTTGCGACTCAGCTTCCCTTAAAATGTCCAGATTGCTCATTTTGGCTGTCCAATTAATTTTCATTCTTCTGTAAAACCACACCTCCAAGGCTTCCAGTGATATATTTTTTTTTTTTGGGGGGGGGGCAGTTTACCAATTGTCTAGGACTCGCAGCCGTATATTAAAACTGGTTCTATGTAACATGCAAGAATTCTCTTTCTAACTGTCAACGACCATGACTTATTGCACAAACTGTTCTTCATTTGATAGAATGCAGTGTTTTCTTGCCCTATTCTGTGCTTTATCTCAGTGATGCATCTTCCATCTTATATTATCCATATACCTAGATATCTGAATTTCTGCACTTGCTCCAAAATAACGTCATTTACTTTAACTGCACATTTAGGCACAACCTGTTTCTTTGATATCACCATAACTTCTGTCTTTCCACTATTCTAACTAAAGCAATTTTTTCACTTTCACCAATCACTGTATCTATCATCAGATATTATCTCTCTTTCCACACATCTTTCCAGTTGTCACATGTTCCAGTTATTGTGTTCTCATAAAGTGGCCAAAAATCGATGACTGCATCTTTCTGATATTTGTGATAAGTTGTCTTTGCGACTTAGTTTCTCTCATAAAAGAGAGTGTTATATCCACAATATTTCAGCGAAAGCTCATACATTTTTTCACATAACATTATATATATATATATAATGGCGCATCACACGCCAGTGATCCGGGGTTTGTTGGTTATATTATATATATAATGCAATAGATCGGCACGGCTCAACATGATGGTGTTGATCTGACGTAATCACCCTTGCAGGACTGGAGCATCATGGGTAATTGACCCGGCCAAAAAGCGTGCACTATTTTGCCCCGGTGATTCAATTCGGGAGCGGTTTCGGCGGCTTCGACGGCCGACGGCCGCATTGGCATCAAGTTGGGAGGGAGAATATAACTGCCCCCTCACACCACCTGCATCTGTAAACATATATAATAGTGACAAGTGTCGAACAGGTTGTGTCACATGTATTAATGTGTAAAACCTCTGAAGAAGCGAAACAGTGAAGAGAATTCGCAGAATATGGCTTGCAGAAACATTCCTGCTGGAACACTGATGCTCGATTGTTGAGGTACGTTGGCAAATCGTTTTGCTCGCTTTTATTAAACAATATAAGAGATTTGGGCTATAACCAACCCTACATTTAATAATCGCCTTGGGTTCTGTAACGAATATTTAGAATAGTCGTTGAAGCTAAGGGATAAGTGTTAGAATAATATGAAAGCTCTGTGTAGGTAGTAATGAAGCCTCCCTCGGCAAGGCGGAACCAGCAAGCAGGTCATCCCCATTAATAGCTCGCCTGTTGGTTTTTATTACTAGCATTAGCAGACAATGAACATATGTAAACAAAGCTTGGATGTGTTTTTGAGCTGTAACGAGAGGCTAATAGGGTGTGTATATAACCTCTAAATGTGGACAGATATGTAGTCATGTAGTTTAATAATTGGTAGGCGGTGAAATATCCCCATCATAAGGCAGCATGAGTATTCCCTGATATACTGAATGCTGGGTTTGACCATCATGAGAAATTATATGGTGTTTGTGGTTTCATAGGGAAATGCATAACGTGTCTGATTTACAGTCGGTGCAGATGTAGCACTGATTGTTCTTGTTGCTGTGATTAAGGAGCTACTTATGTATGGTGTGTGCAGGTTCAAACAATGTTCTCCTATTGGGTCAGTATATGCAGTATGTGACAGATGGCGTTATGTGTTGGCTTTTGGCTGTTGTGTCCTGGCTGTCACGTGCATCATGATGTTGTCCTGTCACTTGATGGTTGTCATTACAGAGATGTGTTATTTGAGATCTATGAACCTAACTAGTGCTGAGGTGTGATGTCCAGCTGTCCTCAATGTGTGTGGCTGGCGTAGGGCTCAACCTGGGTAGTGTGAATAATGTGGTAGACTGTGTTTGAATGAACAGCAGGGGAATGTACAAGGGGCTTCTCATAAGTCTTTAGCCTGACCATGAAGGAGTAGGCGGAGACAATTGAAATTTGGCACAATGTTTATTCCTTCTCAATGTTGCCACCACCTGAATTTATGCATTTCTCCCATCTCTGCGAGACCTTGAAAAGACCTTCAGAATAAAACAACCTATTTTTCGAACTAAACCAGTTATCACAAGCCAGTAAGACATCTTCGTCACTGTCAAAACGATTTCCTTTCATCTGTATTTTAAGATTTAGGAAAAGGAAAACGTCTGATGGAACCAAATCTGAAGAATAAGGTGGGTGTGGAAGAATGTCAATATTCAAATCGTTGGCAGTTTGCAGCACAAGCAGTGCTTTATGGGAGTTCTCGTTGTCTTGAAGCAAAGACATAATTTGCGTATGCGCTATCCATCGTTTTCTGGTCACAGCCTTTCTTAGCTTAATAAGGAGATCTGCATAGTACTGCCCATTAACAGTGTTGCGATGAAGCATGTAATCTTTCATTATGACACCTTTGACGTCCCCCCCCCCCCCCCAAAAAAAAAAAAAAAAAAAAACCAAACAAACAAACAAACAAACAAGTCAGCAACACTTTTCTTGCAGATTTGTGTGCTCTTGGCTTGACACGTGTTGGCGAGCCCGGGGTTTCCCACTGCGTTCTGACTTTTTTGATTCTGGGTCATAATGGTGAATCCAAGTCTCATCTACTGTCACCATGGTCGTCAACATGTTTTTCGACCGCCACATGTTGAGCAACTGGCCACAGCAATCAATCCGTGTTTGTTTCTGTTCACATGTCAGCAGGCGCGGGACCCATCGGGTACACATTTTTTCTCATTTTCAGTCTGTTGTGTAAAATTCTAAAAACTGTACTCTTACTCAGTTTTGTTGAACCCGATATCTTTGCAGTTGTCGTTTTCCTATCCTGGTCTATGATTTTCTTCACTTTTGCAGCATTTGCATCACTGCACTCTGAGGACGGTCGTCCTAATCTTGGCAGATCAGCAACCTGGGAACGGCCAAACTTAAACTGCAAACACCATATTTTTTACAGAAGCATGCGAAGGACAGACTCCCTCAAACACTGGCTCCACATCTCTGTGTATTTCTGTAGGTGCTTTTCCCTGTAACATCAAGAATTTTATCACAGTCCTGGTGTATGATTTCTCCATTTTCTGACAAACTGTTAGAAGTGCAGATCTGGTCAATAGGGTATGATGTGCCATGCACCATATCGGGAAAACCAGTTAAGGAGGAGAATTCCTAATTCACATGTCTATTACAAATTGAATGAGCTATACATGTGCCAAATTTCAATTTTCTCCGCCTACTCCTTCATGGTCAGGCTAACGACTTATGCGAAGCTCCTTGTATATGTATATTATTAATTCATATGCATTTGTTTTATAAAGTTAAATATTTTAATGTTGTTTGCTTTTGTTGCAGGATATGACTCCTGAATCATAGTTATGAGGAGAGAACATTCCTGAGTTTTCCCCATCCCCTCTCAACTGATCCAATAATGGAGCTCCCCATACCCTAGTTTACGCCTGTATGGATAGAGTTGCAGGTTTTCTTTTCTGCTTGACTGGTTGGTTGTTTTCCCCACTAATAGTTGTGTCCATGACCATGACTGTAATTATGTTTTTGGTTAGGTTGCGATTTTTGTGTGTGTTTGTCCCAATTAGCTTGTGGATGTGGGACGCAGAGGTGTTTCCAAGGCACCAGGGCCGGGTTATATACTGGCCAAGACCTATTGACGCTTCCTCGCCGAGCGTCCTGGGCAACAGGTCCCTTCGGGGTCCTGGCTGAAGTCAATAGGATCGCCGATTCCTCCGAAGTCGGAGAGTGTCTGCCTGTACGGCGAGGAACCACCAGTCTGCACACCAATAAGCCAGACATGAGACAACGGATACTCACGCAAACCTCAGGTCCTGTATGACATCACACTGATGTTGGACAACAGGATGCCTTCATACAGGACTTTGCGTTGGAGCTCAAGCCAATGAACACAAGCAAGCAAGCAAGCTTGTGGATGTGAGTGTCCCGGGTGAGCACTGAGGGTACCCACAGACTCGGCTGAACATGGATGAGGACTACCAATCGACCAGAGGCCACTTACTGTTGGTAATGCCAGGCAGCAGTTATAGTTACTGTGGACTTTTTGAGTTTCATTTACTTTACGCGTGAACCACCAAGCTCTGGGTGGGGTCAATAGAGATTCCATCCTTATTATCATCATTGTTAGATCTGAAATTCCTTTGTTATGTTCTTATTGGTCTGTCGGATGAGCACTCAGTTATGCGACCATGAATGTTAGGCAGCAGTGACTCTCACTGTAGGAACATTGGTTCCAATTGCTGTAATTACATCAATCATGTGTTGTGCCTGGGTGTCAATTCACCATCAGTGAGATTTGGCAAATAAAAGTTTCATTACAGTTGTTAATGGTGTGTTATGTTTAGTCTTTGCTGTTCAAGTGATGTTAGTAATTGTTTTTTCCATTCATTAATTCTGGTCCAGCCCACCTCAGTGATTCATTGTCTGGAATTTGCATTAGAGCATAGTTCCCCGCTAGAGTCCTGCAATTCTTCTGATATCTTTAAATCTTCTCTTTTCATGTTAACCGTGGAGACAGGATGAGAGTCTCTTTGTCTTCATTGTATTCTCCTCTTCTTCTTTGGCCCATAAGCGGTCACCGTTGTGCAACTATCTCTATTATCTCTCCTATATATATATATATATATATATATATATATATATATATATATATATATATATATATATATATATATATATATATATATATATATATATATATATACATACACACATACACACACACACACACACACACATGAACTAGCAGACGAATTTTATTTTCATAGGTCACAAATTTGGCACGCAGACCCGTCTTAAATCGACCCTTCCAATCATTCATCTTTCGCACATCAATTATAAGTGATGTACAAACATGTTTAATTTATTTTGAATGTAACATTTACATTGGAAAACAAAAAAAAGTGAAACAAACCTTGTAAAATGATTGCTGTGAATATACACCAAACATAAATAATTCATATTAGAAGTATAATTGCGCTGTTTTAGAATTACAAAAAGTGTACGCGTGTAATAAAGATAATGGTGATAAATTGTAAATATAAAGCCAAGAAGAAAAGAACCCTACCCGTTAAGCTACCGCTGTCCTACTGTATGTTGTATTCTTTGCCGTGATGTCATCGTGTGTTGACAATATGTTGAAGAGAATGAAGCGTGGAACACAAATATCAATATGTCAGGAGTTCTCTAAGTGGTTCTGCCGTCTGCCCCAAGCTCCGAATGTTGGGAGCGCGATTCCGGACTACGTCTTTCGGTGACCGAGTGCATTTGTCCCGGATAGTCCCATGGGTTGTCACTGGAGCTACGGAGTTGGTGCTGTAAGCGAAGGTTTCGACAGGCCGCCCCGCAGAAAGAGACCGGGCCAAATGGGATTAAACCCGGTGCGATGAAGTCTATCTTCTAGACTTTTAAGACATTTTAATATGACTTTTTTTAAAGTTGCAAGAGCCATAAGAAGGACTGTAAAGTCATAGCTGTCGTGGAACTAAAATGTTGAATACTGTATCTATATATAATAATAATGTTTTGCGTATCCTTTACAGGACATCGCTGTCAACATCAGCATCTTTCAGCTGATTGTTGATTTCTTGGCAAGATTACGCTCAGTAGTTTGCCATTGCTTTCTTAGCGGCCGGCTTATTTATCCCGCAAGTCACCAGCGCGGGTAGAACCGCTTCCAATTCTCGCGCGCTGCGAGACCCTGCGTGGATAAATGGGATTACGGAGAAAGTGGTGTACACCTCGGCCAGAGAGACCGGCGTATCTATATATAGAATTACAAAATATAGCTTACAATATAGGTTAAATATAGTTACAAAATATATATATATATAGGGGGCTGATCGATCTCGAGGTATGGTATCCGCCTCGAGTGCTGAAGGTCCCGGGTTCAAGCCCCGGTGAAGGCCGGGATTTTTTCACGTGAACTTCTAGCAACAAAATTGCCCCTGGTCCCTGGGTAGTGAGATCGGACGCCCGTGTGTATTGTTGCGCACGATAAAAAAATACTGTGGCAGTTGGAAATCGAAAAAGAGTAGCCTAACGGCTCTGCTCGGACAAAATTTCGAGTTAAAAATCTACCCAAAGTAGGCCTATTTCAGGATCCTCGCCGATGCAACGGAGTTCGTCCACTGAGCTGAGAATCTACGGACTCAGGCTTGAGTTAGGAGTAGAACTTACACCAGTGTGCCGTGATGTTGATTCGTCGAGTAAACTAAACTAAACTAAACTAAACACCCATACATATCAATAGAGCCCTACTCCTGACACTGCGTGATCGCCACCTACCATTGTTGTTTGTCTTGTGCCACCCTCTTTAATCCCATTATGCCGGCATTAATAGACCTCCGCATGCACGTGTTATACATGTTTCTCTTAGTCTGTTATGATCTTTACAGGTACTGATTAAATTGTATCTTCTGTAAGAGTCCGGGTGTTACTGGGGCTCACCATGAAAGCAAAGAGGAGCAAGGCTGTAACTTGATAAGCGTGGGTTAAGACTTTACTAAAGAGGTTTGGCAGTAGTTAGGTGATAGTTGTCAATAAAAGCTGCAGGTTGTTATGTTGTCCGCAAACGGGTTCTACAAATGACCGACTAGATGATACAAATGTGTGCGATGAGTTGGTTTCTCGTTGATCTCTCCTAGGCTCCCGGTGGCCACCGAGATGAACCCTACAGATGACCACACGTCCGGCCAGACTTTCAGACTGGAAGAGACTGACATGAAATTCAACGACAGGGGTCAGCGTGGCCGAATGAATAAGAGAACTCGTTCTGAAACATCCGGTGTGCTCATACCAAGGTAGCGGGTCAGTTGGAAAAAATGTTGACTTCTCGTCCTTGACTTGGGGATGTAAATTACAAGTACCTCTCAAGTCGAAATTGACTCGACTGGTAGCGAGGGACACTGGTAATGGGACAAGATGATCTACCCGCAATAATCAGTTCAGTGCACTAGAAGTAGTTAAAACAATGTTAGTTGCATATTCTTTACAGGACGTCGCATGCAACACAAGCATTGTTTTGCGGTTGTGATCTCTTAGCAAGTTTACGTTCAGTAGTTTGTCATTGCTTTCTGAACGACCGGCTCCCATACTATTTTGTAAACAATCAACGGTCTGCAGCCAAATCGTCCGCAGCTGTGTTTCGAACGCGGGTATGCGGGATTACGAACCGCGTCTGTAACCGCTTCGCCACTGAGCCGGCACTAGAAGTAGTAGCACGTGTGTAAACTACGTTTGAGATCATAGTGAACGACAGCAAAACAAAGACAAAAGAAATGCCTCTATGATTGTAGAATTAACACCAAACCCCTTGCACTCACATTTGGTACCTCACTTACATGATCTGTGCTGATTTCTTGTACCTATAAAGACTATTATGAAAAAGTAACAATTTGTTTTGTGGTACAAGACTGAAAAATTCAAGCAACGTGATTCCTACATTAGAATCTTGACCTATATATAGTCATGACCCTGACCTGTGACTTGATCCTGACTACACCAAGCAGTGTGTATCACCACACTAAATCTATTTAACATCGCTTTCACACATGAAGTTATATGGATCTGTTATCCTTCAGATTCTATTTCGCAAACTTGAGTATAAACTCAGGGATTCAGCATCGTCGTCGATGGCAAGTTGTCTACAATTGTAATATTTCTCACATCTAAGGTCACTGGCGGATCTGTGAAGCCGACCACTAAAGCTGGTTTTCATTCTATGGTATGAGTACCATCACAAGGAGCCAAAGAATGATGGGGTTCATTGCGACGACACGTAAAGGATATGCAATTAACTTTTTGTTTTCACCATAAAGGATCAAAAGTTAGTTGCATATCCTTTACGTGATGTCTCTGTCAACCCCAATATTCTTTGGCTGTTTGTGATTTATTGGCAAGTTTACGTTCTGTAGTTTGCCATTGCTTTCTGAGCGATCGTAACTCATACCATTGTATAAAGACCAATGCAAGACGAAGTGCTGCCAAATCGCCCGCAGCTGAGTTTCGAGCCTGGTAAGGGTGATTGCGAATTGCCTCCGTAACCTCTTTGCCACATCACTATAAAGGCTTTTGCCAATGCTGTCTTTATGCGGAGTTTCAGATGTCATGTAGTTACCAATAGACATTTCTTGGTAATTGCCAGTGAAATTGGTACCAGCATTATCAACGTAAAACTCTTCATATGATATGCCAATGCGAGATGTATTTCTTTCTGAATTATATTCTTAAAAAGCAGTGCCGGACTCCCTGGCGTAGGTGTTAACGTCTTTCTCCATAATCCCGTGTATTCTCGTGAGTAACGCAGGATAGTGTCGCGTTGGTTACTTACGGGGGTATGTATGTCGGTAGTACATTAACAGCAGCTGAAAAACGCAGGTGTTGACTGCAACGTCCTACAAGGGATATGCAACATAAAAAAAAGAAAACAGTAGATGTATCTTTAAGGTCATAATTTTCATCAACGGGAGAATACAAAATCGTTTGTTTTTTCTTCAATTTTATTTGTACGTTCAAATTCTATCTTAGCACCAAGAGATCTCCCTTTGCAAATAGTTTCATCTCATCACTCATAAACTTCATCTTCCTCAGAACTATTCCGAGGTTTATCGCCCTCATCATCTTCAGTAGGTGCTTTATCTATACCCCTTATCACCACAGTAGCCGCCATTCTTACAGATTGTTTATCACCATTTTCTTTGTCAACAACTACGTCATAATTCCCATCATCCTTTCGTATATTTTGGTTAGTGTCGTGAATTTCTACACAATCACGGCCTATGCTTTCGGAGAATCAATTTTTCCTGGTGTAGACAACCGTTCTTAATTTCTGAAAGATGACTGGTTCTACTTCATCCATTTTTTGATACCTAACATGTGTTAAATCTTCCATACTCTTTTTGTTTGTTGTGATAGCGCTTTCAGGTGCAATATACGAATCGGAATCTAGCATGCTCAAATCATTTGCTTGATCGTCTTTAGAAGACTTTGCCAAATGATTCTTCATTTTATAGACCCTCTGGTGAATACAACAGAATACAACAGCAATAATCACGACAATAGCAATAAGAGTATCAACAACAGTAATCGTAATCCACAATAGAGTATGATCTTGGGCGGTGTTTTCTTCATGTGACGTGTTTCCGGGTGATGATGTCACTGATGGTGATGATGTCACAGATGGTGATGATGTCACAGTTGGTGATGATGTCACAGTTGGTGATGACGTCACATTTGGTGTTGATGTCACAGTTGGTGATGATGTCGTGGTTGGTGTTGATGTCGCAGTTGGTGATGATGTCACAATTGGTGATGATGTCACAGTTGATGATGACGTCACATTTGCTGATGACGTCACAATTGCTGATGACGTCACAGTTGGTGATGTCACAGTTTGTGGTGACGTCACAGTTGGTGTTGATGTCACAGGTGGTGATGATGTCACAGTTGGTGATGATGTCATAGTTGGTGGTGATGTCACAGTTGGTGATGATGTCATAGTTGGTGATGATGTCACAGTTGGTGATGATGTCATAGTTGGTGATGTTATCGCGGTTGGTGACGATATCACAGTTGGTGATGATGCCACAGTTGGTGGTGATTTCACAGCTGGTGATGTTTGCGCTGGTGATGTCGTCATTGTTGGAGGAATCCCTTTACAGCTGTCACAACGAAGCAAATTGATTTTGCGACTACTGGCAGACATAGTCTCGCCTGAATGCTTCCACCGGATCCCCATACAGCCACATTTCCCCCTTTCTAGAGAGAAACATTCAGTGGTACCCTGATTGCCATTGTCATTAACATTATAATCATCGCCAAAATCGCAGGTAACTGTCGCAGAAGTGGCATTGTGGAAGCAGATTAGTTGTTCAGAAGGTGGTGTCGCCCTATGTAGTGCTGAATCCACTTTCCCGACAAATATCTTGTTCCTTGATAAGCAGACAATCAGTTTCACAAAACACCGTTCTCTGTCGCACAAGCAGTTGTATAACCTGGTGGAACATTCACAGGTAACAGTTATCATAACAATTATTTAGGAGTATTTGGACACATTCATAGTACAGTGGTGCCTCAAGGTACGAACCCCTCAGGTCACGAACGATTCGGGTTACGAACGACAACTTCTAATATGTTTTGTCTCGGGTAACGAACAGTGCCTCGGGTTACGAATGAAGGCGAGAGAGAGAGAGAGAGAGAGAGAGAGAGAGAGAGAGAGAGAGAGAGAGAGAGAGAGAGAGAGAGAGAGAGCTATGTTAACGTTGGAGACAAACGATTGCGTTTTGCACAGTGGATTGCACAGTGATTTATTGTCGAAATTGCTTGGCACAAGTGCTGAGACTGACGATTTTGAAGCCAGCTGTGGCTGGTTTGAAATGTTTAAATAATTGGCATCCATAGTGTAATTATGCAAGGAGAGGCCGCAAGTTATAACGAGAAAGAAGCAGAAGTGTTCAAGGTGGAATTTGATAAGATCATCAAAGAGGAAGACTACGTTCCACAACCAGTCTTTAATTGCGATGAAACGGGCCTCTTCTATAAGAAAATACCAAAGAGGACCTTTATCACCCAGGAGGAGAAAGCACAAACCAATGAAGGACATGCTAACTCAGCTTTTCTGTACCAATGTTGTGGATGAGATTGTGTCCTTGAGCAAAAAATATGGGCCTGGAAGTCGATGGCAACGACTTGGAGGAGCTGATTGAGGACCACAGTGCAGAGCTCACTACAGATGAGCTTGTGGATCTTCAGAATGAACAGCTAAAGACATTAAATGATGATAATGAGCTAGTGAACGTTACAACTGCCAGGGTTAAAGAAATTTGCAGCAAGTGGATAGACGTCGAAGACTTCATTGTGAACCATCATCCAAACAAACTTGTTGCTAACAGGACAGTAAACCTGATGAATGATAACGCGATGGCTCACTTCAGAAAGATTCTCCAGCAAAGGAAGCGACAAATTTCCCTTGACAGTTTCTTGGCGCAGAAAGAATCCCAGTCGGCTGCCAAGAAACAGCGACAAGAATCTCCTGAAACCAATAAATCAGAATAGCAAAGAAAGTGACAAATTTCTCATGATCGTTTTCTTGGTAAGAAAGAAAGACTAAATCTTTTAAAATTTTTAATTTAATTTATTTTGGTGTTTCCTTTCTCTCTATTTGGTACGTCAAGTACACGTACTCTTTGCGTTTTGTTGCGGATGTTAATAAAAAAAGAACAATTCTTTCATTTCGAAACGAATTGTCTCTATTTCATTGATTTCAATGTTTCGGGTTACGAACGTTTCGGGTTACAAACCGAGTTCTGGAACGAATTAAGTTCGTAACCCGAGGTACTACTGTATAAACATTCGTCTTCGACATCGGGGAATCCACAAGATTCTCTCAATGAACGTGACAGCATTTCTGCGAGCTGACATGACGTTTATTGTCCACACTGGAACATAAGTAGAAAGTATGTATCTATAGTCTTATATCTGAGGACTTGACATATCTTGACTCCAAAATTAGCAACAGTTGTTTAAACACAATCTGCAGGGGACCTGACATTTAAACGTAGAGATGAATTAACATTAAAGGATAATGGAATGACAATAGCAATCAAACACAAGTACACGTTTTGAGAACATGCATCTTCGTTCCTGATGCAACCGATGCGAATCATCGACTATTTCGCAATCTTCTTCATGGTTTGTCCTCGTTGAGGAAATAGGCCATCCACCAACTCATTCCAAGTCAAGCCTATCCTTAACTATCCCACGTAGCTCCATCCGTGTCGCCCGGAGAGTACTCATTCGTGTCTGTACCTGTCTTCTGCGTGTCTTTTTAGGACTTTCTTTTATGCTTGTAACCCTGCAGATTCCAGACGGAGACCTTTTCTGGTTACATTATTCTCGCTTTGTCCAGTTGAATGTCCTGTCCAGTACCATTGTTTACTTCCCGTCCTGATTCGCCGGTATGTGTATTGTCAGCCACGGCACAGATCTCATCCTTGACATTCAGTGTGACTAGAAAATGTGTTCTCTAATTCACCGCATAGCCTCATCAAAAGTAAACAGTAAACCACACTTCTACACGGCCCGAGGCGTGTCGGGTATATGGTGTCAGTCCCATCAGGTGAATAGCCTAGACTGCACTCGATTGGTGACGTGGTCAGTATCTCCCCAGCCGCCTTTAATTCCCAGGATTTACCTGATACCCAAGGTGGACTGGGCCGACCCAGGAACTTAGGCCAATTCTAAAAAAAACACCACCTCATAGAGTGTTCAAACACACACGAACCTGGTGTACACGCCAGCGCCCTAACCACTGGACTGTCTGGGCTACCATAGCGACCTACACACATGAACTCCCAGTGTGACAAGTGCGTCCACGGACACTTCTCATCTTATCCATTTTATTCTTCGAAGGATAAAAACAGCGTATACTTACTCAATGAAATTAAACATGTAGAACTCGACAATTTTGTATTCTTGGCTTTTGTCGTGTTTAACCACCATCTGAATGTCGGTATATCGAACAGTCGCGAGGGGAAGCCAGGCAAAGAACACACACAGAATGAGGACACCGCCCACAGCCATCTCTTCATCAGTTGCTGATTAGATTAGAATGTCTTGTGGGGTAAAGAACAGGTTGGTTATCTGAGAAATAGTAACAATACTGTGTAATGTTATTATTATCTTCATCTTCATCATCATCATCATCATCATCATCATCATCATCATCATCATCATCATCATCATCATCATCATCATCATCATCATCATCACCACCACCACCACCACCACCATCATCATCATCATCATCATCATCATCATCATCATCATCATCATCATCATCATCACCACCACCACCACCACCACCATCATCATCATCATCATCATCATCATCATCATCATCATCATCATCATCATCATTGTCGTGAATTTATTTTATAGTGTCGTTCCTGGGGTGAGGGGAATCAACACCCACATTCTTTTTAACCCCCTATCATTATTCTGGAGAATCCACTAGATTTCGTCCACAACACCCCGTCAGTCACTGGACACCTCTTTCTCTCTCTCTCTCTCTCTCTCTCTCTCTCTCTCTCTCTCTCTCTCTCTCTCTCTCTCTCTCTCTCTCTCTCTCTCTCTCTCTCTTTCTATCTCTCTCTCTCTCTCACCACTGGACCATACCCCCTCTCATTCTTCCCCAAACAACATACTACACAACTCTAGCTTCTAAAATTAATAACAAATTAATTTAATGTAGAAAAGTGTACGTATGTGAGAAGTGTATGTGTAGACTGTATGTCGTATACTCTAGTGTGTCTGCAGAATCAGACCGAACAGCTCAGGAGCACAGTCAGATCATCCCGGTAATGGCCACACAACATCATCATAGCTCAGCACACAATGACCTCACCAAACGATGTATCCCTCCTGCCAGATGTTGACTTCCTCCCGTAGCTCTTTGATAATAAAGATACCTGGTCACCAACCACGGATATAGTCCAATACTGATCCTGAATCGATCACACACAATGTTACTAAATGTCACTTCAGTTCTGAGATTTAACAATCCTGGTATCGCGATATACGGATCACTGTCACTTGAAAACAATTGGTTCATTTCTAATTGTCATAGAGTCTCACTATTACAAAGTTAATGATTACTGTTCCACAGGAATCTACTACTGAGAAAAACACTATGTTCGTTGTTCTGATTCCCCCTATAACCAACAGTGTTCTTTTTACACGTGTTGTGGAAAATAACCTCACTCAACGTTGGTGAACCCTATCACTAAGGAATCATTTCCAGATAAACATCTGTTCCTGCTCAGCAGAGCCATGTTCCTTAAGACCCTCTTGATTGTGGGCCCAGTGCAAAAGCCGCTGAACCTTCACTGCATTAGCCATACTTAATCAGTGATGTTTCAGCTTGTTTTCTTCATAACCTGAGTGGAACCTGTGAAAGAGAGAACACACCTGGTGAGAGCAACCCGATACTGACCCCTATTAGATGAGTGCAGGCTGACCGCCGCAATCAGATATTTAACAGTGAACCAAACTCTGTAATAGGGCAGAGGAGCTCATCACATCGGTCTGAGTTAGGGTAAGACAAGGAAAGACCACAGGCACAGTGCAGAACCCCAGTAGACACCCCACTGGAAGATCCCACCATTGGACATTTCCCTTATCCCCCAACTATCATCAATCTCTCTAAATATCATCCCACTACACTATTCTCAACCAGCTGAGCGAATTGACATCTCACACTAGCTAGTTTAACAACGCGATTGCCTACTGTCGCTGACATTCCTAGAATACCTAACCACAAAGCAACAACACTATGTAAAACCAGCTCTCTCTCCTGAATTGAATCTACACATTGCCATGAAAGACACATGTTCATCAACTTGAATTGACACAGAACACAATAGATTCTTTTCTAAATTAGAACAGAGCTAGCCAAACACTTCAGCCTAGGTTAAATTCCATTTTTTCACACTGGCGGCAAATAAATTATGTTTCATACAGTCTGGGATTGTCCGAGTGACGTCATTCGCTGTCAACAACAGGTGGCCCTAGCGGCAACCAAATCAAGACGGCGCTATTCCTTTCATCTTGAGATTCGGGCAAAACAACATGCCGGCAATTTTCCTGTGTCTTGGGGAAATCTCAAAGACTTTTGATTTTCGTTTGATCCGATGGAAGTGTTTCCCCACTATCAACAAAATGTTGCAGCTGTCTATACCGACTGTCTCTGTCAATCTATCATCTGATCGTTAACTCCAGTGGTCCCGTGACATAGGCCCCCTCTTAAGAGAGTAGTCCGTATCACTCTTTTCCACTTGAGGTTCGATCCAGATGATTTATTCCTCTTCTTCAGGAGCTGGGTGTCTAGACATGAAATCAGCTCCAACGTTTTCCTTCCCAGGTATATACTCCACCGTGAAATGGTAGGGCTGAAATAACAACGACCACCGCATCAAACGGGCGTTGAGCTTTTGATAAGTAGCCAGGAACATCAAGGGCTGATGATCCGACTGAACTCAAAACTGAACTCCATGCAAATCTTCTTCTTCTTCTTCAGCATTCCGAGCCATTGAGGTTCTTTGCTGCAAATACAATCTGTCTCCATTCGTCTCTCTGGTGGACCTTCTCTTGCCAGTCGTTGATTCCAAGTGCTTGTAGGTCTGTATGTATATTATCTCTCCACCGCCTTCTTGGTCTACCTCGGGGTCTACGGTCATTTATTTCCTGAGTGTAAGCGAGTTTTGTTTCCCTATTATCTTCCATTCTTTCTATATGCCCCAGCCATTGTAGTCTATTAGCCTTCATGATACCAGTGATTAGCGGGGACTTAAACAAATCATAAATGTCTTTGTTACTTCTTCTTTTCCACTCTCCACTTTGTGTATCCCTAATGGGTCCAAAGATGCGTCTTAAAATTTTGTTCTCAAAGGTTTGTAACAAGGCTTCGTCTCCTTTCGTTGTACTCCAGGTTTCAGAGCCATACAGCACCACTGGTCTGATCAGTGTTTTGTATATTGTGATTTTAGTGTTACGAGATAGCGCCTTTGATTTTAGTAGATGTTGTAGTGCATAGTATATCTTATTTCCAGAGTTGATTCTAGTTTGTATTTCTTCCCTTATGATGTTGGAGCAGTTGAAGATTGTACCCAGGTATTTGTATGTTTCCGTTCTTTTAATGGTCATATTATCTATTTGTATGTGGCCAGAGTTTTTAGCCATTCCGTCTCTTGAAATTACCATATATTCTGTCTTATCTTGGTTGATAACCAGCCCCATCTGTTGGGCTTTTTCCTTTAAGTGAGTCAATATTTCTAATGTCTTTTGTTCACTTTGCCCTATAATATCTATATCATCTGCATAACCAAGCAGCTTGGATGTTCCTCCAATATCACATTCCTCCTTTACCTTCCTTACAACTTTCTCTAGAGCCAGATTGAAGAGTAGCGGCGATAGTGCATCACCCTGTTTCAAGCCAGATGTTATTTGGAAGGGGTCTGATTTCCTGCCTTTATATGTTACTATATTATAAGTATCTTCCATGCATAGTTTGGTCATGTTAATTAACTTCCTTGGTATTCCAAATTCCTGCATAACATTCCATAGACTATTCCTATGGACACTATCATAAGCCTTTTTAAAATCCACAAAAATGTTATGGAGATCTCTTTTATATTCCCAATGTTTCTCGGCTATTTGTCGTAAGATAAATATCTGATCTATTGTTGATCTGTTTTGTCTAAAACCCGCCTGGTAGTCACCTAATATGTCTTCTGAATATGGTTTTAGTCTATTTAGTAATACTGCGGATAGTATCTTATAGCTTGTGGACAGTAGTGATATTCCTCTATAATTTCCACATTGGAACTTGTCTCCTTTCTTAAAGATAGGTATCAATAATGACTCTTTCCAGTCATGGGGTAATTCTTCTGTCCTCCAGATTTTTATTATTAGTTCGTATAGCTTTAGATGTAATGCATGGCCACCTGCCTTTATAAATTCAGCAGCAATTCCATCAGTCCCAGTTGCCTTATTGTTTTTAAGTCGTGTGATTACATATAGGATTTCTTCAAAAGTAGGTTCTTCAATTTGTGGTTCGCATGTTAGAACCTCTTCCTGTGGGAAAATGTTACTTGGAGCTTCACAATTTAGTAATTCAATACTCCATGCAAATAGGGCTGGAATTTCTGCACGGCCCATACGAGAGACAAACACTCTCTCTCGACGGTCGAATAATTCCTCTCAGCCTGGAGAAGTTTCTTACTTGCGTATGCCACTGGTTTCAAAACCGAAGCATCGTCTTTCCCTTCCTGTAACAAGGCTGCCCCAATTCCAATCCCATTCGCATCCGTTCTCAACACAAATGGCTTGGACAGGTCGGGGAGCTGTAAAACAGGTTTGCTGACCAAGGCCTCCTTCAACTGACTGTAGGCACTCTAGCACTCCGGTGTCCAAACGAATTGATCCGGGGATTCCTTTTTCAAGGTTTCCGTTAATGGAGCTCCCAGTTCAGTGAAATGCGGGATACATTTTTGGTAGAACCCACACAACGAGAGAAAGGATCGCACATCCTTCTTTGTTTTCGGCCTTGGAGCATGTCTGATCTATTCTAGGTTGTTCTCCTCTGGAACAATTTGTCCTGGAGTGATGGTGTGACCCAGAAATTCCAGAGTCTGGTAACCAATCATGCACTTGGTTGGGCGAGCGGTAAGCCCTGCTTCCCTGAGCCTATTAAAAACTCTCTCCAAGGATTGCAAATGGTCATCCAAGCTGTCACTGGAAATCAGTATATCATCCATGAATGAGATAATGGACGGATCCTGTAAGGGATCTAGTAAGGTCCTCATCATGCGAGTAAACACACTAGGTGCATTGCTGAGTCCAAAGGGCATGACCTTGAATTCGTAGTGTCCACTGGGTGTACTGAAAGCCAGAAGGGGTCGAACCTCTGGTTTGACCGGAATCTGATAATACCTCAGACTCAGATCCACCTTTGAGAAGTATCTAGCCTTATGAAGCCTAGCGAATAACTGAGTTGGATTCGGCAAAGGTTCCACCTGAAATTGTGTATGACTGTTCAGAAGTCGGTAGTCTATACACAACCGGTGTTCTCCACTTGTTTACGTAACAAAACCACCCCCGCATTGTATGGGGATGTGGTTAGCGCAATCACGTCATCCTTCAGCAGTTTCTGTATTTCCTCCTCCAGGGCCTTTTCTTTAGAGAATGGCACTGGGTAAACCTTTTGGCGAACAGGCTCCTGTGTGGTCAAGGTCATCTCAAACTCAACCAACCTCGTTCGTCCTGGTTTATCAGTCAGTATCTGCTTATGAGACTCGAGAACCTGGGTAATCTTCTCCCTCTCCTGGGAAGTCAGATCAGGGTTCACCAGCACATCCCTGTAGGTTTCCTGGTGTACCAGGGGATATTCCCTGCCCTCGTCGGTTCCCGTTTCCGTCCCCACTGCGACTGCCATTGCCATGAGGTGGGCTGCTTTGTCTCCGGGTCTCTCCTAGTACTTTCGCAGGAGATTGATATGGAAATCTTCGACTTTTCCCCGGATTCGGATCTGATAGTTGGTTCTGGATATCACCCTTTCCACGGGAAATGGTTCCTTGCCAACCTATTCTCCAGTTTGTTGGTTCCCGTTGGGAGTAGCAACAAGACTCTTGTATCCACCTCTAGCGAATCTGCTTTAGACGTACGGTTGTAGTAAGACGCATGTATTTTTCTGGCCTTTCTCAAGTTCTGAGTTGCCAGAGTCCAGCCCTTGTGAAGTTTTCTTCAGTTCCTCCACATATTTGTAAGAGGAGCATCATTATTATGACGTCCCCCTCCTCAGTCCAACTTCTCAACATGGACTTCAAAACGGCCTTGATGACGACAAAACAGACAAAGTAGCGGGTGGTAGTCCTGTGAGCCATGAGGGTACTTACGATTAGCAAAAGTGCTCGATGGGATAATCATTCATCCCAAAATCAGGTTTTTCCATGGCCAGTTTCCGGAGAATTGTCATCAATCGTGCCGTTGAAACGCCTACTTGGCCATAGGCTGAGGGTGGTAAGAGCTGGTATAATATTGGTTTAGGAGTGGAACATCTAAACCTCCTCCATTAGTTTCCCAAAAAATGGGACCATTGTCGTCAAAATTTGATCAGCGTAAGCTATGGTAAAAGGCCTCCCATCAGTGCGCCGCACTCGATTTCGAAGTCAATTGGTGGCAATGGTATGGATTTCACCCACATTGAAAGCAACCACCATTTGAGTATGTACATGTTCCCTTTCGTAGTCCTAGGAAGTGGACCCCACGACATCTGATGGCTTTACCCTCTCGGAAGGAGGTTCATGATGGGCATTTCACCCAAGACACGGGCTGTCCAGTTTCGGTGCCACCCTCTGGCCCACTCAGGGAATGACTTAAGGATACCGGTAGTACCATCACGGTCAATCCGGGACAATAGTAAGCAGGAAAATCGCTGCAGGTGGTAGGCAATACCCTATGCCACTAAATGAGATTGTATGCCCCATATGAAGAATTGGGAACGGGGAGCCTTTTGGCCCATCAAACATGACCGTTGTAAGTTGTCTCCCCTCCGGCTCCCTGTAGAGTATCCTATCTTTCATGTATTACTGTCCCCGTTTTGGTGGAACAGTTACTTCCTAGCAGCTTCTTGTAGCAAGAACGTCGAAGATTGCATCCTCCACTCGGGAGCTTTCGAACTCCCCCGGCAGTGGGTTAGTAACAATTGCTTCTGCGTGACCAGTTTCTAGTCTGAGAGCGGGTCTGTTATGCCTCCCATATGGATTGGCTCCCCTGGGCATCCCAGCAAAGACATACCGGCATCCGAGGATGGACGGGAAAATGGGATCGGTCAATACAGCGGCCTTGATTGTTCGGGGTTAATATCTGAACCTAATCCCACTTTGGCAATTGGCAACCTTAATTGTTACAGACTGTTTGTGCAGGCTGTATCTCCATGGTCTCACCTGTGATTGTTTGGGTATACCAGATCCGCGAAATCACTGCCTACCCGTCCAGTCAGTGTCGTATAGAACCAAACTTGTCCGGAACTAACCTCTATCAATTCCACTTACAGGGTGGTTTATCTGGTCTGGAGTCTATTCCTGGCCTCGACCTGTTCGGTGGGACTAACTTAGGTTTCCCTGGGGACACGACCGAAATGAGAATATCCTGACTTAACCTGCAGTCAAAATAGCATTATTCTGTGTCGACCTCGCAGTGTTTGCAACATTCCTATCCTAGGCTTTCTCGTGCCGGACTTTAGGTGAGCCACTCCTGTTCGCGCGCTTCCTTGTCGACCTTGGCATTTTCAGTGACAACTTCCCTTGGACGTCACTGACCTGCCGCGAGTGAGGGCTTCTTAGCCATCGATGATGCATATTCCCTAGTATTGTGAGAGGGGACTTACAAATCGAACACCACTTCTCCGACCACGGTCGTTTTGGTGAAGAGCTCGAGGTGCTCTTGCTTCCCTCCTTCGTCTTCTCCAAACTCTCCTCTGAAGATTTTACATAAGGTTCCCCTGTCCTGATTCCTGTGCTTTTGGATTTCTTCCGGTCATATTTCTCTTGACTTTTGGTGTTTGTGGAAAGGTTTTACCCCGCCTCCCCATGTACCTCGACAAACCATTCTGCCAATTTCGTCACGATGTCAAAACGTTCCACCCCTTGTTCTCCCAGAAATGTCCTGAGAGGTGTCCGCAACTGGTCGACTACCATGAGCTCTTCCAGACTCTCATAGTCATGCTCGAACCCAGCCAAATCCATCCACTTATGGAGATAGGATTTCAGACGCAGACTGTAGGCGGCAAACAACTCTCCCGGTTCTCGTTTAGCTGCTCGAAATTTTTTCCGGTAGGTATGTGACGTAACTTCGAAACGTTTCAGCAGAGCCGTTTTCAATTCGTCGTAATTGTTCTCGTATCCTGGCGGCAGGAAGACGCGTAACCGGTCCCGCGTAATCCCTGGGACAACTTAAGACACCATTTGTCACGATCTAGACCCATAACAACCGACATTGCCTCGAAGTGTTGTAAGTACTGGTCGATCTTCTCTTTGTCTTCCTCATAGACCGCTAAAGGGAACTTCATAGCATGGTAACTATGTCCACCTACTGAAGTTGAGCCAGGGAGAGAGGAACCTCCCACTGCTCCCTCAGTTTCTCCACTAGATTGCCTCTTAAGCTCGAGTTCCCGCATTCGGTACTCGTGCTCCCTTTTCTGAGCTTCTTGTTTAGCTTCCAGTTGCCTAGCAGCTTGCTCGGCTTCCAGTTTCTTAGCAGTTTGCTGAGCTTCCAGTTTCTTAGCGGCTTGCTCCAACTCCATCTTATTAGCAGCTTGCTCCAACTCCATCTTCTTAGCAGCTTGCTACAACTCCATCTTCTTTAATTCCATCTCGGCCTTCCGATTTTCCCTTCCTGCTTGACGAAAATCCCTCTCCACCTCCTGTATGTAATCTGTTAGTGCAGAACCCGACAAGCCCATTGCTTCCCCCTTTGCCCTTAGTTCTGCCATATCTAGTTTAGGAGTGGCCATATTTCAGTGAGGCGAGTCAGCTGGTTGAGTGTAAATTTTCTCCAAAAGCAAATATATAGATATTCACTAATTAAAATGTATCTATATATTTAACACCACACAGCACAACACAAAACAGTCTCTCAAGGACAAGGTAGAATTAGGACCAAAGACCTAAGTAGACGTGTGAAGTGTGAACAGGCAAGATATGTGTCTTAACTCCTATCCACATTCACCCTAGCTGGATCCTCACGAATATGATATCACCGTCCCGTATCGAGAGATCCCGTGTCGAGAAATCCCGTGTCGAAAGATCCCGTTGTCTAGAGATCCCGTTGTCAAAACATCCCGCTGTCAAAAGATCCCGTTGTCGATATCCCAGTAATGTCGTGAATTTATTTTATAGTGTCGTCCCTGGGGGTGAGGGGAATCAACACCCACATTCTTTTTAACCCCCTATCATTATTCTGGAGAATCCACTAGATTCCGTCCACAACACCCCGTCGGTCACTGTATCTCTCTCTCTCTCTCTCTCTCTCTCTCTCTCTCTCTCTCTCTCTCTCTCTCTCTCTCTCTCTCTCTCACCACTGGACCATACCCCCTCTCATTCTTCCCCAAAACAACATACTACACAACTCAAGCTTCTAAAATTAATACATTAATAACAAATTAATTTAATGAAGAAAAGTGTATGTATGTGAGAAATGTATGGTAGAATGTATGTCATATACTCTAGTGTGTCTGCAGAATCAGACCGAACAGCTCAGGAGCACAGTCAGATCATCCCGGTAATGGCCACACAACATCATCATAGCTCAGCACACAATGACCTCACCAAACGATGATGTTGACTTCCTCCCGTAGCTCTTTGATAATCCAGATACCTGGTCACCAATCACGGATATAGTCCAATACTGATCCTGAATCGATCACACACAATGTTACTAAATGTCACTACAGTTCTGAGATGTAACAATCCTGGTATCGTGATATACGGATCACAGTCACTTGAAAACAATTGGTTCATTTCTAATTGTCATAGAGTCTCACTATTACAAAGTTAATGATTACTGTTCCACAGGAATCTACTACTGAGAAAAACACTATGTTCGTTGTTCTGATTCCCCCTATAATCAACAGTGTTCTTTTTACACGTATTGTGGAAAATAACCTCACTCAACGTTGGTGAACCCTATCACTAAGGAATCATTTCCAGATAAACATCTGTTCCTGCTCAGCAGAGCCATGTTCTTTAAGACCCTCTTGATTGTGGGCCCAGTGCAAAAGCCGCTGAACCTTCACTGCATTAGCCATACTTAATCAGTGATGTTTCAGCTTGTTTTCTTCATAACCTGAGTGGAACCTGTGAAAGAGAGAACACACCTGGTGAGAGCAACCCGATACTGACCCCTATTAGATGAGTGCAGGCTGACCGCCGCAATCAGATATTTAACAGTGAACCAAACTCTGTAATAGGGCAGAGGAGCTCATCACATCGGTCTGAGTTAGGGTAAGACAAGGAAAGACCACAGGCACAGTGCAGAACCCCAGTAGACACCCCACTGGAAGATCCCACCATTGGACATTTCCCTTATCCCCCAACTATCATCAATCTCTCTAAATATCATCCCACTACACTATTCTCAACCAGCTGAGCGAATTGACATCTCACACTAGCTAGTTTAACAACGCGATTGCCTACTATCGCCGACACTCTTGGAATACCTAACCACAAAGCAACAACACTATGCTCAAGTCCTAAACTCTATCTATCACTAGACTATCCAACATTACTTATACCTAAACGCTATTTAGTGAGTATCTTATGTAAAACCAGCTCTCTCTCCTGAATTGAATCTACACATTGCCATGAAAAACACATGTTCATCAACTTGAATTGACACAGAACACAATAGATTCTTTTCTAAATTAGAACAGAGCTAGCCTACACTTCAGCCTAGTTTAAATTCCATTTTTAACACTGGCGGCAAAATAATTATGTTTCATACAGTCTGGGATTGTCCGAGTGACGTCATTCGCTGTCAACAACAAGTGGCCCTAGCGGCAACCAAATCAAGACGGCGCTATTCCTTTCATCTTGAGATTCGGGCAGAACAACATGCCGACAATTTTCCTGTGTCTTGGGGAAATCTCAAAGACTTTTGTTTTTCGTTTGATCCGATAGAAGTGTTTCCCCACTATCAACAAAATGTTGCAGCTGTCTATACCGACTGTCTCTGTCAATCTATCATCTGATCGTTAACTCCAGTAGTCCCATGACAATCATCATCATCATCATCATCATCATCATCATCATCATCATCATCATCATCATCATCATCGTCATCGTCATCGTCATCGTCGTCGTCGTTGTCGTCGTCGTCGTCGTCATCGTCATCATCATCATCATCATCATCATCATCATCATCATCATCATCATCATCATCATCATCATCATCATCATCATCATCTTCATCATCATCATCATCATCATCATCATCATCACCATCACCACCATCACCACCATCACCATCATCATCATCATCATCATCATCATCATCATCATCATCATCATCATCATCATCATCATCATCATCATCATCATCATCATGAAGTATATTAGCCATTGGGTTGATCCGGACATCGTGTCTGTTCATCAAGAGTGATGATGACCATTCATTTCATCCAGTGAGGTTGAACGTTTATAGCCGTTACTTCTAAGATGGCTGAAAGGGTCTATTTGGCTCGAAATGTTTTTTTTTTACAATATGGGCAAAGAATGCTTGACGTTCCTACAGTGTTTTGTTTTTTGTTTTTTGGGTCCAGTCTTGTTTTAAACAGCACTTGCAGTTCTGCTTGCTTTACAAGTAAATACACACTTGCGTAATGATGTACACCATAATTTCGGTATATGGCAGCAGTCCCCCAAGTATCGTGAAGAATTCCAAAGTTTTTTAATGAGATCTGCAGAGAGTCTTTACAGAGTTTCTTCTGGCCACCTTGGGGGAGTTTACCATAGCGCAGCTCACCGTAAAAAATTCGTTTAGAGAGCCTGTGATCTGGCATGAGAGTAAAGTGACTAGCAAAGCAAAGCTGATTCTTCATTATTATAGTGTTCATACTGGGCATGGACGCTCTTCGGACATTCGAAGAGTTTATATTGTAAAATCGTTTACTCTTACGTTAAAGTAATGTTACTGATGCAAATGTCTTGGAAGAATTTAGGCTGTCATAAAACCGTTTACTTATCCAGTGCTCTTGCTCTTTCAGGTGATCGTGAAGCCAATGCAGTTGCTGGTCAAGCGACCGCAGATCTGGCTGTAGATCACCATATCCAATATATATATATATATAGCTATAATATATACTATATATAATATATATATATATATTAGTATATATATATATATATATATATTAATATATATAATATATATATTGTGACATGTTAGATTGATGACAGAGGACCTAGTTTGTAGTGTTCTCTGGAGATATATCTTGAATAATAAATATACAAGAAAAGGATATGATTTAGCACGTTTTGTCTAGAGGTCTCTCAATGAGATGATTAATCATTCCCGCAATAGCCTTTTTGGAGAACCATTTTTCTTTGGCTCAAAACCCCACGTGAGACTATTATGTATCTACACAGAAATTTATAAAAGAAGTAAAAGGTTTCCCCAAGACCAAAAGAAGATCTGAACTATTAGCCCCTGCACAACTGAGGATCCATCTCACTCATTATACTGTTGACAGTGTGCTGTTCGTCCGTCACATTAGATCTTCCTTTCTTTATTTTGTCAGTGTGACCTATATCAGTTTTGTCCAATTGCTTTGGGACTGTAGGATTCAGTGTTTGTAGACAAACTCAACAATAACTGTACATTACATCCGTTGGACAAGACATCTACATGACAGTTTCTTGACAAAAGTGGGACATACATTCACAAGGATTTGGGTACACCAGCCATTGTACAAGACTTACATCATAAGAGATACTTGACAACATCTATACAAGACTTTTCACAATATGTATAATCAACCACAGCACTTAAGACAGTCACCAGAGACAACACTTGACAGCAACTGTACAAGAAATTCACTGGGGACATGTACTTAAAACACTGATTCATTAATTACACAATTTATTGAGTTGATGGTGAGTTGAGTGATGACCATTGTTTCATCCCCTGGCATGTCAACACTTCAATAATTACATTGAAAATGCATAAAATATGCCACACATGCATGTTGATAAACAAGATACAACACTTCTTATTTACTCCACCACCCAATAACTAACTCTCCTCCTCCTCTCTCTCTCTCTAATATCTAACTACACCATTCCGTTACAGTATCTGTATCTATCATCATTTCCTGTCTCTTGGGAATTTAGGAAATCCTATCCATGGGCAACACAAGGAAGAAACTACTGTTCTGGGTCTGTTGAATCCTTTTATCATCAGCATTGATGTTGGACAAGCTCCAGTTAGCAGCTTCCCCAGAATAAGCTTCATGGCAGATTCATTCCTCTTGAAGACAAGATTTGGTATGATGACACGGTACTGCATCTCACGGTTGATCAGGCTGTCAGTGAAGGCTGTCACTGGGTACTTCAATAATGACATACATAATGTCCCATACATTGCAGCTACTCACTTAGCCAGATCAACTTCCCTACTGTTCAATTCACATTCTTCAAGAATCACTGTGTGAGCATCCGGCTGGTTATTTTCCAAGTTGAGTCTTAGATAAACAAACACTCCAAGTTACCTCACAGTTTTCCATGAATGTAATTCATACCACACGACTTGCTGTTATTCTCAGTTGACCTTTGACTGACTCAAAGATCACTGTCCAGTTCACCACATTTGTAGTGCTTCAGATTGTGTTATGCTCCCATTTGTGCATTCAGCTGTTCGAGAGCTGAGAGAAAATTCTTCTTAGATTTTCCTGCCTTTTGATAGGGAGTCAATTCTGGATCTAGGACTTCTGGTTAATTGTCCCATATGATATATGGAAGGCCTCTCCACCATACTGTTCTCTGTCGATATACAAAATGGCACAACATCTCTTTACATATGTTAAAAGATAATGTTATTATACATCAACAGACACAGATGAAGATGGGGAGGTTAGGGTGGGTGTTGTCCATGCACACCTCTCTTGGTTGATAATGAAGTGTAGTTCACTTGGATGTACTGTGGGTGATATGTTTTCATTATTCACCTCTATCTGTGGTAATCACAAGTCTATATCCTGAGACAGGGATAGCTTACACAATTACAAGCATTTTGAAGCAAACATTGTGACATAGCAACATGGGACAGGCATTGTGAAGGGAAATGGAAAATAGGCATTTACACCTGCAATATGTAATAGGTATTAACTAATGGCATTTACCAAATTAGCAGCCCAAACATCACTTCCAATGGCTGTCATGTTGGTGCATGAAGGTCCTATTCCATATACACTTACACAGCAATGCCAGACCTCACCCCTTTTTCACCAGACTTGTCTCACAGGTACATCATCATCATCATATGTCCTTTCCCCACTGAGTATCTACCACAGTAGGTAACAGAAACTCAATTGCATAGGCAATTGTTCTCATATGCACCAAAGCACATATGTGAAAAATATGTTTAGTCCTTGTAAATTTGCATGAGCCATACATTATATTCAGCCGACTAAGACACAGGTTCACACACCTATGGTTCTCTTAAGAACTAGTTTATATGAACCAACCAATAGTAGAGGTACCAGTGTAATACTTCAAAGAGAAATTATATTAATTCTCTTGAGCATATAGCCACCAGGCATCACATGGACTTAGCAATTCTGGCGTGCCATCACCGTCCTGTTTACATATGGATATTTGAAACATCTTTCTTTCTACTAATGTGAGGGGCTACTTATCAAAGCACCAGCTCATTCACTCCAACAGTCTCAGCTTTTTACAAAGGAACTTGTACATGTTTCATCACTCATTCCAATCCAGACTGCCAAATGTTAACTCGCGAGAGCAAAGGTACAGTTGATTTAAGAATGAGTCATCCTAGGCATGAAGAATGCACAAGGGGTTTGGGTTTGCGAATTTGCATGAGTGTACTATACATTCATCAAGCATACGCAACCAGTCACAACAGAGGAATGATATGCACTTGGAGTATTACAGCGTGAAAGACCTGTCAAGGTTTGCAGAAGCAGTGTTCAGAATACTGGCGCACAGAAGTTAGGTTTTCATTTTCACATTTTCTTCACAAAATACTCATATATTCTTCTCTTTCGTTTACTAGGCATAACTACAACATTAAAGTATGTTTTAAAGTGGTACCTGTTGTCCAGAGAACAATATATTATCGAATCTTTAAGGGCATGTTGAGTCATCACATCACAAACTAGCGACCGCTCAGGTTGGAATCCCCGCTCAAACTAATTAGATTTTAAAATGTGGCCCAGGAATAGCGTGGGCTCATTACTTATTAGCCAATGAAAAGGCAAGCGCATACCGCTGCCCTCCCCTAACTCGTTCTAGAACATACTATTCCAAGAATCGTCCTTCTATCTGGAAACGCCGCTCAAATCGAAAGTATCTTTATGAATGTGTCGGGCTGGGAATGTGGGGTTCTGATCCATCATGCTACACACACACACACACACACACACACACACACACACACACACACACATATATATATATATATATATATATATATATATATATATATATATATGTGTGTGTGTGTGTGTGCGTGTGCGCGCGTGTGTGTGTGTGTAACTTGTACCGCTCTCTTCAAAAACATATATGTGTGTATCTTGTACCACTCTCGTCAAGCACACAAATTTGTATGTCTTGTACCGCTCTCTTCAAGCATATAAATGCGCGTATTTTGTACCGCTCTCTTCAAGCATATATATGTGTGCAGTGAAAGATCTTTATATATTTCCAGTTCAAGGCCTGGCATATTTCTCTGCATGTCGTCAAGTGTTATATCCACAGAATTATATATCCTCCTATTTTAATAGATTAACCTTATTGTGGCTGAAAACACAACAGTCAAAACATGGTTAATCTATTCACTTAAAATAATATATAACTCCGGAGTATGTATCTGATGAGATGCAGCGAAATATGTCAGGCAGTAATTTGTGCGGAAAGAAATAAGGATTAATTCTCTAGAATAAGTAATTATCTTACAAGAATAAATGTTCAAACAAATACCTGAGATTAAGAAAGAATTATTTTATGGAAAGAAAATAAAAAATATATGTTATACAAAATTAACGAATGCAAAATCTAGGAACGTGTAACAATATTATTTAAGATATAATAACACATGGCTATTTATCTATAAAAATAGTCACTGTAATTACACAGAAGACTTATGTTGCTTGTAAGCATTCTCTGCTCCATGTATACTCCTGCCATAATCTTCACTGCACCAAATCTCTTCTTACATCTTATAGTGATACCTGTGGACAGGTTTCTGTCGAGGGTAGGTCTCAGATACTTCAGACTAATCTCTGTTTAAAATTTCGCCCGTTTATTGTGAAACCATGGATTCGACAGGTGTTTATCGAGGGTAGGTCTCAGATACTTCAGACTAATCTCTGTTTAAAATTTCGCCCGTTTGTTGTGAAACCATGGGTTCGACCCACATCGGGATTTTTTAAGCTGACATGGGCACCCAGGTCGACCCAGTCAAACCTGGGTGTCAGGAAACGTTGCGGGAAACAAAAGCAGCCGTTATGATACTGACCATATCACTCACTGTATTCCAATTGGCCTTTACAATATGAGCCTAGCACCGTGCGTCCAATTAGCCTTTACTGACTGACTTAGTTAGTTGCATATACTTTAAAGCTTTAAAGGAGGCTGCCATCAACAGCTTGTTATTGTGATCTTTTGCAAGTTTACGTTCAGTAGTTTGCCATTGAATTATTTTTGTCTCTTGAAACGTCACGAAAGTGTGGAAAGAACAATAATTGAGGGATATACGCAGGGGAAGAGAGGAAGAAAAAGGCCAAAGAGAAGATGGATGCAAGATGTGGGGAAGATCTCCAGATGAGTGTATCGGACACGTGACATTTTGCTTATTATAGAGAGGTTTCCGAAAGGTTGTTATGGGAGCGATGTTCTGCAAAGGACATGCAACTGAATGCATGAATGAATGAGTTTGCCATTGTTGTCTGAACGACCAGCATCCATAACATTTCGTAAAAAAACTAACGCAACATGGTCTGCTGACAAATCGCCCGCAGTTGTGTTTCGAACGCGGGTATGCGGAATCACGAACCGCATCCGTAATATCTTTGCCACGGAATCGGCACTTACTTACTAGCTATATATACACCATGTGAGGGTGAACAGTTATTTCTGGTGGTAGATAATATGTGGAAAAGAATCATTACTACGCATATTTGGCCCGTAGTGCGATAAGGCTGCGAAACTTGACATAAACAGTAGGAGAATAGAATATAACTCGTTGAAATATTATGTTTTAAATAACGTAAGAGTTAGCAGGCTCTCTGGCGATGGAGTTACGGACGTAATTCGTAATCTCGCATCCCGCGTTCGAAATAGCTGAGGGCGATTTGGCAGCAGACCGCTTTGCGTTGGTTTCTATACAATGATATGAGTTTCGGTCGTTCAGAAACAATGGCAAACTACTGAACATAATCGTTTCCATGAATACCAAACAGCCAATAAAACGATTACGCTGACTGCTACGTCCTGTACAGAATACGCAACAAACTTTAACAAGTGTTAGCTGAAGAGTAGATATCAAACAAAGTGCTTAACTCTTAAACAGCGTGACGTTGTAGTGACGAAATTATGTCTCTTAGTTTCATTTTACTGTATAATATTAAGAGTTAATTGTGAGCTGTGGTAGCGCAGTAAATAGCACGCTTGCCTGTTGGTGCGGTGGTCATGTATTCGAATATTCGTCAAATATTCGATTGCTTCCTCGATTGGGGTGTCTGGTTGGTCATGCGTCGAAGTACACTTGTTCCTGCAGCGGCAGCGAAGCGCCGTCGTCATTTGGAGGTGACAGGTTCGAATCTCGGTCGGTAACTATAGCTTTCAAATTTTATGTTGTCTAGTGCAGTGGTCCTCAACCTTTTTTGGCCCATGCACCCCTTCACCATATGTTCAGAATGTCATCCCCCCTTTCGTATTTAAGCCCTATCAATCGCCTCTTACACAGTATACGTAACAATGGAAGCTAACTTTATTAACACATACTAGGACAAGTCTAGCAGTCTACATAAAATGTGATTTGCAGGTCTACTAACGTTATAAAACGAATTTCAGAAGGGTGAGAAGTACAGAACAGTAAAGTATGTAGGGAAAAACAATATCAAGTAATTGGTTCTTGTATTAACGCAATCCTGAAATAATCTTAATCCCACCTCACCCCCCACCCCCCGGAAACCCTAAAATCCTCCCCCCCCCCTCGGTTGAGAACCACTGGTCTAGTGCATCCTCTAATCTCTACTTCCTTCTTCTTCCTCTATGAGCGCTTAACAATACTATGTGTGTTTATTTATGAACTGACAAAGAGTACGCAAATAACTTTAACTTACTTGTTTTTAAGAGTTACATACTTCCATAGTTGTTTATTCAGAAAAAAAAAACACAAACACTCCAGGACTTCCAGTAATTTCCCCTGGTCTCTGGGTAGTGAGATCGGACGCCCGTATGTATTGTTGCGCACGTAAAAAATCCCTTGGCAGTTGGAAATCGAAAAAGAGTAGCCTAACGGCACTGCCCGTGCAAAATTTCGAGTTAAAAATCTACCCAAAGCATTTCAGGATCCTCGCCGATGCAACGGAGTTCGTGCATTGAGCTGAGTTTCTCCAAACTCAGGTTTGAGTTAGGAGGAAAACGGAGCACTTAAGGGTTAAACCGTGTGCCGTGATGTTGATCCAACGAATAAAACCAAACAAACACAAACACTTACCACATGTGGCATCAACAAAAGATACAGTGTTGTCTCTTGGCAACAGAATCATCAAATGATGAGCTGACAGGAGAACATACCACCAGAAGTCACTGTGGCCACACTCACACAATACCGAGAGAGGCAGCTGTCAGTACTGGAGATATGCGCATACAATGTGACGCGTCAGGAAATGGCTACTTTGGCGCATGACGTTGTCACACCCGTGTTTACACTGTTAGTGAAGTTGGATGTTGTATTGCTAGAACTCAGAGACAGTAAGTGCCATATTATCAAATATAGAATTGAAGCTGTTTAAGTATCTCTGGGTCATTTGTTATATAAATTGTCTGCTGCTGTTACTGCTGCATCTGCTGTTGCTACTGCCCCTCTTATTATTCCTCTTGTTCCCATCCGCTTTCATCTCATCCTCCCCCTCCGCCTTTTTTGTGTGTGTGATGGCAGTTATTTCTGATGCTGTTATTTCTCCATGTCATGATGACAAAATGTTCAATATCTTCTCGGATGGTCTTCCCCTGCTTCTCTTCTCCTTTCAGAGCACGTATTTTATCTACTGTATGAGCAGCCGTATGAGGGCGGGCGTTGTCAGACAGAAGCAATGATCCTTTTGAGAGAAGTCCTCGGCGTTTTGGTCGTATAGCGGGGAAAATTTTATTTTTTACCAAACTATTACTGTATCGAGCATTATGCAGAGTTTCATCTATTTCCTGGAAATATCTAAATATAAGGCCTTTGATATAAATGAAAAGAAGTGTCATCATGACTTTCACAGCCGTTTATCTACGACGTTTTTCTTCCATTTTGAAATATTTCCACCCATTCTTGCACGCTTCCCCGACTCAAACAGCTGTCTATATACTGCACTATCATTCTTCTGTAGATTTTAGAAAGTTACATACCCACTGACCACACATTTAGCTAATCTTTGCTCTTCCATGGTGCAAGTCTACAGTGGGTCAGCACTTTGTAACCGCTATTGCGCATGCGTAACTTGCTCTATCCTGCGACCCCTACATGAAGTATTGCTTAAGAGCCAGTTTGTGTCCTAAAATAAGATCTTCCGTTGTCCATAGTCTCCCATGCACTTTCTAATAAAACGTATGCTAATTAATGACTTACATCGACACTGATGGGAAAGGTCTCATAATAAAAATGAATGTTTTCCGGAAACTAGTCTCAGCAATTAATATGGGAAATAAAGAAGATAGCAATTATGAACAATTAAAGCTAGGAGTACTACAGAGATGTGTTTTGTCACCGGATCATTTCTCCTTCTATAGCGAAGTAATAATAACAGAGAACGAATGAACGAAGGAACTTTATTATCAAAGGATCGGAAATTGGGCACGCAGGCCCGTCTCACATTCGGCCCTTCCAATAAAAAAAAAGATCACGCAAAACGAAGCCAGGAATACTAATCGGAGATTATAATGTAAACAACCCACGCTATGCAGGTGACACAGTATTGATGGCGGACAATGTTAAATATCTACAACAATTGTTGGACATTGTAGTGACAGAGAGTGCAACAAGGGAACTCTCCTTGAATATCAAGAAAACAAAAATAATGTTTATGTTGAAGAAAAAGATTGGGAGATAACAATAGAAAAGAAAATGCTTAACCAAGTTGACAAACTTAAATACCTAGTTAAAAAGTTAGTTGCATATCCTTTACAGGACGTTGCAGTCAACACCAACATTATATGTTTTTCTGTTATGATCGTTTGGCAAGTTTACGTTCAGTAGTTTGACATTGCTTTCTAAACGACAGGCACCCATACGTAAACAAAACAAACAAAAAAAAAACACACACGCAAAGGCGGTTTGCAGCCAAATAAATAGCGCGCAGCTGTGTTTCGAACTCCGGTATGCGGGATCACTAAACGCGTTCGAAACCTCTTCGCGACGAAGCAGGCAAAATACCTAGTGGAAATTATAGTATAAAGTGAACGATGCACAATAGAGATTCAGAGCAGAATAGGGCAGTCAAAAGTTGCATCTTAGAAAATGGAAAGTATCTTATGCAATAATTAACTAGCATTGAATGTAAGAAAGAAAATGCTGAAATGGTGTATAGAACCCGTTTTGTTGTACGGCAGTAGATATTGGAATGTAAATGAACAAATTAGGAAGAACCTGGAAGCAACAGAGATGTGGTTTTTAAGACGAATGTTGCGAATTCCTTGGACTGCCAGAGTAACTTACATCGACTGTCTGAAAGAGGCTAATGAAACTAGAACGTTATATACAACAATATGACATAAACAGTTTTCTTTTTAGAAATGAGTCGGTGGCATGGAGGAATCTTGCAAACAACAGTCCAGGTTCTAGATAGCTCTTAAAACAACAGTTTTCTCACGGCGATGAGCGGAGTTTTGTCAAGGTACAAGAGGAACATGATGAGATGAGATGAGACGTTCCAAAAGGAGCGGCGGTATCGCCATGACTGACACGTTTGCCTGTCGGCTCGTGGGTATGTGTTCGGATCCACATGGATTCCAGAATTGTTGTAAAGTGATCCTTTGTCCCATGTCGAACCAGCATAAAATGGAAATCAAGAAATATTCTGGGAAGTAAAGTCAGCCGGTGAATTATTGACCACACGACCCATCGAGTGCCCATTTGTCTACACATCATCGGATTAGCACCATATACCCCACTCATCTTAAGGAGTGTAAACTAGCCCTTTACAATGTAAATTTACATACTTTTAAATTATCACTTCACCATGTCGATTCCTGTGCTTAAATTTACAAATCATCTTTTACCTTTCCAACAATAACACAAACGAAAAAGCACCAAAGTTAAAATACCACACATACATTTCAACAACAATCAACAACATTCGTATTTTTAAAGCAACAATATCTTTAGCTAACTCGTGAAGGAGTGCCATTTTCAAACTTGCCAATATTTCTGATAAAAATTGACGAGTAGAAGTAGCTTCCTGTCAAGTGTTTCGGAGGGAACTCTGGGGGTTGCCTGATTGCCAGTTTAGTCTACAGAGTTTACTTGTGGTTTCGGAGGCGAATGTGGCGATCACCTTAGACTGCTAGAGTTATTAACCATGAGTGCCTGGAAAAGGCTGCAGAAACTAGAACACTCTATTGAAATATATGAATGAAACAACCGGTGTTCTTTGGTCATGTTATGAAAAATTACATATTATTTACAGGACATCGCAGTCAACCCAGGCATATTTTGGCTGTGTGTGATTTCTTGGCAAGTTTACGTTCAGTAGTTTCCCATTGTTTTCTGAATGACCGGCACCCATACTATTGTATGAAATCCAACGCAAGGCGGTCTGCTTCAAAATCGTCAGCAGCTGTGTTTCGAACGCGGTTTATGGGATTAGGAAATGCGTCCGTAACCTCTTGGCCACGGAGCCAGCAATGAGAAAAAGGCATCGAAAAACATCGTAATGAGGGGAAAATTCAGTGGGAGAAAATCATCGTGATGACGGGAAAATTCAATGTGAGAAGATCATCGTGATGACGGGAAAATTTAGTGGAAGAAAATCATCGTGATGACGGGAAAATTCAGTGGGAGAAAATCATCGTGATGAGGGGAAAATTCAAAGGGAGAAAATCATCGTGATGACGGGAAAATTCAGTGGGAGAAAACCATAGTGATAACGTGAAAATTCAGTGGGAGAAAAACATCGTGATGACGGATTCAGTGGGAGAAAAACATCGTGATAACGGGAAAATTCAGTAGGAGAAAAACTTCGTGATGACGGGAAAATTCAGTGGGAGAAAATCATCGTGATGACGGGAAAATTCAGTGGGGAAAAAGAGATGGGAAGACAGTGATTATTCATACAGTGAGTCCTGGAACGGTGATATGGAGGGATACCATAAGCGGAGTAGATAGCCTCGGTCTGCTGAGATGTTTCCTGCCCCAAACATAGATCCCAGTTAATAATTTTCACTTAGTTGTGATAGGGACCCATAGACCCAGTCAGAGATCCCACTAGAGCAGGGGTGGCTAACACGAGGCCCGGGGGCCGCATGCGGCCCGCCACGAGTCATGTTGCGGCCCGCGGAGTGGGAAGCGGCGGTGTGGTCGGAGCCGTAGCACGCTTGCTTGTTTACTTTAATTAAAAAAAAAAAAAAAAATTAGGTGCATGGCCCGGCAGGAAATATTATTTCTGAAATTTGGCCCGCCTGCTGAAAAGGTTGGCCACCCCTGCACTAGAGCTCTCGCTTAGACACAACCAGACCACCCAGAAGAGTTTGGCTAGATCTCCGAGACAGATGGTAAGTTTTACCAAAGTGTCTCTGGATTTCCACAGAATCCACAAAATTGGCAGAAAGAGAATCACCGTGGAGTATCTAATAACACCTACCATCACCTTTACCATCTCATGTATAATTAGTCACCGTGCGCCTTCATTGATCATGCCAGATAGTTTACTGCTACCTGTGATATCTAAAGACTATCTGCCAAAAGTCATGTACTTATTTTGTCAATTCGGGAAGACCTGCCTACCCCAGACAATCCGACGTAAACAACCCAGCACTGTCTAAGGATCCCATGTTACTTTCTTATCCAAATATTGCTCTCTCTCTCTCTCTCTCTCTCTCTCTCTCTCTCTCTCTCTCTCTCTCTCTCTCTCTCTCTGTCAATAAGTAATTATTAATTATTTATAGGTTATTAAGCAGATAAATAACTAATTATTGCAATTTTATTTTACTTATACACTTATACGTTGTATTTGACAATATGGACAAAAACTTTTACTAATTTGTTAACAAGATTTTACAACTTGTTATTATAACAAATATTCTTTATTATCTATCAATGGCTTTAATTTAGACACAAACCGACGAACTGTCACTATAATTGTTGATTTCTAATGAGATGTATGTAACTGCTTGCACTTTTTGACAATATTCTTGAAATCTGGAGCAAGTTTACTTGTTGAAATTCGCACTGACAGCATGCAAGTTGCAGTCCCACAATAAAGACCTATTCTTAGATATTTTGATCTTCAAGCAAGAGAATGCTTGTTCGCAAATATATGTTGATCCAACTAATTATAAAAGTTTAGCTGCAAAGTTTTTCAGTTGGGAAATGATTCTTGTGGTGAAGATCCATAAAAATCAAGAAAACCATCTGTCTTGAATTTCTCTTTCAGGTCATGATCTGTTTGTAAGTTAAGCAGCTCCAACTGTATGTCCTTTGTGGCTGTATCAGCTTCTGCACTAAAAGGGGAACTGAGAATATTGAACTGTGGCTCTAAGTTCTTGAAATCTTGGAATCTCCATCCAAATTCTTCAGTCAATGAATCTAATTGGGCTTTGTACTTTTCAGTCATTTCACCAGAAATGGTTTCTTGTTTCAGCAAAGGGAAGTTACTAAATCTTTTTTCACTTGCTTGTCTGGAGAACAGTGAGAGTTTTGCCTGAAATGATTTTACTTGTACATACAATTCATGTGCAGACACACCATTGCCCTGAAGTTTGACATTCAGTTCACTTAACGTTTTCATATTTTCAACGGCAAACATAAAGTCTAACTTCCTCTCTTTATTGGCAATGTTAGTATTAAAGTAACATTCAATGCCCTTCATCTCTAGGAACATCACTATTTCTTCTCTGAGTTCCCAAACTCGCCTCAACGCCTTGCCGAGACTCAGCCATCGAACACTGGTATTGTACAGGACATCGGAATGTTTAGTTTCCAAATAGTCAAGTAATGCCTTGAACTGTCTGTGATTAAGTCCTCTTGATCTGATGAGGTTGATGACATTAACAACTGGGTCAATAACATGCTTGATATTCAAAACAGTTTTACACAGACTTTCTTGATGAATCACACAGTGAAGTGGTAATAATGTGTGGTCTGAATATTCTGCTTTAAGCTGATCAATTATCAACTTTACCAGACCTACATTTATTTCCAGTCAAAGCACGAGCTCCGTCAGCTGTAACACTTGCCATCTTATTCCAAACCAACCCAGTTCTTTCAATACAGTTAGTAACAGCATTGAATATATCATGGCCTGTGGTTGTGTCTTTGAGTGACTCAACACTCAGTAACTCTTCTGTGAGTTTGAAAGAAGTGTTTATTCCACGTATAAATATGAATAATTGGGCCGTATCATGTACATCGGTACTCTCATCCAATGCAAGAGAGTACCACAAAAATTGTTTACTTGCATCTTGAAGTTTATGCATCAAATTGTCACTTATTTTATCAACATGTCTGACCACAGTCCTCCTGGATAAAGTAGTGTTGTCAAATCTGTGTTTTTGTTCTGATAATAATGTTTGTTCTGACATGATGTTTGCTGCATCTAGCAAACATTCCTTTATGAACTCGCCATCAGAAAATGTCTTGGTCTGTTTCACAATTCTATGTGACAGCACAAGACTAGCTTCAATTGCAACATCTTGAATTGAAGACTATTTAGTGAAAACAGTTTGGTGTTTCTCCAAATTTTTCACCAACTCAAGGCATTTCCTTTCCCTCCCGTCGGTTGTTAAATTGTATCCGAAACCGAAATGTTTTGTTTGATAATGTCATTTTAAATTGTACTCCTTGAAGACAGCCACTGATTCACGACACAACAAGCAAACTGATTTGCTACCAACCTTTTTATAAATCAGTACTTAGTTGTCCATTCATCATTAAAAACACGGCATTCATCTTCAATCTTACGTATGTTATTGACACTCATTGCTTTAATAAAATTCGAACAGTTAGCATTGTACAAAACTTTAAAACGGAAATGAAACAAAACCTACTTCCGGTTGTGTGTGAATATAAAATATCCGGAAGATTAGTAGTTATCTCAGAATAAATTTCAGAAATATATCAAGACTACTGAAACAAATAAATTAATTTGAACATTGTAAATGTGGACAGCTTCCGGTATAATGGCGACGCGATGACTCGTTGTTCTTAGGGGAGACGCTGTTCAGTGTTTTTCTGTGAATTTCCGTGGAATTCGTGTGGATAGTGTTTTTCCTTTGGATTATGTGATGTTATTTCGTTTTCGTGTATTGGAAGTGTTCAAAAGAAGCCACGGAAGGCAGGTGGTGGATGAAATTTTGAGGGCAGCCGACAGATATTTGTTGGATATGGTCTCGAGTTTCGCGACGGCAAGCAGAAGATCTCTTTCGAGAGACAATGATTGCGGTCATCCGGCCAGTATGGTCACTGCCATAGAGGAAAGCAACGGCAAACTACCTCTTTGAAATTGCCTAGTTTATTATGATTCGCTTAAAGACTGATCATCGCAAGACAAGGACAGAGACATTAAAATTAGGAACATGGAACGTTAGGACGTTAAACAACGACGGAACATTAGAGAACATAACACAAGAAATTCAAAGAGAAAAAATTAATATATTAGGTATGTGTGAAACGAGATGGACAGGAGCAGGCATCAAGATACATAAAGATTTTAAGATTATTTATTCTGGAGGTGAAGATCGACATAGGGGAGTGGCAATATTTTTGAACCGGAAAACATCAACGTCTGTTCAGGGATATTGGGCCGTGTCGGACAGAGTTCTTCTAGTTAAATTGAGTGGCAGACCTTTTAACATAAATGTTATTCAGGTATATGCCCCAACAGGAGAGTCCAGTGAAGATAGTGTAGAGGAATTTTATAATGACATAGAGTCTGCTTTAAAGAAATGTAAAAATTCAGAAATAAACACCATAATAGGGGACTTCAATGCAAAAGTAGGAAATCAAGGGGATAGGTACACAATAGGAAACTATGGTTTAGGAGAGAGAAATGAAAGAGGATACAGACTAGTAGAGTGGGCAAAAGAGCAGGAAATGATTGTAGGAAATACCTGGTTCAAGCAACACCCTAGAAGATTATGGACCTGGAGGAGTCCTGATAGCAGGATTAGAAACCAGATTGACTACATTCTCATTAGCAGAAGGTTTAGAAACGCGCTAAAAGTAGCAAAAACAGTTCCCAGTGCTGATTGTTATAGTGACCACAGATTACTCACAGGAACATTGAGGATAAAGTTGAAGAAAGTCAAGTATATAACAGGAAACACTAAATATGACTTGTGTACATTGAGTAATGACAAGGAAATACAAAACAAATTCAACATAGAAGTACAGAACAGATTTGAAATATTGTCTGATCTAGAGATCCTATTCCAGGATGTGGATGATCAATGGGAAATGTTAAAGAATTCAATCAATGTGGCTGCAGAAACAACTATTCCAAAATTAAAGAAGGTGGGTCGTAAGAAGTGGATGACTGAGGAAATTTTACACTTAATGGAAACAAGAAGACTCAACAAAAATAATCCTGCCAAATATGAAGAAATTCACAGACAAGTCAGAGTATTATGTAGGAAGGCAAAAGAATCATGGCTTGAGGAAAAGTGCTTAGAAATTGAAAAACAACACAACAGTCAAAATACCAAATTAGTGCACAAGAGAATTCAGGAACTTACTAATAAAAGAACAAGTACACTAACAGGCTGTCTAAAAAAAAAAAGATGGCAAAATCATAATAGAAAAAGATCAGATTCTACAAGTATGGACAGATTATGTGAAAGACCTGTATAATGATAACAGAGAGGAACAGTATGCTATTAGATTTAATAATGAAGGACCAGAAATTTTAAAGATGGAGGTTCAAAATGTTCTTAAGCATATGAAAGCTGGCAAGGCCCCCGGTGCAGATAACATCACAACAGAAATGATTAAAGCTTTAGAAGAATTTGGACTAGAGCAAGTCACTAGACTGCTGAACACATTATATGATACTGGAGATATACCTTCTGAATTATGTAATTCTGTATTTATTGCTATCCCAAAGAAATCAGGAACCTTAGAATGTGATCAACATAGAACAATTAGTATAATGAGTCACATCACAAAGATGTTGTTACGAATTATCATGCAAAGAGTGAGGAAGAAAATACAACCTGAAATAGGGGAAGAACAATGTGGGTTTGTAGAAGGAAAGGGTACAGTAAATGCTGTGTATATGCTGCGAACAGTTATTGAACGTGCTTTAGAAGTAAACAAGGATATACATCTTTGCTTTATTGACTACACAAAGGCTTTTGATAGAGTTAGACATGTCAACATTGTGGATATGCTTGCAGATCTACAAATTGATGGGAAAGACATTAGACTTATAAAAAACATATATTGGAAACAACAAGCTGCCATAAGGATTGATAATGAAGTAGGACAATATCAACCTATTAAGAGAGGTGTTAGGCAGGGATGTGTAATGTCTCCAGATCTTTTTTCCCTATACAGTGAAAATATTTTCAGAAATGTAGAAGACCTAAATGGAATCAGCATTGGAGGACGAAACATAAATAACATTAGATATGCAGATGATACAGTATTGATTGCAGACAATGCACAGGATCTGCAACAATTAGTAGACGCTGTGGTTGTACACAGTGAGCAGCTGGGGTTGGAATTAAATTGTAGGAAGACACAGGTTATGGTCGTCACTAGGAAGCACGAAGCACCACAATGTAACATACAAGTAAATGGGAATATTCTTCAACAAGTGAATCGGTTCAATTATCTCGGAACAGTCTTAACATCTGATGGCAGATGCCTTGAAGAGATTAGAACAAGAATCGCCATTGCGAAAGTAGCCTTTAGCAAGATGAAAAACATTCTGACCAATAAAATGATGTCAATTGAAACGAGAAAAAGAGTGTTGAGGGGATACATAGAGCCTGTTCTTTTGTATGGATGTGAAACTTGGACAATGTGCAGTCAAGCTGAAAAACATCTGATGGCTGCAGAAATGTGGTTTCTGAGGAAAATGCAAAGAATACCATGGACAGATAGAAAAACCAATGACCAAGTACTACAAGAGACAAATGAAAATCGTAGATTGATTAGAGAAATTAGACGTAGACAGTCAAAATTTTTTGGACATGTTATGAGAAGAAATGGACTGGAGAACTTAGTGACAGCTGGCAAGATCGTAGGGAACAGACCAAGAGGAAGACCGAGAGGAAAATACCTGGATGGCTTGGCCACATGGCATGGACGAGACAGGAACACTGAGCTGATCCACGACACTGGTGATCGAGTGAAATGGCGAATCATGACCGCCCACGCTTTCCGGCATGGCACATGATTGATTGATTGAAATGTGGAAATAATTTATAACAGCAAAATCTTTTTAAATTTAATATTTTCTTGCAAAATAAATCATTTTATTCACCGGAGAAATAGCTGTTTTTCATAAACTCATCCTTATTAAATTTGTACATGTCGATAAATATTTCTCTACATAAAAATCGATAAATTCGCATTTTAGCATTACATGGTACCAAATGTTGCTGCATGTGCCCAGGATCGGGTTGGGGTGACCGACCAATCTTGCATAAATACTCTAATGGCTCGTGCATTCATCACTTATGCAGCAATAGTCCAACTCCTAGTCTTCTCGTGGTGGATCTGTTTTAACTAACAGGAGAAGGGGCGGCGGGGAGTCACTGGCGCCAAGAAATATCCAGAATTCTCTAGATGTGTATGCATGTACATCCATGCGCAGAAATCTTCGTGCCTACACACCTAAACTCGAATAAGACCACAGGCTGATCTAGCAATGGAAGGGTGCTGAATACGGAGGCAACCTGCCAGGAAGCGCACCACAGAAATCAGGATGCCACCAATCACGCGTAATGAAATATATCGACTACTGCTTAATATTACTGTGCTCGCCCTGCTTTGGACCCCCAGGCAGGTGTAGTTCCGGGCCATATGTCTCGAAAGTGTCCAACCACAGCTAATGGAGGTCCTTCTCATATGTCCTGTGGAGCCAGGGGACCTGAGAATAGAGCGTCTGGTCATACCAAACAAAGACTAAATCTAATGCACTGGAATGCGGAGGGATTCAGCAACAAAACAATAGAACTAGAAAACATCTTTGACCAAGAAAAGGTAAGCGTATGTTGCTTGCAAGAAACTCACCTCAACGAAAACGAAATGATATCTTGGAATTTGCCAGTACTAAGGGCACTATTTTCTGAACTTAGCAGTCAGCATAAGGTCACCATACAGTGGATACCATCCCACTGTGGAGTACCCGGAAAAGACAGAACTGATCGATTGACTAAGGAAGGAGCAAAAGAAGAACATTATGATGTGCCCGTTACATACCACCAAAAGAAAAGAATGATCAAGTCAGTCAGAAGGCCACCAAAACCTGCTCAAGACGACTACTATGGACAGACCAGAACAAGTCATTATTCTGCGCCTCAGAACAGGACACAATAGATTACGCAACCACATGTGTACAAGATTCAAGATTGGTGAATCAGCCATGTGCACGTGTGGATTATCGTCGCAAACAGCAGAGCACATACTCAAAGACTGCCCAAATTACAACATGTCTAGGATAACTTTCTGACCAAGAGAGGCGACAATGGAATATAAACTCTATGGACTGCTGACAGTTAAATTCACGCAAGAGGCAGCATTGCAGTTGTAGATATATTTAAGGCGAACGAAAGAAGAAGAAGAAGAAGAAGCATTACATTACGAAGGTTAAGGACTGTTTATAAAAATAGATAATTAGAAAGAAATTTTATTAAAAATGCTAACAATCATAACGGTACATGAAATTCTTTAAAATTCAACAAAATAACTTAAAAACGAAGTAAACAATTTTATTCCTAAATACCCTCGATTGTCGCATAAAATCAGTTGGCGGGCCGCATGCGGCCCGCGGGCCGTAGTTTGTCCACCCCTGCACTAGAATATTGAAGGTGATATTAAGTTTCACTTAAATGCCAAATATGGCAAAACACTTGTCATCTTTGATTGAAAGATTGATTGATTGATTGATTTAGGGACCGACATCACAGCATTCGGGGCATTCCCATAAGCGCTCCGTCCCCATACTCAGCAGCCAGCGAAGCGTTCCAACACCAATAGTGCCAGTAGCAATCTGATTATATGTCCGGCTCGCCTTTCCTCTGAGCGTCGGTGTCGTGTCCTCCTTTTAAGTGTCGTCCCTGGAGTGAAGAGAGTCAACACCCACATTATAATATTTTTTCCCTATCAATATCCTGGAGAATCCACCAGCTTCCGTCCAACACACTCCATCAGCCCGTGGACACCTTTTCCTATCACTCTCTCACTGTCGTACTATGCCCCCTCTCATACTTCCCCAACGCAACATACTCAACAACTCTTGCTTCTAAAAATTAATAAAGATTAATTTATTAAAAGAAAAGTGTAACGTATATGAGACGTGTATTCGAAGAAAATGTGTGTCGTGTATAATAACATAAATGTATATGTCAGCCCTCAAAGTTCAGGATCATAGTGCACACATCATGGCAAGGATTACACGACATCACACGAGTCAGTACAATAGACCTCACCGAAGTCGTATCCTTCTCTCCAGACATGTCCTCTTCCAGGAGCTCTGATGACCATGAGATCTGAATCCCATGTAAATATATAATCCGTGGAAAATACTATTATTGTTCCTAACACAACGGTTCCTATTAGTTTATAGAAACTCCGGCTTCATAATTCCGGCGCGGTGAAACAAACATGGAACACTGTCCTATGAACAGGACTTTATGTCTCTTGCTAAATGTTCTCTAGTTCTCACTATTAAACAGTTATTGTCTATACTCCAATAGAGTCCTTTATTTTTGTTCTAGTCATAAGTGAACTGAATATCCATCACTACTGGTGTGTTAAAACTGGTATGACCTAAACTCATTCGGTATTTATCCTGTAGGATACATATACCATTCAGCTCCACTGAGCAATGTTGATCATCTTCCTCTAGCATAAGCTCTTTGATAAAGTTGCTGGCCCAATCTTCCTGCGAAAAACTCTACCCGGGGTCGGATTTTTTTCTTTTCCGGGTTCTTCATTCAAACCAGAGGAACCTGTGAAATAAATCAAACAACTGGTGATAGCCTCCCCGTCACTGATCTCTATTAGATGATCGTGGCCATCGGCCTCGCTCAGAAAATACAGTGAACCTACTCTGTCAGAGACAGATGACTGAACACATAGGTTATCATCAGGCTAAGACAAGAAAAAAAAAATCAACAAACAGAATGCGGAACCCCGCCCACCAGGGAATATCCCAATTATCCCTCATTACTCAATTCTCAACTAGTAAAGCTTATCAACACTTCACTAATCTATTTTCAACTAACAGAGCCAAGTATCACTTCCCTACTCTAGCTAGTTTTCCGCTAACAGTGCTAATCATCACACTTTAGTTTTAACAAGGCTACAGCCTATATTAATTAAAACTAATTATAATAGATTCTACCTTAGGCAAAACCGCCTCATTCCAGGATGGCTACTACACTTTGCCATAACGACACATGCTAGTTAATATTAAATTAATCTAACACTGTAGAGCTCTCCCACAAACACGTCCATCATAATCCACGGTTTTGGTCAACTCCCCATCTCCAATCATGGTTTATGGCAAAACCTAAAATTGGTCACGTGACTGTATTCTTCCTGTCCACACAGGTGTTATTTGGGCAATCATCCATTGTCAAGGATCTATCCTCCTTCGCTTAGTCACTGTCAAAGTTGTCATCACTTGTTTTGACCTCCCCAACAAGCCATCGAGTTACTGTATGATCCCAACAACAGTTTCCACAACACACTGCCAATCTGCTGTCGAGGAGTGACAATCCCAGCCATCCTTCCGTTTTATGTCGGGAAATTCTACATGACAGACGGACTGTTTACTTCCGAGCTGAGTACTTCCGCTTTCCATCCGACCTGTTGATAAACTGTCAGGGCGATGCAGGGACCCGTCTCACTCACCACCGAGTGTTCCCAATCCGTCGACCCGATGTACACGTGCAGCTACAAATATTGTCCTGGGATTTTGACATCCGATTTGTTTTTACTGTTAGTTAAAATAGTTGTCGCTGGCAGATAGTCCGTTTAATCAGAAAGCCTCTATAATAATCCACTGGTTAAACGCAAGGTTTTATTTTGTGACAGTCGGGCATCGGCCAGATCCCCTCGTCACTCCTCGCTGTCTCATTCTTGCCAGACCATGGTGACCCATTTGCTCCTCCGAGGTGTATACGAGCTCCCACAAGGCCGCAACCACGTCTGCCTTGTCATGTATCAATACTCCACCAAGTTTTTCCGAGCCAGCCAATCTGTTCGCCTGTTCATTCCCCAGCACACCGGCATGCCCCGGAGAAAAGATCCAGGCGATGCTTGCCACCTGTGTCCTCCAAAGCGAAGTAAGCCACTCTGCGCGAATCTTGCCTGTCATCACCCTCGTCAGCATGCTTTCTGAGTCAGTTACAATCACGATGTGTGTGTGTGTGTGTGTGTGTGTGTGTGTGTGTGTGTGTGTGTGTGTGTGTGTGTGTGTGTGTGTGTGTGTCATATTTTCCATCCAGCGGAAAGCTGCACTAACCGCCTCCACCTCCATTCTTAAGCTGAATGTTGTAGTTGTAAGATAAAGAAACATTGTATAAGTGCTAATAGTAATATCTCCCCCCTCTCTTTATCTATCTTTTCGCTATCTCTATCTTGCTCTATCTCTATCTTTATTTCTTCCTCTCTATCTCTTCCCCTCTCTGCCCAATAACTGTCACACTTGACTAGCAACCAGATGGTCGGTCGTGTGTTCCAATCCTTTTCAAGGAGAGAAGCTTTGTTCAGTGACCAGGACTCTCACTATCTAACTTTGACACTATCAAGATTGCACACCACCCTCCAGTTCTGATTGGTCAATATTACCCAGTTCTCCCCCATGACGTGAAGAAACCGTTTACTTTTTCTCGCCCATGTGTCGCTCTCTGATTCAATGTCAAGGACACAACACACGTATACGACATCGCTACACACATGACGTAACACGCAAAAACTAACCAAGAAAGCAAAACTGTTTATGAAGCAGCGCATACAAGAAAGATTGTGAATGCACGAATAGATGTATGAATGAACGTCTGCTTGAATGAGTATCAATATCCATACAACACACGCAACTAAATTCATACATAATTACCGCTGTGAAAATTTTGAGGCAATATTTCTTAGTGAATACCATGGACAGCCAGAATGACCAATGAACAGGTCCTTCAAGAAACAAACGAAGATCGTAAACTGATTAGAGACATTAGACGCAGACAGTCAAAACATTTTGGGCATGTTATGAGAAGAAATGAATAGGAGAACTTGGTGACAACTGGTAAGATCGAAGGGAACAGACCAAGGGGAAGACCTAGAAGCAAATACTTGGATGGCTTGGCCTCGTGGCATGGTCGAGACAGAAACACAGAGCTGATCCACGACTCTGGTGATCGAGTGAGATGGCAAAACATGACCGCCTACGCTTACCGGCATGGCACATGATGGATGGATGGATGGATTTCTTAGTGTAAACCTATTTTTAAAAACGCGTAAATAAGAATACAATAAAAACTCGTCATGAAAAAATACAACAAACATGGCTGTACTTTCAAGCTAAATATACTTGCGTACAAGTTGGAAAATGTTAAAAGTTTTTCAAAAGCTGATTGATAACAAAAGCAAACAAAGAACAAACGTGTGGAAGACCTAAGCTAAACACATGTGTGGGACCAGTGAAGACCTCAAGCAAACCATATGTGTGGGACCAGTAAAGATCTCAAGCAAACCATATGTGTGGGACCAGTAAAGATCTCAAGCAAACCAAATGGTGGGATAGAGGCACAACAATCATTGATCGCTGACGAAGAATTAAACCGTGTCCAGCAGGCAGTGTCAAAGCATATTTGTTCTTACAGGCAAGTTATAGGTGTCAGATTGTTCAAGGTCTTGTTGTTGTCGTTGTCGTCGTCGTTGTCGTCGTCGTCGTCGTCGTCGTCGTCGTCGTCGTCGTCGTCGTCGTCGTTGTTGTTGTTGTTGTTGTTGTTGTTGTTGTTGTTGTCGTCGTCGTCGTCGTTGTTGTTGTTGTTGTTGTTGTCGTCGTTGTTGTTGTTGTTGTTGTTGTTGTTGTTGTTGTCGTTGTTGTTGTTGTCGTCGTCGTCGTCGTCGTTGTTGTTGTTGTTGTTGTTGTTGTTGTTGTTGTTGTTGTTGTTGTCGTTGTTGTTGTTGTTGTCGTCGTCGTCGTCGTCGTCGTCGTCGTTGTTGTTGTTGTTGTTGTTGTTGTTGTTGTCGTCGTTGTTGTTTTTGTTGTTGTTGTTGTTGTCGTTGTTGTTGTTGTTGTTGTTGTCGTCGTCGTTCGTCGTCGTTGTTGTTGTTGTTGTTGTTGTTGTTGTTGTTGTTGTTGTTGTTGTTCTTCTTCTTCTTCTTCTTCTTCTTCTTCTTCTTCTTCTTCTTCTTCTTCTTCTTCTCCTCTTCCTTCTACAGTGACGAATGAATCACCAAATAACGAGAAGTAGATTGTGAGCTTTACTATAACACGATTACAAGAAACAAAATGGGCGTTGCGGCTAAATCCTTCGTCAGCACAGAACAAACACACGCAAACTGACACACAACTACACGATAAGCACTACATGAAAATATTAAAGTTACTTATCTGTATCCTTGTTTGGTTGAATACGTCTTGAGCCGCTATCAGCGGATGGAATTAACCGGATGTGTCGTAAGGCGGTCAAAGGACTAAAGGTCAGTACCATCAGAAGCTCAGGGATTGGCTAAGCCACCCGGCGGGGGACACCCGCTAAGGGGATAGGGGGACGCCCATGCGAGCGAAAGGTGAAATAGGTGTTAGTAGAGCACTATAGTCGGCTCTGTGGCGGAGGTGTCGCGGATGCAGTTCGTAATTCCGCATCCCGCGCTGTTAACACAACTGTGGGCGATTTGGATGTAGCCCACCCTGCGTTGGCTCTCATAAAATAGTATGAGTGCCGGTTGCTCATAAAGTGATGATTAACCAAAATGTCCATTCATCAACCCTTGTTACAGCGGGTGTTTACTTACTTATTCGTATTTGTATAGACTGTAGCAGAACGCACACTCACCAAGAAATCACAAACAGCAAAAATAATACTGGCATTGACTGCGACTTCCCGTGAAGGACATGCAACTGACTGTTTTATTGGACTATGACTAAATCAGACAGCCAGACGTAGACCTATTTCGCCGATATATATAATATCAGATATCATCTTCTACAATGACCAAACGTTTGCTTTACATCTATTCCAGCATTTACCATGAACAAGATAGCACTGCAATGTAACCGTCCCCTACTCCAACAATTTGTCTTGTATGGTAGCCCTCGAGTGCCAGGTGTACATTTTCTCTTCTGCACTCTTAGCCACCCTTCTGGGTTTCGGTCTGTAACTTGCTGTGTTGTTACACAAGTGTAAGTGCCGGAGTCCCCAAGACTCATTTGTTGACGTGTGCTCCACAGTGCCCTGATGTGAGTCTGAAGCCACAGGTCTGTTTATCTTTCTATACATCTTGTCAATGCCACCATTCCCTGGTCTCTAATCTTCATTTTGTTTCCTTCATTTTAATGGATTGTTTGGTGACTGATTTCAATCCCATGAATTGCTTTATATGCTGGTGTTGTCTACAATGCCTTGTTATGTCCACATAAGTAAACGTATTGTTTCAATATTCTGATTTGTTCTGTAGTATTGGGTGTTTTTGGTACATATATAAAGCGGCATTATCCTTTTTATGAAAACACATGGGAACAAGAACGACGTTAAATTTGAAAGATTGGTTTAAACATTGGAAGCATTGAAAGATGGAATTAACATGTGGTTTACAAAATAAATGTAAATTGGGCGTAATGCACATATACCGGGTGTTTGTAAAGTTCAACTACACTCTGTATGTAGAACAAATTTGAGAAATAAAGTACACGATGTCATAGTAAAATGTGCTAAATAATTTATTAAAATAGTTACAATAATCACTGCTATGGTCTAACGCTGTTTTGGGGAAGCTGGAAAGTACTAATGAAATATTCATTGTAACAGATGCTGGAAATGTCCACGACGGGCTTCAAGACATGACTGTACGCGTCTCTTCATATTGTCAAATACCTTCTGCAACCTGTCTGTGTTGTTATTTCTTGAATGGTAATTCTGATTGCTTCTTTCAGCTCCTCAATTGTGTGTACATTATTTTTTGTAAACATTTAGTTTCAAGAAACCCCATAGATAATAATTTCGAACTGTAATGCAATGAGGAGGTTGTCTATCAGGAAATCTTGCTATAAATCTTTGAACAACCATCCGTATGCATCGATCGCCATGCCGAAACACTTGTTCAACAAAAATAAAAAAATAAAAATGCTGTCTTCCGTTGATAACACCCCTTTGATTTGGATGCAAAGAATTACTCCAGCAGACGACAGCTATTCGCTGCATATTGCTCCACGGTGAACTGTAGAGCACATTGTTTGATGACATCACGTACTTAATTTTTTCAAATTTGTTCTGCATACACAGTTTAGTGAGACTTTACAAGCACATACCATGTCTTCAAGAGAAATATCTTTTTCTAAAACATGTTAAAAGGGAAATAATCTTATCAACATACGTTCTGCAGTTAGGCAGTCTACATTTAAATGTCTTCAAAAAGATTTCAGTAGGACTATAATATTGAATTCTCCTCATCGACTAGGTGACGTAAATTACAAGTACTTCAGAAGTCGGCGAGGGACACTGGTAATAGAGAAGGCTATCCAACACATAAAAATCAGTCTAGCATGGTCTACGTTTGATTTCACAGCGAGCGAACGAAACAAAAATATTAATAGCTGTTATATAGTCCCTCTGGTGTTATAATTTATAGGTAACTAGTTCTTATACTGTCTCCCACGTGTTATCATTTTTATGTATATAGTTGTTTTACAGTCCGCAATGTGTTAGCATTCATATGCAGTACAGTTGTTATACTGTCAGTGTTATCATGTAAGTGTTAGTAGTTGTTATACCTACACTCGTGTGTTACCATGTAAGTATTAGTAGTTGTTATACCTACATTCGAGTGTTATCATGTATGAGTAAGTAGTTGGTATGCCTACACTCGAGTGTTATCATGTATGTGTTAGTAGTTGTTATGCCTACACTCGAGTATTATCATGTATGAGTAAGTAGCAGTTATACTCTCGTCCAGGTGTTATCATGTGCATATAAGAATTTGTTATACTATCGCTCAATTGTTATTATTTATACATACGTAGATGTTATACTGTCACCTGAATTTCACATGTGTACGTAACTAGAAGGTTTATAAATATTCAACTGAAAAAAAGGAAAAGGAAAACCGATGCATATCTTGTATTACACAATTAATCAACTACATATATGTGGTTTTTATAATCCAAAATATTTTCTAGATAAATAGTAATGAATACTTTTCATATATGTTGTTTGTGTAATTCAAAATATGTTCTCGATGAAAAATAATTAATACTCTTCATAAATGAGGTTTTTGTAATCCAAAATATGTTCTTGATTAAGAGCAATGATTGCTCTCCATATATGTGTCGTAAAAAGTGTCGTCCCTGGGGTGAGGGGAATCAACACGCACATTCTTTTAACTCCATATCATTATCTTGAGGATCTCCTGGATCTCTGTCCACAGGACCCCATCAGTCCTTGGATTACTCTCTCTCTCTCTCTCTCTCTCTCTCTCTCTCTCTCTCTCTCTCTCTCTCTCTCTCTCTCTCTCTCTCTCCCCTCTCTCTCTCTCTCTCTCTCTCTCTCTCTCTTCTTCTTCTTCTTCTTCTTCTTCTTCTTCTTACCACTGGACCATGCCCCCTCTCATTATTTTCCAAAACATACTTCACAACTCTAGCTTCTAACAAAATGACAAATTAATTTATTAAAGAAAAGTGTCAGGTATGTGCAAAGTGTGTGTGTAGAATGTCTGTCGTATAATCTAGGGTGTATGCAGAATCAGACCGAACAGCTCAGGATCAAAGTCTGCTTCATCACAGTACCGGCCACACAACAGTACCATAGATCAAGTACAGAAGGACCTCACCAAGTGATGCGTCTCTCCGGCCAGGTGTCGACTTCCTCCAGTGGCTCTTGAATAGTCCGGATGCCTGGTCACCAATGGTGGCTGTAGTCCAATACTGACCATGAATCCGACACACACAGTGTAACTAATATGTCACTAAAAGTTCTGTGATCTGATAACTCTTGTACAGTAAAATAAATGTTTACTGTCACTTTGAACCAAAATGTTAATTGTTAATTTCTCACAGGAATTCACCATTTGGAAAACACAATGTTAATTATTAATTTCTCACAGGAATTCACCATTTGGAAAACGTTTATTAGTAATTTCTCTATATAAATACTATTGTCCCGGTTACTGGTGGTATTGTAAGTATCTTCGCTCTAATATGATGAGAACTACAACGGAGGAATCACTCTTAGATGATCGTCGGTTCCTGCTCAGCAGAGACCAGGTTCTTGTAGACCCTCTGGGTTATGGGCCCAGTGCAAAGGCCGCTGAGTAAAACTGCCTTCAATGATCGAGCCATAATCTTCTTCTATGACTTGTCTGCTAGCTTTTTTAGAAAACATAGTGGAACCATATATTTATTCCCGTCTGAAATCGAGACCACTAAATCACACAATGGACAAATGTCCGCCGATGTAAATCAACATAAGACACCGTGGTCTCTTTCCATAATCAGAACAGGAACATCAAACACGTCCTTGTTGCCTTACAACATTTGGTCGACTCCCGCCAAAGGTGTTTGTCCAGACTGTTTTAAACTGTATCTGAATGACGTCACAAATCTGACTAGACACTAGGCGTCAAGAAACAATTTTTTTCTCTCCTTTTCCGACTCGATGTAAACAACCGGTCGGCTGTCCCGCATTGATCTGGGTAATTGTTCCCGGTACTCCAAAAAGTCTTGCCGGTTTGTGATCTGGAGAAATCTTTTCCCCACTACAAAAGATCTTGCCGACTCTCATCAGGACAGTCTGTCCCCAACATCAAAGAATGGCGACTGCCTGTATACGAATGGCGCGACAGTCTTTCATCGATCGACAACTCCAATAATTCCGCGACAATATGTGGTTTGTTTATTTCAAAATATGCTCTAAATGAACAGTAATTTATACTCTTTATATATGTAGTTTTGGTAATTCAAATATGTTGATGAAGAGCAGTAGTTCATGAATGTTGCCGATGATGTGTCATTTGGTAGTGCCGAATGACACTGATGATGAATTGTCATTTGGCATTTCTGAATGCTGTAGATGATGAAGTATCATCCACATTGCTGAAAGTTGGAGATGTAGATTTCTCTTTTGACATTGATGAATGTTGCCGGTAATTTTGTGCCATTTGGTATTGTTGAATGACACTTATGCTAATTTGCTCTTCATCATTTCCGAAGGCTGCAGATGAAATCGTTTCAATCAATCAATAATGTGCCATGCCGGAAAGCGTGGGCGGTCATGACTCGTCATTTCACTCGATCACTAGTGTCGTGGATCAGCTCAGTGTTACTGTCTCGTCCATACCATGTGGCCAAGCCATCCAGGTATTTTCCTCTCGGTCTTCCTCTTGGTCTGTTCCCTTCGATCTTGCCAGTTGTCACCAACTTCTCCAATCCATTTCTTCTCATAACATGTCCAGAAAATTACATTAAATTACATGTGTACATTGAGTAATGACAAGGAAATACAAAACAAATTCAACATAGAAGTACAGAACAGATGTGAAATATTGTCTGATCTAGAGATATTATTCCAGGATGTGGATGATCAATGGGAAACGTTGAAGAATTCAATCAATGTGGCTGCAGAAACAACTATTCCAAAATTAAAGAAGGTGGGTCGTAAGAAATGGTTGACTGAAGAAATTTTACACCTCATGGAAACAAAAAGACTCAACAAAAATAATTCTGTCAAATATGAAGAAATTCACAGACAAGACAGAATATTATGCAAGGAGGCAAAAGAAGCATGGCTTGAGGAAAAGTGCTTAGAAATTGAAAACCAACACAACAGTCAAAATACCAAATTAGTGCACAAAAGAATTCAGAAACTTACTAATAAAAGAACAAGTACATCAACAGGGTGTCTAAAAACTAAAGATGGCAAAATCATAATAGAAAAAGACCAGATTCTACATGTATGGACAGATTACGTGAAACACCTTTATGATGATAACAGAGACGAACAGTATGATATTAGATTTAATCATGAAGGACCACCAATTTTGGAGATGGAGGTAGGTTCGAAATGTTCTTAAGCATATGAAAGCTGGCAAGGCCCCCGGTGCAGATAACATCATAACAGAAATGATTAAAGCTTTAGAAGAATTTGGACTAGAGCAAGTCACCAGACTGCTGAACACATTATATGATACTGGAGATATACCTCCTAAATTATGTAACTCTGTATTTATTGCAATCCCAAAGAAATCAGGAACCTTGGAATGTGATCAACATAGAACAATTAGTATAATGAGTCACATCACAAAGATTTTGCTAAGAATTATCATGCAAAGAGTGAGGAAGCAGATACAACCTGAAATATGGGAAGAACAATGTGGGTTTGTAGAAGGAAAGGGTACAGTAAATGCTGTGTATATGCTGCGAACAGTTATTGAACGTGCTATAGAAGTAAACAAGGATATACATCTTTGCTTTATTGACTATACAACGGCTTTTGATAGAGTTAGACATGTCAACATGGTGGATATGCTTGCAGATCTACAAATTGATGGGAAAGACATTAGACTTATAAAAAACATATATTGGAAACAACAAGCTGCAATAAGGATTGATAATGAAGTGGGACAGTATCAGCCAATTAAGAGAGGTGTTAGGCAGGGATGTGTGATGTCTCCAGATCTTTTTTCCTTATACAGTGAAAATATTTTCAGAAATGTAGAGGATATAAATGGAATCAGCATTGGAGGACGAAACATCAATAACATTAGATATGCAGATGATCCAGTATTAATTGCAGACAATGCGGAGGACCTGCAACAATTAGTAGATGCGGTTGTTGTACACGGTGAGCAACTGGGGTTAGAATTAAATTGTAAAAAGACTCAGGTTATGGTCGTCACTAGGAAGAAAGAAGTGCCACAATGTAATATACAAGTAAATGGAAATATTCTTCAACAAGTGAATCGGTACAATTATCTTGGAACAGTCATAACATCTGATGGGAGATGCCTTGCAGAGATTAGAACAAGAATCGCCACGGCGAAAGTAGCCTTTAGCAAGATTAAAAATATTCTGACCAATAAAAAAGTGTCAATTGAAACGAGAAAAAGAGTGTTGAACGGATACATAGAGCCTGTTATTTTGTATGGATGTGAAACTTGGAGAATGAGCAGTCAAGCTGAAAAGCATCTGATGGCTGCAGAAATGTGGTTTCTGAGGAAAATGCAAAGAATACCATGGACAGACAGAAAAACCAATGACCACGTACTACAGGAAATCGTTTAAGAGGCACATATTCTCCCTTAACTGTTTCTGTATTCATTAAAGACGCGCGTGTTTACAAGCTCATATTTTGGGGAGTAAGCTTAGGGTTATGATTGGGAAGAGTAGTTCGAAGTTCATTGCTTCAGATCCACTTATAAATGAACATTGAGATTAAATATAAAAGCACAAATTACCAAAATTGACTTGAAGAAATAATGGCACGGAGTATATTTTACTTAATTTGGACTTGTAAAGTCCTGTTAACTAACCCAAAACATGTAGAGGTTGGTACATTGAATTCGTGTTGAGTTACTTCACATGGCTCATCATATGCTAAAAGTTAAAACTGTACATTGGTTCAGGAATGCAGGGGTTGGCCGGCAGACTGCACTGAATGGGAGGTGCAACAGTTGATCCACGACAATTCGTGACCAGGCGATGTAATCATCTACATGGATGGCCCTTTGCTGAGAGATAAAAGTAGTGTCTAGGGGTTCATGGCAAAGGTATGTGGTGCAGGAGAGCCTGGCATATGATATCACAACATGTAGTCTGAGAATGGAGATGGAGGTAGTTACGGGGGCGTTCCATTGGCTGGAGGACAAACGGCACACGCATGTCGTGATTGTAACGGACTCAGAGAGTATGATGAGAAATGTGAAGACAGGCATGCTTCGGGCAGAGTGGTAGGCTTCCATTTAACAATCAAAAATAGAGAGCATTTGTTGGATGTTTTCTCCAGGGCATGCTGGTGTGGTGGGGAACGAGCAGGTGGAAGGATTGGCTGGGTCTGCACCGCTTGGTGGGATATTGGTTTATGATAAAACAGATGTGGTTGGGGCCCTTTGTAATAATGTGTATAGTGCAGAAGAACGGGCAGATCATCACGGTTTGGAGAGGATGGTGCTGCAGGGAGTGACCAGAGGATCTAGCAGACTCAACATCCCCCGAAGAAAGGCCAGCAGGACACAAATGAGTACAACGGGTCGTCCCCATTATGTTCCATTACTGTACCAGTGAATATCACACGAAATTTCTCCTGACTAGTGGAAAAGTCAGGAGTCTCGACAAGCCAACGGCCCGCACAGGTACACTGCATAATGCCGCCGTCAGAATGCCAGCACAAAAGCCCTCCACGGAAACCACAGTGGAAGGAAGCGGCAGTCGCTAGAAAACTTGACTGTATCTATTTATTGGGATGTATTGGCAGGGTTGTAGTAGTGGATAATTTACTTCATATCACATAGGAGGATCACTGAACACCGTATTGAACTAAACTGATTCCGTTAGAGGAACATGCTGTGGAGTGGTCATTAACACAGAACTGTAAACTGTTGCTGGCATTAGTTTCGGGTTGACGTCCGCGCGGAGCAGACACAGAGAGTTATTGACATTGGCTAGTGTTTAGTTAAGTGGAGTCACAGGAAAACCACTTTAACCTCTCTAGATTACGTTTAATTGTGGGCATATATGGAGTGGATTGACAAGTTCCTGCCAGCGTTCGGGTTGAATAACTTCACAGGTCATGTCATTGTTGGTCCACGTTTAACTCTTGCCAGACCAGGCATCTGTTACTTCACAATAACAACTTCATATGTCAGGATGAAGAAGCAACTGCAGACCAGTGGCAATGGGGTAAAAGAAGATCATATTGGACTACAAGAGTTAAACAATGTATTCCCATAGTGAATTTAAACACTGACGCCATGAACAAAATATTGCACGATTTATTGCCTGTCATATTTCGCTGCATTTGGTCAGGTGCATACTACAGTGGTATATATCATGTTATGTGAAAACATAAATGCTACTGTGGCTTAAATATGATGTACGTCGTCGCTGATATTGCGCGAATGTGTGGACTGTTGTCATCATCATCATCATCATCATCATCATCATCATCATCATCATCATCATCATCATCATCATCATCACCATCACCATCACCATCACCACCACCATCATCATCATCATCATCATCATCATCATCATCATCACCATCACCATCATCATCATCATCATCACCATCATCATCATCATCATCATCATCATCATCATCATCATCATCATCATCATCATCATCATCATCATCATCATCATCATCATCATCATCCAGTGCCTAGCCGGCGCGAATGGACGATCATGCTCTCCACAAATTGCGATCTCTGATGCCGTGGATCCCTCCGGGCAATGACACAAGAATGTCAAGAATCTTCTCAAGCTGTCTTCTATACCTATCTTTCCTTAAATCTTTCAGGTTATCACGATATGTTCTAGTTTGTGTCGTCTCATAACGTGGTAAATGAACGATGGCTGCCCCTTTATGATGTTTGTGATAAGTACCGCATCATCATCATCAAGTGCCCTGCCAGCTGGCGTAGGCGTTCATTGCTCTCCACAGATCTCAGTCTTTGCTTTTCTGGATCAACTCTGTTGCTGATATTCCTCCGTGCCACCGTCTCAATCCATCCAGCATCATTTCTCTTGGTCTGCCTCTGCCTCTCTTCCCCTCGATCTTTCCAGTTGTCACGATGTTCTCCAATGCCTCTCTTCTCATCACATGACCGAAGAAAGATGTTTGTCTCTTTCTTATTGTTGTATATAGTGTTCTAGTTTCATTAGCCTGTTTTAGGCAGTCGTTGTTAGTTACTCTGGCAGTCCAAGGAATAAGCAACATTCGTCGCAGGAACCACATCTCTGTTGCTTCTAATTTCTTCTTAATGTGTTCATTTACATTCCAAGATTCACTGCCATACAGCAAAACTGGTTCTACATAGCATTTCAGCACTCTCTTTCTTACACTCAGTGATAGTGACCTATTGCACAAGATACTCTTCATTTTCTGAAATGCAGCCTTTGCTTGCCCTATTCTGCTCTTAATCTCTGTTGTACATCTTCCATCTGACGAAACTAGAACACTAGGTCCCTAGGTATCTAAAATTATCCACTTGGTTAAGAATTTGTCCTTCTATTTCTATGTCACATTTTGGTGTCACCATTTTCTTTGATATTACCATTGTTACTGTTTTCTTGATATTCAAGGAGAGTCCTTTCCTTGCACTCTCTGTTACTACAGTGTCCAACAATTGTTGTAGGTCTGTTGATGTATCTGCCACCAATACTGTGTCATCTGCATAGCGTATATTATTTATATTATAACCTCCAACTAGTATTCCTGGCATCTCTTTGATCTCTCTCATTATTACTTCGCTATATAGGGAGAAGAGATCAGATGAAAAGACACATCCTTGTCGTACTCCAAGCTTTATGTGTTCGTAACTACCCTCTTTATTTCCAATTTTAATTGCTGCTACTTGGTTCCAGTAAATATTCTTTATTATTCTTAAATCTTTCCCATCAATGTTGATATCTTCCAACATTTTAATCAGTTCATCATGTTTTACTTTATCAAATGCCTTGGTATAATCTATGAACCATAAATATATGTCTTTCTGTTTCTCTATTGACATTTCTATTAGTGTTCGTAATGTATATATTGCATTGTTTGTGCCCTTTCCCTCCACAAATCCATACTGTTCTTCACTAACATCCATTTTTATTTTCTTTCTGGTTCTTCTCATTATGATTCTGAGCAGAAGCTTAGTGATATGGTTTATGAGGTTAATTGAACGAAAATCTTCACATTCAATTGCTCCTGGTCTTTTTGGTATAGCTATATATACAGATTTCAGCATATCACTGGGTAAATATCCACTGCTATAAATATCATTTAACATTTTGGTTAATATATCTACACCAAATTCTCCCAATACTTCTAATTCTTCTATTGTGATTTCATCTGGTCCAGCTGTTTTTCCTTTCTTTATATATTTCATAGCGTCAGCGACTTCTTCTTTTAGAATAGGTGGAACTTCTAAGTTACTTTCTTCTGTTAATTCTTCCCTTTCTCCATCATATAATTCTCTTATATACTAATTCCACCTCTTCATTATAGCACCTTCCTCCAATAATATCCTTCCAGTTTTTGATTTCAAACACCCTGTATTTATTCTTATTTTTCTCCCCGTGAGCTCACTGATTTGTTTGTGCATATTTTTTTTGTATCTTTAATGGCATTTAATTCAATTTTTTTGCACTTCTCATTTAACCAACTTTCTTTTGCCTTCCAACATTTATCTTTTATTTCTTTATTTATCTTAGCGTATTCTTGTTTGTCATTTTTACTCTGTTTTCTTTTGTCCATCAGCATTAAGATTTCTTCATTCATCCATTCTTTCTTAGCTATTTGACTTCTCTTCGGTAATATTTCATTGCTAGTTTGATGAATGGAGTCCCTTAACATTTCCCATTGTTCACTTATACTCTGTATTTTAGCTATTGCATCGTACCTATTTTTCACAGTCACTATGTACTGTTCTTGAATTTCTTTATCTACTTTCAGAACCTCTTTATTAAGTCTCATGTTCCTAACCATTTTTTCCCCTCTCTTTAATGTTACTTTTATTTGTCCACATAGTGGTACATGATCACTATTACAGTCGGCGCCAGTCATTGTTTTTACATTAATTAGAGCATCTCTACATCTTTTATTAATTAGTATGTAGTCAATTTGGTTGCGTATTTTCTGATCAGGGCTTTTCCATTTGTATAGTCGTCTTTTATGGTGTTTAAACCACGTGTTTCCAATTATCATATAATTGATATTTGCCCATTTTATTAGCTTTTCCCCTCTTTCATTTCTTGTACCTAAACCCACTACATCCTCCATTTTCCCCTTTCCTACTTTTGCATTAAAATCTCCAAGTATTATTTTTATTTCCTGTGAACCAATTTGAGCCATCGTCATTTCTATTTCATCGTAAAAGTGTTGTATTTCTTCATCACTACTGCTTGTTGTTGGTGCATATACTTGTATAATATTTATATCTATTGGTTTGCCTTTGATTTTGACCAAAACAACTCTATCTGAAATACACCAGTATCCATTAAGTGACTTGGTTGTTTTTTCGTCAAGTATTATTCCTTCACCTTTTTCATGTGTATCCTCTCCAGAATAAATTATTGTGTGGTTGTCAGCTATAATTTTACCCGATCCCTTCCATCTCATCTCACTAACGCCTAGTATATTCATTTTCATGCTATCCATTTCTCTTAGAACATTGTTCAACTTTCCTATCTGATTTAATGTCCTAACATTCCATGCTCCTATCCTAACTTTATTTATTTTATTTATGATTTTGCCATCAGTAGCTGGATGGCGGTCTGGTGTCACCTGTGGCTCATGACTGTCCCTACCGGACGAGGATGTCCTAAGACAGCCATTAACGTCGTTCACTAACTTTGATATATGTTTTGCCATGAAGTCTTGTGAAGATGTGGTGGTTTCTCCTTGCCTTCCACATCCACATGGTGGTCTTTTACCTCTACCTTTAACAGCCATTTCCGACTGTAAGGACAAGTGAGTGTCCTGCTCTGCTCAGCTGCAGAGTTGTCCACTTATTCCGGTGCTCTAGATAAGTACCTGGATATCTGAATTTCTGCACTTGCCTCAAAATAACGTCGATTACTTCAATTGCACATTTAGACACAATCAGTTTCTTTGATACCACCATGACTTCGGGCTTTCTACTATTCAAACTAATGGCATTTTTCCACTTTCTACAACCACTGTATCTATCATTAGATACTATCTCTCTTTCCGCAAATCTCTCCAGTTGTCACGATTTGTTCCAGTTTTTGTCTTCTCATAACGTGACCAAAAAACGATGACTTAGTTAGTTAGTCAGTTAGTCGTGGTTCCAATTTCACGGCAACGGGTCGTCCCCATTATGCTTCGTTCCTGTGCCAGTGAATATCACACAAAATGCTCTCCACCCACTGTCCAATGTGAAAAGTGGAATAGGCAGGAGACTCGGCAATCCACATGCCCGCAGAGGTACAATGCATAATGCCGCCGCCAGAATGCTAACACAAAATTAATCCACGAAAACCACAGTTCATCGTCGATGGACTCGGCAGTCACCAGAATGACCGCACTGACCCGGGTTTTCTCACATGGCTCCGTCTTTTACCGCAGGGAGACCCGCCGAAAGTGTCGCACAAAGCACGAACTCCGCAGCTTCAGCGCCGACTCCCGGGAATCTCCTGAAAAATGCACTCGTCTGGTGTTTGTGATAAGTTGTCTTTGCGACTTAGCTTCCCCCATAAAAGAGAATGTTATTGTCGTGAAATGCCGCGTTTACAGCCCAGAATATGTTCATGGACTTCAACATCTTAGGTATCACTTAGAGCTGTACGTTGGATATTCATGGGCTTAATCTGTAGTTCAGCCACATAGATTTTGTCCCTAGTTAACTTCTGACTATTTGGGGTTGCTCGCCAATGAATAATACTTTCATCTAGGCGGTGGCGCACCCCTACTTTTGACAGTTATACCCACGATATTTCAGCCAAAATCCATTAATTTTTTCTCTCACACACACACTCACACACACACACACACACACACACACACACACACACACACACACACACACACACACACAGACAGACAGACAGACAGACAGACAGACAGACAGACAGACGCACGCACGCACGCACGCACGCAGGCAGGCAGGCAGGCACGCACGCACGCACGCTCGCACGCGCGCGCACACGCGCATGCGCGCACACGCGCATGCGCACACGCACGCACGCACGCAAGCACATATGATTTGGCACCTTTCCGTCTTGACAGACAATAGTTTGGAACATTGTGCTTCAAAAAGGCTTAATAACTACGACCCATGGCGGTGGCGAGTGTGGCTGATAAGGCCAATTCTTGCTGCAAATGTTTGCCCACAGTAGATGCATGTGAAAACATGGTAATTTCCACCATTGTGCATCATCTTACGTCTCTCACGCTCTGTGTGTGCTTTATCTGCAATCATTTTCTCTTTTGTCTTTATTCCATTTCTGATGTTTGCCCTCCATGCACGACGATCAGCGGCGACTTGCTCCAAATGTGCATTATCTATGCCTGTATCAATCATGTCCCGCTTACACACATCTTTGTATTGTAGTAGAGGTCGACCCTGAGATCTCCTACCCGTCTGTAATTCACCAAAAAGATGTCCTTTGGTACTCTACCATCATCCATCCTCCTAACATGTCCTATCAATCTAAGTCTACGAAGACTGAGCATGGAATACACCGTCACACAACCTGATCTTTCCAATACTTCAGTATTTGTGATTTTGTCTTGCCACTTAATACCAAGTATTCTTCGCAGACACCGCACATGAAGGCTGTTCAAACGTTTCTCTTAGCGTGAGTAAGTTGTCCAGGTTTCACTGCCATAAAGAAGAGTACTAAGGACACAGGCTTGGTAGACGAGGACTTTTGTATTGGCAGTAAGCTTCCTGTTCTCCCAGACTCTTTTTGCTAACATGTTCATTGTTGTTGCTGCCTTGCCAATCCTGATGTTGATTTTCTGATCGAGGGATAATTTGCTATTTACCTCTGATCCTAGATATGTAAAATAATCTACTATCTCCAGTTCGGTGTCGTCAATAAAGATTGATGGTGCACCATGTGCACCTTGTGACATAATCTGTGTCTTTTTTTTTTTTAATTGTTAAACCAAATTCAGAACAAGCATTGGAGAATGCAGATAGTAGATGTTGTAATTCTTCCTCAGAGTGGGTCGTAATCGCAGCATCATCCGCAAAAAGCAACTCTCTGATTAGTACCCTCCTAATTTTGGTCTTGGCCTTCAATCTCTGAGCATTATAGAGGCCACCATCTGATCGTGAGTGAATGTATATACCGTCATCCTGATCACGAAAGGCATATTTCAGTAGAAGTGACAAGTATATCACAAAGAGGGTGGGGGATAGTACACAACCTTGCTTAACTCCACTCTTGATTTCAAACTCTTCTGAAGTTGAGCCATCAAACTTGATTATACCCTTCATGCCTGTGTGGAACGATTCCACAATGGACAGAAGAGTTGGTGGGCAGCCAATCTTCTTTAGTGCTTTGAACAGACCCTCACGACTGACCAAATCGAATGCCTTTGTGAGGTCGATGAAGGCAATAAACAGTGGCTGATTTTGTTCCCGGCATTTTTCTTGCATCTGTCGCAATGAGAATATCATATCAATGGTAGACCGGTTCTGACGGAAGCCGCACTTTGATTCGGGGTAGACTTGATCTCCCAGGACTTGAAGTCTGCGCAGGACAATTCTGGCAAATACTTTCCCAACAATACACAGAAGTGAGATACCCCTATAGTTGTTACAGTCGCTCCGATCGCCCTTGTTCTTGTACAGCGTTATGATGTTTGAATTTTTGAAATCCTGTGGGACTTGTCCTTCTCGCCAGCATAGCTCTATTAGCTGGTGGATCTGTAGAGCGAGTGTGTCTTGCCCACTCCTGATTACCTCTATTGGAATCCCATCCTTACCTGGAGCCTTGCCAGATGCAAGCTCATTTATAGCACACTTAACTTCTGTTATGGTGGGAAGTGTGTCCAGGTGGTCAAGAGTTGGCAGGGCCTCTATGGCGTTGAGGGCATCATCCGCTAGCTTGGTCTCAATTGAGTAAAGCTCCAAATAGTGCTCGACCCATCTATCCATCTGCTGTTTCTTATCAGTGATGATTTCTCCAGTCAAGGTTTTCAGCGGTGCACTTATATTGATCATTGGACCACAGGCTTTCTTTATCCCTTCATACATGTTTCTGATATTTCCCTTATCACTTGCGATTTGAATGGACTCACATAACTTGATCCAATAGTCATTCGCACACTGCCTGGCAGCCTTTTGCACATCCTTCCTGGCTTGCTTCAGCTCACTCAGAGTGTTACGCGTTGGTCTTTCCTTGTTTCTTAAGAGAGCTATCTTCTTTTTATCAATCAAGGGCTGCAGTATCTGGCTGTTTGCCGCAAACCAGTCCTGCCTCTTATGATCCACAGTGCCGTAAACCCCTACCGCTGTTTTATAAATAGTTTCTTTAAGTTTACTCCATTTATCATTTACTATACAATTTTCTGATGTATCACTGAAAGCGTCTTCAAGTTGCTGTTGAAATTCAAAGCACTTTCCAGGATCGTGAGTGTTAATAATATTAATCATGGGGTTAGACTTGTGTTTAGCTGTGTAGATTCTCTTTGGTCTCAGTCTAACCCTTGCAACAACCAAAGAATGATCTGTATCACAGTCAGCACTGTGGTAACTTCGAGTTAATGATGTATGGTTCAGATGTTGTCTCCGTGTGATAATGAAGTCCAGCTGATGCCAATGGCCGGATCTTGGATGTTTCCATGTGACCTTATGCAGCCCTTTTGTTTTAAAAAAGGAGTTTGTAATACATAGGTCATTTCTAGTGCAATGCTCCAGCAGCCTTTGCTCATTATCATTCATGCGACCGATGTTGTATTTTCCAAGGCACACAAGCCATGAGTCCTTGCCCACACGAGCATTGAAATCACCGAGCATATAAATGTAGTCGGATTTTGGAACTGCCTTGATCACAGAGTCTAGCTGCTCATAGAACGTATCCTTCACATCATCAGAGGAAGCGAGTGTCGGTGCATATGCAGTGAGAATGGTGGCAAATCCACAAGAGGTTGCCAAGCGCAGTGATAATAATCTTTCATTACCTCCAGCTGGGATATCAATCATTCCCAGTAGCGAATTCTTCACTGCAAAGCCCACACCATGTTGCCTTTTTTCTGCCTGCCCTCTTCCCTTCCAAAAAAAGGTGTAATTGTTTTCCCTGAGTGACCCTTCCTCAGCGAGGCGAGTCTCCTGCAGGCCAGCAATATCAATGTTAAGACGATTGAGTTCAGGCATCAATCACAGCCGTTTTTCTCACATCGTCAATATTTGTCAAGTCAGTGGAAAATCCTGGACACATGGTTCTCACGTTCCAGGTTGCAAGCCGTAGCTTGAGGTTTCTATTATTCTTTTTATTAGTACCTGGTGCATTGGTTTTACAGCCTGCGATTCAGATTTTGTCCTAGCCCCAAGCACCCATTGAAGCAGGCAGGCTGTGGCGGATCAGCACCCAATTGGCCGGGGGCTGCCCAGCTTGAGGCGGGCGGTAGCTGATCAGTGACACCTGTAGGTGTCTCCCACCGTCAGAGGCAACGCGTGGCGCCCCATGTCTACGCCAACTGACAAGGACTTATAACCCGTAACAGTTGCCTCTCACTTTGATTCCGAGACCGGTTAAGACCAGGGATGGAGTTATTGCCTCTCCATAGCACAAAGCCTGGGCTAAAATAAAGAAACCATGTGTTGCCCATGCAGCATGATCCCTCTCTCGGCCTGCCTAGTTCACTCCAGAGGAAAGTTAACACCTATACATCTGGAACAAGACAAGCTGCAGAAGCTGCCGGATCAGCAAAGCAATGCTCTAACTGTCCGCCTGTCGGAGCTTCGATCCTAGACCAGCTGCCAACCAAGGCTTAGGGCCTGGTCTGCCCTGCCATGACTTATTTTGTCTTTGGGTTGCATTTCCTCGCACCAGGATAAGGCTTGTATCCTCCCAATTGCGCTCTTCCACCCGAAGCAGTTGGCACAATGTGGGGTGTCGGGTTTGGTAAGCGCCGCCCAACATTCGGCGCTAACAGAAAGCAGGTAGTTCCGTCTACTGTCATACGGTAGCTCAGTCATATCTGACTAAGACCTGACCTCTCTCTCTCTCTCTCTCTCTCTCTCTCTCTCTCTCTCTCTCTCTCTCTATATATATATATATATATATATATATATATATATATATATATATATATATATATATATATATATATTTCTGATGTTTGTGACATATATTAAGGCTGCGACCGATTAATTTAAATTTAATAGTTAACTTTTGGAAAATGAATGATTAATTAATAGTTAATTTCGATTAAAGCAAAACATTTATAGTCACATAACTGACATTATAGTCGTATTTGTCAAATGTCGAAATAACACTGGATTGTCTTGTTCATATGTCATCTAATAACCAACTATGCAAACAGACGAGTATGTTGACAGTATTTGGTTCAAGTGACGAGCGCGTCTTATTAACAAAATAACCAGCAGACCTGAGCAATCGTTCACATGGGACTGAGGTAGACGGTATGCACAGAACGGTCTTGGTAAGGAATGCCAGTTATGGATATCGATGTTCATTAAGTTTCCAACATTGTAAAGTGTCAACCGATTCTTTTCCATTTCAGACTTCATTAGCCTAATGTGCTTTTCATTTGGTTCACATATAGTTTCATTGTCAACGTCAGTATCATTCGTTGCAGCAGTCTCCATCTGCTCATCATGAACATTAACTGCTATTTGTTGTTCAATACGTGACCAAGTTCGTTCTTTTGCATCTTTTGACAAACACTTCAGGTATTTGTAGCGTGGATCAAGTGCTGTTGCAATCTGTAGTATTTCAATACTTGTCATATTAGCTAAACGCTCACTGAAGTCATTAAAAGATGCTGCCTTAAATGTAGCTATGTAGCCCGGATCATCATCGTGTACAGTCATATGCTTTGTCAACGATGATAGCAGTGGCAATACACAGCTACATGAAACATAATCTGAATAGGACCGTGGTCTGACAGAATAAGTCCAAAACTTTGACATATTTCGAAATCTTCTCCTAATCTGAATCTGACAGTTTTGGACCTTCGTATTGCTTCTTTTCATCTGACATGTAGACAGTTAATGCTTCTCTGGCCTGTAGAAGACTCTGTAGCATAATCAAAATACCGTTCCATCTTGCTGGTACATCTTGCTGCAGCTTACACAATGTTGACTCAGTACAATTTTGCAACTCGGTTGTGTTTGTAGCATTATGTTTAAAATGTCCGACAATTTTTCGACATCTGGTTCATTTGTATAAGTGATGGGAGAAACGTTTTCGATTAATCGTAAAAAAAAATAATCGTTAAAAAATTAACGATTAATCTATTAATTAATCGTTAACTTCCGCAGCCCTTATATATATAATGAATGTATTAGATCGATAGGCTCAAAATCATGATGTTGAACTGACGTAACCACCAAGGCCCCTTGCAGGGCTGGAGCATCATGGGTAATTGACCCGGCCAAAGAGCGTGCACTATTTTGCCCCGGTGATTCAGTTCGGGAGCGGCTTCGGCGGCCGACGGCCGCATTGGCGCCATGTTGGGAGGTGGAATCTAACTGTCCCTTCACACCACCTCCATCTGTAAACATATATAATAGTGACAAGTTAGTTAGTTAGTTAGTTAGTTAGTTAGTTAGTCGACAGATCATCCTCGTTGCACATCGAACCATTCAGTCCATAAGTGCTCGGATCCCCTCCTCAGCAAATCCCGCAGCGTGTAGCGGCTAACGACGCCAGTTCTGTGTTGGTTTATCAATCTTCTTTGGCTTCCTGCGTAGTGTTCTTGTTTGGCCACCCCTCTTTTAATTTGCTGCTCTAGCAGTCTGGCCATTGTTGTAGATTCACAGTCATCACCTGGTTCTCGCAAAAGTCTCACATCACGTAGAGCATTCAGAATGTCAGCCTGGTCCATGGCGCGTCCGCCCTCCACAGTAGCCTCACCTGCGAGCTTGTCAGCCCGCTCATTTCCTTGTACTCCCGCATGCCCTGGCACGAAGATGAAACTAATCTTTGCCAGCCGAGACCGCTTCAGAGGCAGCAACCATTCTCTTCGGATCGACCCCTCCTCTATCCTCTTGATCATGTTCATTGAGTCGCTAAGGAAACAAGCCCTGGTGAATGTCTGTGTCTCGAGCCATGTTATTGCTTTACTTACTGCCATGACTTCCATGGTCAGGCTACTTGTGGTTTCAGTGAAAGCACCAGAGTCCTCCTTCACAATTCTCCCTCCGGCCCGAGCTGTAAAGGCCCATGAGCTTCTCACATGTCGGACGACCGACCCATCTGTGTAGATGACCGCGTCACCGTCTAGCGAATTCTCGAAAATCAACGCTTGTACTTCAGCCTCAACAGCAGCCGGATTTTCTTGTCTGCATTTTCTATCTAGTTGGATGCAAACTGAAAAGGATGTGCAGAAGTCTGTTGGCACTTGCACCCACTCCTCGCCAGGTTCTAAGTCCTCAAGTGAACACACCTGTTGAAGAATGTCTTCGGCTTGACCCATCCACGACCGTCCTCTTTTTAACCTGCTGCCCTTCACCTTCCTAATTTCACTATGCAGTGGATGTTGTGTGTTTGCGTTAATTCTGAGGTAGGCGCGTGCCCTGCAAACTTGTATTCTCTCTTCAATGGTTGGAAAATCAAGAAGGTAGCGCATCGCCCTGCATGCTTGTCACCGCCTCACTTGCACATATAGTAAAGGGCTGCAATTCCAGCCCAAGGGAAACCATTGAGTCGAGCAGGACCCGAGTAATCTAGAACCTTCTCCAAAGAGATGGTCACCAAGTCCATGATTCCGTGGACACTGATGTGGCCCGCCTAATGCGGGGTCCACGAGGAACTCGGACAGAGTTACCGCCCGTGTCGAGTTAGGACACGCGGAGACCGGCAGAGGACAAACGGACTGGAGAGAGACAACAGGGCCTGCCTGAGAGGGACTCATAGATAGTGATAGATATACTAGGGCTAGATAGTGTGCTAGATTGTTGTATGACAACTATATGTTTGATGTTTAACTATCTGTGATATGTAAGATAAGAGAGCGCGGGTCTGTTTACCCACTGCGCCAACTGTACACTTCATACAATAAATGTTCTATATCCTAGCGAACAGTGTATTGTTGCCTGTATGAACCCGAACCATTATTTAGATCAAAGAAAGACCAGACAATCCGCTTGTGCATCGACTATAGAATATTGAATACCAGAACAACAACGGATGCAGAGCCTATGAACAGTTGTGAAGATCTTATTTTAGATATGGCTCAATCATCCTTATTTTCTAAGACAGATTTAGCGAAAGGATATTGGCAAGTTCCTCTACACCCTTCTTGTAGACATATAACAGCATTCGCAACGCCTCTAGGGTTATACGAATGGCTATATCTTCCTTTTGGCCTGAAGAACGCACCGGCCACATTTGTGAGACTAACAAGATTGTTATTACACGGAATTAATGACGTAGTTGCTTATATTGATGATATATGCGTCCATTCTTCTGATATGACTTCTCACTTACTCACCCTTAAACAAGTCTTCCACCAAATCTCTCTTTTTGGACTTACTATCAAACCTTCCAAGGTTGAAATAGGCTATACACAAATAGACTTCCTTGGTCATAGAATTTCTGAAGGAAAATTGTTGACTGATGATAAAATTGTTTCCAAGATCCTTAATCTAGAAGTACCTACCACAAAGAAGCAGGTTAGAAGTTTACTAGGTCTGATTAACTATTATTCTAAATTTATTCCACATTGGGCAGAACTCACCTCAGTCTTTTCTGATATGTTAACTAAAGATCATCCATCAAAAATTTGTAAAAGTACCAGCTTAGATGATGCAATGTGTAGGTTGAAGCCATATTTTTTCTAATCCACCAGTCTTGCGATTACCCAACATAAAGTTACCCTTTATTTTGACCACAGATGCGAGCACTATCGCAATAGGAGGATGTTTAATGCAGGAAGTGGATGGCGTTCGACACCCGATCCTCTACGTAAGCCGCAAACTGAAGAAGGCTGAGACTCGTTATGCCACAGTTGAATTGGAGTGTTTGAGCCTTTTGTTCTGTATATTGAGACTATCTAAGTTCCTCTTGGGAAGCCATTTTGTGGTCCTCACAGACAGTTCACCATTATTAGTACTGAACCATGGGACGCCCAAAAACAACAGGTTACAAAGATGGTGTCTTCTACTTCAAGACTTTGACTTCGAAATTCGCCATATTAAGGGCACCGAGAACATAGTGGCTGACCTTTTATCACAGCAGACAAATGCGCCAGTAGAATGACTCTAATCACATTGGCCAGTAGCCACACTATAAACTGTGATACTTTTATTCCGTTACATATAACAGTGTGACTCTACACCTGCTAGAGTACTCTCAGTGATTAGGTTAATTACGTCACCCTTAAACATACGTTAAGAGCTATATTGTAAGAACTATACCATCAAATGCCTCAGCTCTACAACGATTCCAGCAAGAAACATTAACTGTGCGGTCATTTCAACCAATTATATCAACCAGTGAACTATCTCTGAACAATGTTATATTTCATACGGGACAGTGAGAACAATCCATACTTGCTGTTGCTACAAAACTTTGCAAACAGCCGAAACAGAACAACATCGACGACAACACTCAAGAGACAGCCATACTAACTTTAACATTCATGGCATAACACACGAACGAAGGAACGTCAACGCGCACATCATCGTTGGAGTTATTTAATTAATTAGTTTACTATTAAATATGTATTATATTTCCATTAATGATGTATATAAATTGTGTTAACCTATAACTTGTACATATTCTACTTTAATATTACAGACGGTACCATTCATATGTTAAATAACCGTCCTATACAAGTGTCTCTAGTTAAATTATAACCTATTTTTCATTCATCGTACAAAAAGTACGTATTTTCTTAAAGGGCAAATATCGCCTAGCCCATTTTTTTCTAAGGGCAATAACACTTACCTCAACTTTAAATATATATTTTAGCCAATTACTATTTTGAATGACAGATGAGTGAATGACTGCGTGAAAGGATTAAATGAGAGAACGATACACTTGGCGGACAAATTGTACGCAAAACGTATTCATTGTAATTTGTCTGCGTCTTCCATGTAAAAGTGCATGACTTGTCTAATTTGTCAATACATGTGTAGAACTTAGTTTAGTAGGGAGTTAATTTAGTAGTTATGTTAATATACTTAGGTTAGCAGTTAGGATACATCTAAGCACCACTACTTGGAATACCTAGTCAGGTATTGCACACAGTGCAGTATTACATGATTGAGGTTATCCCAACTCGTGACGCTTGGAATTACACCACACATTCAGCACGCACGTTACACAAACCTCAAAACTCAACACTATCAATTTAAAAGACAGTCACTTTATTAGAAACATCAACTTATTAGTTAACACACTAACAAGCCAACAGGGACACGTGTAGTCTGAGGGGGATAAAAGAACAAGGTAACTACATATTTAGCATTATATAACATACGGGAGTAAAAGTGTATAGAAATACACACACAGATCAAGATTTGAAGGTGTACTTATTTAGCCAAGACTTCGGTCTTGTTAACCCTCTATTATATAGGGGTTATTTGTCTGGGTACCATTTCGGGTACTATGAGAAGGGCAAGTTGTAAATACAACTACTAAAATGCCACGTAACTTCGGTCTGATAAGCATATTTAAGCACACGAGAGACAGGGATCTCTGCACCAAATCAGACAAGTGTTGTATGGTAGAATACATGAGTTTTTAGTGCTAATAGGTAGGTTACCAAGTTACTATCCACCAAACTACAAACACCAACTATATGTGATTCGGTGACAGAATTAGAACGGATCTAATTCCCAACAACAAATCATGTCACGGGGGAGGAGGGATCCTCCTGTCATGGTCTTACTCTGATCTAAATAATGGTTCGGGTTCATACAGGCAACAATACACTGTTCGCTAGGATATAGAACATTTATTGTATGAAGTGTACAGTTGGCGCAGTGGGTAAACAGACCCGCGCTCTCTTATCTTACATATCACAGATAGTTAAACATCAAACATATAGTTGTCATACAACAATCTAGCACACTATCTAGCCCTAGTATATCTATCACTATCTATGAGTCCCTCTCAGGCAGGCCCTGTTGTCTCTCTCCAGTCCGTTTGTCCTCTGCCGGTCTCCGCGTGTCCTAACTCGACACGGGCGGTAACTCTGTCCGAGTTCCTCGTGGACCCCGCATTAGGCGGGCCACATCAGTGTCCACAGAATCATGGACTTGGTGACCATCTCTTTGGAGAAGGTTCTAGATTACTCGGGTCCTGCTCGACTCAATGGTTTCCCTTGGGCTGGAATTGCAGCCCTTTACTATATGTGCAAGTGAGGCGGTGACAATGCTGTATCTCTTGTACATCCAAGAATAATGCGCATAGCTTCATTCTGTATCATTTCCATCCTTTCTATCTGCTTATGGCTGAGAGTCAAGATTGCCATTGCATACTCCAAAACAGACATGACCAGCCCCTCGTACAGAAGACATAGATGGCGCTGCTCACAGTTTGCTGCTGCCATCACCCGCATCGCTGCCAAACCCCGCTTGGCCTTTGTTATCACCTGGTCTATGTGCACATTATAAGCAAGGCTTCGATCAAACCGTATCCCCAGGTAATTCATTGCCTGCGTTCTTTCCACCGTCTCTGAACACAGCATTACAGTTGATGTTGGATTGTTGACAATATGATTATTCAACGAGAACCAAGTCACTGTTGCCTTTGTTGGGTTGACCATTGCCCCAGCTTCATCACACCAAGTACTTATGCGATTGAGTTCGGTTTGTAGTTCCCCAGCAACCTCCTCTCTATCCTTACCTAGTGACAAGTGTCGAACAGGTTGTGTCACAAGTATTAAAGTGGGTGCATAAGCCTATGAAGAAGCGAAACAGTGAAGAGAATTCGTAGAATATGTCTTGCAGAATCATTCCTGCTGGAACACTGATGCACGATTGTTGAGGTACGTTGGCGAATCGATTTGCATCGCCTCGGGTTATGTAACGGATATTTAGAATAGATGTTGAAGCTAAAGAATAAGTGCTAGAATAATGTGAAAGCACTGTGTAGGTAGTAATGAAGCCTCCCTAGGCAAGGCGGAACCAGCAAGCTGGTCATCCCCATTAATAGCTCGCCTGTTGGTTTTTACTGCTAGCATAGGCATCAGTTGGGGTATCTTTATCGCACTCAGGACAGGTCCATAGTTGCTCAGATCCTCCCCCCCCCTGCATATGCATCAGCGTCCGGTGGCTAATAGTGCCAGTTCTGTGTTGCTTGACGAGGCACCTCGTTTTCCCAATGTACCTCTCGCGTCTGGCTGTGCCGATTTTTACTCCCAAGTCTTTCATCCAGCGATGTGGATTCACTGACGTCAAAGTCCTCTGTTCTCGCCAAATCTTTAAGGACGTTAATAACATCGGCACGATCCATGGGCTGGCCATCTACAGGGGGTGCAGAGCCAGCCAGTTTATCAGCTCGTTCATTTCCCTCGACTCCCGCATTTCCCGGGACGAAGATGAGGGTGACTTTACGGACAACAGAATTCCGCAGCGACCCAGTCCACGGTCTATATACAAATCCAGCTTGGACCTTCTGAATCATGCTCATTGAGTCACTTAGTACACACACGTTGGTATAATGCTGTGATTCCAGCCACATGAAAATCTGTGTACCTGCCATCACCTCCATCGTCTTGCTGCTCGTGGTCATAGAGTGGGCACCACTGGATTCTTGAACGGTTCGGCCCGCTGAACGGGCTGTAAATGCCCACGCACTTCTCTGCTGCTTTACAACAGATCCATCTGTATAGATGAGCACTTCGGGGCTATCTGAGTGTTCATAGATGAGCGCGTTGGCCTCTGCATTGACAGCGGCAGGGTTCTGCTCTCTGCACCGTCTGTCGAGTGCGATGATGCAGGAGAAAGTGCACTTAAAAGCTGTAGGCACCGGCACCCATTCCTTGCCGGGGTTGATACTGGTAAGACTGCAGACCTGTCTGACGACATCTTCCGCCCGACCCATCCATGATTTGCCTCTCTTTAGTTTGTCACCCTTTTCTCTGAATATAGCGTCATGCAGAGGGTGCTGCTCATCTGCACTTATTTTTAAGTATACACGAGCTCTCCAGATCTTGATCCTGTGTTCCATTGTCGGGAAGTCAAGGAGGTATCTCATTGCTACACAGCTGGTGTCTCTCGTGCAGCCCAAAATGATGCGCAATGGCTTCGTTTTGTACCTTTTCAAGTCTTCCAATCTGTGTAGGGCTGACAGTGAGGATGGCCAGGGCATACTCGATGCGTGAAAGTACCAGTCCTTGGAATAGAAGTATTAGCAGTCTTTGCTCGATATTGGCAGTGGTCATTATTATTATGTGGTCATGTAGTTTAATAATTGATGGCCGGTGAAGTACCCAAATCATAAGGCCGAATGAGTATTCCCTGATATATTGAATGCTGGGTTTGGCCATCATGAGAAATTATATAGTGTTGGTGGTTTCATGGGGAAATGCATAGCGTGTCTGATTTACAATCGGTGCAGATGTAGCACTGATTGTTCTTGTTGTTGTGATTAAGGAGCTACTTATGTATTATGTGTGCAGGTTCAATCAATGATGTCCTGTTGGGGCAGCGCATACAGTATGTGAATAATGGCGTTATGTGTTGGCTTTTGGCTGTTGTGTTCTGGCTGTCACATGCATCATTATGTTGCCCTGTCACTTGATGGTTGTCATTACAGAGATGTGTTGTTTGAGATCTATAAACCTAACTAGTGCTGAGATGTGATGTCCAGCTGTCCTCAATGTATGTGGCTGGCGCAGGGCCAGTGTGAATAATGTAGTAGACTGTGTCTGAATGAACAGCAGGGTAATGTATATGTACATTATCTATATCTATAAAACAAAGTGTATGTATATATGTATGTAAATATGTATGTCCTTTATTTGTTCGCGAACGGCTTATCCGATTGAGATGAAATTTTCTACACGCCTTCCTTTCATTCCAGAGCTGTCAACTGTCATAGTTTTTTTTTCTTCTTCCTCCTCCTCCCTCCTCCCCCTCCCAAAATACGTACGTAAATATATGATGATGATGATGAAAGAATCCCCGAACCAAAACGCTAGGGAAAGGGAAGAAAATGACGTGACTACACAGAATCGTCACACGGCAATCATCATCATCATCAAGTGCCGTGCCGGCTGGCGTAGGCGTTCATGGCTCTCCGTAGATCTCAGTCTTTGGTTTTTTAGATCAACTCTGCTGCTGATATTCCTCCATGCCACGGCAATATCAATAACAATTCATCTTTTTATGTGTAAGGAAGTTATCTACAGTCGTGTAGAAGGGAAGAACTAGACGAATATGAATTCGGAATGGCGAACTCTCTCCTCCTCTCTTCTCCTCCCTCCTCCTCCCTCTACCTCCTCCCTCCACCCTCCTCCTCTTCCTCCTCCCTCTCCCTCCTCCCTCCTCCTTCTCCCTCTTCCTCTCCCCACCTCCTCCATCCTACTCCCTCCTACTCCCTCCTACTCCCTCCGCCTCCTCCCTCATCTTCCCTCCTTCTCCCTCTCCCTCCTCATCCCTCCTCCTCCTGCCTCCCTCCTCCTCCTCCTGCCTCCTTCTCCCTCATCATCCTCCCTCCTCCTTCTCCCTTTTCCCTCTTCCTCCTCCTCCCTCTACCTCCTCCTCCTCCCTCCACCCTCCTCCTCCCTTCTCCTCCTCTTCCTCCTCCCTTTCCTTCCTCCTCCTCCTCCCTCTACCTCCTCCTCCCACTACCTCTTTCCTCCTCCCTCCTCCTCCTCTTCCACCTCCCTTTCCTTCCTCCCCTCCTCATTCTCCATCCTTCCTCTCCCTCCTTCCTCCTCCTCCTTCCTTCTTTCTCCCTCTGCCTCCTCCCTCTTTCTCTCCCCTCCTCCTCTCTCCTCCTCCTTCTCCTCCTCCCTCCTTCTCCCTTCTTCTCCTCCTCTCCCCTCCTCCTCCTACCCTCTTCCTCTTCCCCTCCTCCCTCTCCCTCCTCCATCCTCCTCCTCCCTCTTCATCCTCCTCCCTCTTCCTCCTCCTCCCTCTTCCTCCCTCTCCCTCCTCATCCTCCTCCTCCCTCTTCCTCCTCCTTCTTCCTCCTCCTTCCTTCTCCTCCCTCCTCCTCCCTCTTCCTCCTCCTCCTACCTCCTCCTCCCTCCTCCCTTTTCCTCCCTCCTCCTCCTCCCTCTAGCTCCTCCCTCCTCCTCTCCACTCTTCCTCCTACCCTCTTCCTCTTCCCCTCCCCCTCCTCCCTATCCCTCCTCCTCCCTTAACATTCCTCCTCCTCCCTCTTCCTCCTCCTCCCTCCTCCTCCTCATCCCTCCTTCTCCCTCCTCCTCCTTCTTCCTCCCTCCTCCTCCCTCCTCCCCCTCCTCCTTCCTCCTCCTCCCTCTCTTCCTCCTCCCTCCTCCTCCCTCTACCTCCTCCCTCCTCCTCCCTTCACATTCCTCCTCCTCCCTCTTCCTCCTCCTCCCTCCTCCTCATCCCTCCTCCTGCCTTCTCCTCCTCCCTCCTCCTCCCTTCACATTCCTTCTCCTCCCTCCTCCTCATCCCTCCTTCTCCCTCCTCCTTCTTCTTCCTCCCTCCTCCTCCTCCCTCATCCCCCTCCTCCTTCTTCCTCCTCCCTCCTCCTCATCCCTCTACCTCCTCGCTCCTCCTCCCTTCACATTCCTCCTCCTCCCTCTTCCTCCTCCTCCCTCCTCCTCCCTCCTCCTCATCACTCCTCCTCCCTCCTCCTCCTTCTTCCTCCCTCCTCCTCCTCCCTCCTCCCCCTCCTCCTTCCTCCTCCTCCCTCTCCGCCTCCTCCCTCCTCCTCCCTCTACCTCATCCTCCTCCTCCCTCTACCTCCTCCTCCTCCTCCCTCCTCCTCCCTTCACATTCCTCCTCCTCCTCCCTCCTCCTCCTCCCTCCTCCTCCTCCTCCCTCCTCCTCCTCCCCCTCCTTCTCCCTCCTCCTTCTCCCTCTTCCTCCTCCCTCCTCCTCGCCTCCTCCTCCACCCTACTCCTCCCTCCTCCTCCTAATCCCTCCTCCTCCCTTCTATTCCTCCCTACTCCTCCTGTCTCCTCCCTCCTCCTCCCTCCTCTTTCCTCCTCCACCTCCCTCTTCCTCCTCCCTCCTCCATTTACCCAAGACAGACAGACAGTCAGACAGATAGTCGGGAATGGGATCTTATATGACTACTTATATAATTTAAATGAGATGCTCTCCACCATGGGCTGGGCCGGGTCAGACAGACAGACAGATAGATAGATAGACAGACAGACAGACAGACAGACAGACAGACAGACAGACAGACAGACAGACAGACAGACAGACAGACAGACAGACAGACAGACAGACAGACAGACAGACAGACAGACAGACAGACAGACAGACAGACAGACAGACAGACAGTCGGGAACGGGAACTTATATGACTACTTATATGAATTAAATGAGATGCTCCCCACCAGGAGTTGGGCGATGCCGGGCCGGGTCAGACAGACAGACAGATAGATAGTCGGAACGGGAACTTATATGACTACTTATATGAATTAAATGAGATGCTCCCCATCAGGGTCTGGGCGAAGACGGGCCGGGTCAGACAGACAGACAGACAGACAGATAGACAGACAGACAGACAGACAGACAGATAGTCGGTAACGGGAACGAGAACTTATATGACTACTTATATGAATTAAATGAGATGCTCCCCACCAGGGTCTGGGCGAAGCCGGGCCGGGTCAGCTAGTTAATCCATATGCATTTGTTTTATAAAGTTAAATATTTTAATGTTGTTTGTTTTTGTTGCTGGATGTGATTCCTCAATCCTAGTTATGAGGAGAGAACATTTCTGGGTTTTCCCTTACCCCCATTTTCCCCACCCCCTCCCAACTGATCCAATAATGGAGCTCTCCATGCCCTAGTTTATGCCTGTATGGTTAGAGTTGCAGGTTTTCTGTTCTGCTTGACTGGTTGGTTGTCACTTAGTTAGTTAGTCACGGTTCCAACTTCACAGCAACGGGTCGTCCCCATTATGCTCCGTTCTTGTGCCAGTGAATATCACACAAAACGCTCCCCACTGCCCAATGTGAAAAGTGGAAAAGACAGGAGTCTCGACAAACAACAGCCCGCACAGATACACTGTGCATAATGCCGCCGCCAGAATGTCAACACAATAGTCCCCCACGAAACACCTAGTTTATCTCTGATGGAATCGGCAGTCATTTTCCCATCTGGATGTTTCCTAGATGTTCACCCACACAGTCCACGAAAATACAGTTCATCACCGACGGCAGTGGCAGTCAACCAGAAGCCCAGCAGCCACGCATTTCTGCATAATGCAAAAACCGGTCAACTCTGGGACATAGCCATCTGCCATCGCTCCGAACATGCAATCACATTCCAAAAAACCTCGGGCAGATTCAACAACATTTCACACGAAACGCACAGCTCACAGTGTTGCGCCACGCACTCACTCAGTAGCAGGGCGACGGAACCATCAAGCCTCCTTAGTCACCTCTTACGACATGCGTGGTAGGCTGCAGTGTTGCTATTCTTTGCTTCCCTTATGGGCCCCGGCGACACACTAATATTTGTGTCTATGACCATAATTGTAATTATGTTTTTGGTTAGGTTGCGATTTTTTCTTGTGTTTGTCCCAGTTAGCTTGTGGATGTGAGTGTCCCGGGTGAGCACTGAGGGTACCCACAGACTCGGCTGAACATGGCTGAGGACTACCAATCGACCAGAGACCACTTACTGTTGGTAATGCCAGGCAGCAGTAATAGTTACTGAGGGATTTTTGAGTTCCATTTACTTTACGCGTTAACCACCAAGCTCTGGGTTGGGGTCAATAGACAGTCCATCCTTATTATCATCATTGTTAGTCCTGAAATTCCTTTGTTATGTTCTTATTGGTCTGTCGGATGAGTACTATGTTATGCGACCATTGATGTTAGGCAGCAGTGACTCTCACTGTAGGAACATTGGTTCCCAATTCTGTAATTACATCAATCATGTGTTGTGTCTGGGTGTCAATTCACCATCAGACCATGAGATTTGGCAAATAAAAGTTTCATTACCGTTGTTAATGATGGGTTATATTTAGTCTTTGCTGTTCAAGTGATGTTAGTAATTATTTTTCCCATTCATTAATTCTGGTCCAGCCCACCTCAGTGATTCATTGTCTGGAATTTGCATTGAAGCATAGTTCCCCGCTAGAGTCCAGAATTCTTCTGATATCTTTAAATCTTCTCTTTTCTTGTTAACCGTGGAGATAGAATGAGATTCTCTTTGTCTTCTTTGTATTCTTCTCTTCGTCTATGGCGCATAAGCAGTCAGCGTTGTGCAACTATCTCTATTATCTCTCTATGTGGTTACATACATACATACATACATACATACATACATACATACATACATACATACATACACCCACACACGCACGCGCACGCGCACGCGCGCACGCACGCACGCACACAAACACACACACATATGAACTAACAGACGAATTTTATTTTCATAGTCACAAATTTGGCACGCAGACCCGTCTTAAATCGACCCTTCCAATTATTCATTTTTCGCACATCAATTATAAGTGATGTACAAACATGTTTAATCTATTTTGAATTAACATTTACATTGGAAAAACAAAAAAAGTGAAACAAACCTTGTAAAATGATTGCTGTGAATATACACCAAACATAAATAATTCATATTAGAAGTATAATTGCGTTGTTTTAGAATTACAAAAAGTGTACGCGTGTAATGACGACTGTGGTGATAAATTGTAAATATAAAGCCAAGAAGAAAAGAACCCTATCCGTTAAGCTACCGCTGTCCTACTGTATGTTGTATTCTTAGCCGTGATGTCATTGTGTGTTGACAATATGTTGAAGAGAATGAAGCGTGGAACACAAATATCAATATGTCAGGAGTTCTTAAAGTGATCAAGCCGTCTGCCTCAAGCTCCGACTGTTGGGGGTTCGATTCCGGACTACGTCTTTCGGTGACCGAGTGCATTTGTCCCGGAGAGTCATGCGGGTCGTCGCTGGAGCTATGCAGTTCATGCTGTGTGTGAAGCTTTCGACAGGCTGCCGCGAAGAAAGAGACCGGGCCAAATGGGATTAAACCAGGTGCAATGAAGTCGATCCTCTAGACTTTTAAGACATTTTAATGACTTTTTTTCCCCATATGCAAGACGAGCCCTACGAAGGGCTGTAAAGTTATAGCTGTCGTGGAACTAAAATGTTGAATACTGTATCTATATATAGAAGTATAAAATATAGCTTACAATATAGCTTAAATATAGTTACAAAATATATATTACAAAATATTATATATATAGTGCACGAACTCCGTAGCACCGGCGAGGATCCTGAAATACTTTTAGATTTTTAACTCGAAATTTTGCCTGGGCAGCACCGTTAGGCTACTCTTTTTCAATTTCCAACTGCCAATGGATGTTTTACGTGTGCAACAATACACACGGGCGTCCGATCTCACTACCCAGAGACCAGGGGAAATTTATTACTAGAAGTCCACGAGAAAAAATCCAGGCATCACTGGGGCTTGAACCCGGGACCTCCAGCACTCGAGGCGGACACCATACTTTGAGACCACGCAGCCCCTAAAAATCTTCATGCCTGTATTTCATAGGAATAATCTGGATGATGCCAAGAAATCAACATACAGCTGAAAGATGCTGGTGTTGACAGTGATGTCCTGTAAAGGATATGCTAAAAAAAAAAATCTGGATGAAAACATTGTGGATCAGTTGTATAAATGCCAAGCAGACAAATTATTGCTCAGTATTAAAATAGCCCACAGATTAGTGCTTAATATTCAGTAATTTGTGACCTATATATAGCATGACCCTGACCTTCGACATGACCCTGACCTATATATAACATAGCCCTGACCTTCGACATGACCCTGACCTATATAACATAGCCCTGACCTTCGACATAACCCTGACCTATATATAACTTACCCCTGACCTGTGACTTGATCCTGACTACACCAAGCAGTGTGTATCACCACACTAAATCTATTTAACATCGCTTTCACACATAAAGTTATATGGATCTGTTATCCTTCAGATTCTATTTCGCAAACTTGAGTATAAACTCAGGGATTCAGCATCGTCGTCGATGGCAAGTTGTCTACAATTGTAATATTTCTCACATTTAAGATCACTGGCGGATCTGTGAAGCCGACCACTTGAGCTGGTTTTCATTCAATGATACGAATGCCATCACAAGGAGCCAAAAAATGCTGGGGTTCATTGCGACGATCCGTAAAGGATATGCAATTACTTTTTATTTTTACCATAAAGGATCAAAAGTTAGTTGCATATCCTTTACGTGATGTCTCAGTCAACCCCAATATTCTTTGGCTGTTTGTGATTTCTTGGCAAGTTTACGTTCTGTAGTTTGCCATTGATTTCTGAGCGATCGTAACTCATACCATTGAATAAAGACCAACGCACCGCTGCCAAATCGCCCGCAGCTGAGTTTCGAGCCTGATATGCGGGATTGCGAATTGCCTCCGTAACCTCTTTGCCACATCACTATAAAGGCTTTTGCCAATGCTGTCTGCGGAGTTTCAGATGTCATGTAGTTACCAATAGACATTTCTTGGTAATTGCCAGTTTTATTGGTGCCAGCATTATCAACGTAAAACTCTTCATATGATATGCCAATGTGAGATGTATTTCTTTCTGAATTATCTTCTTATAAAACAGTTTATGTATCTTTAAGGTCATAGTTTAAATCAACGGAAGAATACAAAATCGTTTTTTCAATCTTATTTTTACGTTCAAGTACTACATTAGCACCAAGAGATATCCCTTTGCAAAGAGTTTCATCTTATCACTCAAAAACTTCACAGAACTACCCTGAGGTTTATCGTCCTCATCATCTTCAACGGTTGCTATATCTATACCCCTTATCACCACAGGAACCGCCATTCTTACATATTGTTTATCGTTTTCTTTGTCAACAACTACGTCATAATTCCCATCATCCTTTCATATAGTTTGGTTAGTGTCGTGAATTTCTACACAATCACGGCCTATGCTTTCGGAGAATCAATTTTTCCTGGTGTACACAACCGTTCTTAATTTCTGAAAGATGACTGGTTCTACTTCATCCATTTTTGTATACCTAACCTGTGTTAAATCTTCCATACTCTTTTTGTTTGTTGTGATAGCGCTTTCAGATGCAATATACGAATCGGAATCTGGCATGCTCAAATCATTTGCTTGATCATCTTTACAAGACTTTGCCAAATGATTCTTCATTTTATATCTCCTCTGGTGAATACAACAGAATACAACGGAAATAATTACGACAATAGTAATAAGAGTATCAACAACAGTAATCGTAATCCACAATAGAGTATGATCTTGGACGGTGTTTTCTTCTTGTGACGTGTTTCCGGGTGATGATGTCACAGATGGTGATGATGTCATAGTTGGTGATGATGTCATAGTTGTTGGTGATGTCACAGTTGTTGGTGATGTCACAGTTGTTGGTGATGTCGCAGTTGTTGGTGATGTCACAATTGGTGATGATGTCACAGTTGATGATGACGTCACATTTGCTGATGACGTCACAATTGCTGATGACGTCACAGTTGGTGATGTCACAGTTTGTGGTGACGTCACAGTTGATGATGATGTTACAGTTGGTGGTGATGTCACAGTTGGTGGTGATGTCGCAGTTGGTGATAATGTCACAGTTGGTGATGATGTCACAGTTGTTGATGTTTGCCTTGGTGATGTCACTGTTGGAGCAATCCCGTTACAGCTGTTACAACGAAGCAAAACATTTTGTTTGCCACTGCTGGCAAATATAGTCTCGCCTGAATGCTTCCACCGGATCCCAATACAGCCACATTTCCCCCATTCTAGAGTGAAACATTCAGTGGTACCCTGATTGCCATTGTCATTCACATTATAATCATCGCCAAAATGGCAGGTAACTGTCGCAGACGTGGCATTGTGGATGCAAATTAGCTTTTCAGAAGGGGGAATCTGTAGTGCTGAATTGAATGAAATGGCTAATAGTCCGGTCCGTGATAAGTAGGCTTTCAGATTCACAAGACACAATTTTCTGTTGCACAAGCATCTGTATAACCTGGTGGAACATTCACAGGTAACAGTTATCACAACAATTATTCTGGAGTATTTGGACACATTCATTGTACAAAGGTCAGTTAATAACAACTTGAAACCAGTTTATTTTTATACATGCATTGTCCCTTTATTTCTCAACATAATTTCACCAACATTGATGCACTTATCCCATTGTTTTATCAGTCATCCCAAACCCGCTACATAGAAAAGCATGCTCTGTTCTCACTGACCTGTCATCCCACAGAACTGTGTGACTTACTTATTGACTCGCCCTCGTAACTTTTTCTACCCAGCTATGCATATCTTTACGGGACAAACATTTGTCAGCGTAAGCACTGACAACCCACCTTGGCAGGAGACATTTCGCGAATGATGCCGAAGTTGAATGTGAAGTGAAAACGTGGTCTAGACAACAGAGCACGCAGTTCTGTGCAGCGGGTTGGCAAGACTGATAAAACTATGGGATAAGTGCATCAATGTTGGTGGAAATTATGTTGAAGAATAAAGGGACAACGCATGTATAAAACTAAACTGGTTTCAAGTTGTTATTATATTTAGTTATTTTTCTACAGCCATTTGTGGCTTCCTTATTGACTTCCCCTCGTATAAACATTCGTCCCCGACATCGGGGAATACACAAGATTCTCTCAATGAACGTGACAGCACTTTTGCGAGCTGACCTGACGTTTATTGTCCACACTGGACACACTGGAACATAAGTAGAAAATATGTATCTATAGTCTTGTGTCTGAGGACTTGACATATATTGACTCCCAAATCAGCAACAGTTGTTTAACCACAATCTGCAGGAGACCTGACATTTAAACGAATAGATGCATTAACATTAAGGGATAATGGGATGACAACAGCAATCAAACAGAAATACACGTTTTGAGAACATGCAACTTCGTTCATGGTACAACCGACGTCTGTTTCGCAATCTTTTTCATCGTTTGTCCTCTTTTCCCCGTTGAGGAAATAGGCCATCCACCAACTCATTCCAAGTCAAGCCTATCCTAAACTATCCCACGTAGCTCCATCCGTGTCGTCCGGAGAGAGTACTCATTCGTGTCTGTACTTCTCTTCTCCGTGTCTTTTAAGGACTGTCGTTACTGCTTGTAGATCTGCAGATTCCAGACGAAGACCTTTCTTGTTAAATTATTCTCATTTTGTCCAGTTGAATGTCCTGTCCAGTACCAGTGTTTATTTTACGTCCAGATTAATGCCCTGTCTGTACCAGTGTTGACTTCACGTCCAGATGAATGTCCTGTCTGTGCCAGTGTTTACTTTACGTCCAGATGAATGTCCTGTCTGTATCAGTGTTGACTTCACGTCCAGATGAATGGCCTGTCCAGTACCAGTGTTTACTTTACGTCCAGACGAATGTCCTGTCCAGTACCAGTATTTACTTTACATCCAGATGAATGTCCTGTCCAGTACCAGTATTTACTTTACGACCAGATAAATATCCTGTCCAGTACCAGTATTTACTTTACGTTCAGACGAATGTCCTGTCCAGTACCAGTATTTACTTTACGTTCAGACGAATGTCCTGTCCAGTACCAGTATTTACTTTACGTCCAGACGAATGTCCTGTCCAGTACCAGTATTTACTTTACGTCCAGACGAATGTCCTATCCAGTACCAGTATTTACTTTACGTCCAGACGAATGTCCTGTCCAGTACCAGTATTTACTTTACGTCCAGACGAATGTCCTGTCCAGTACCAGTATTTACTTTACGTCCAGACGAATGTCCTGTCCAGTACCAGTATTTACTTTACGTCCAGACGAATGTCCTGTCTGTACCAGTGTTTACTTTACGTCCAGATGAATGTCCTGTCTGTACCAGTGTTTACTTCCCGTCCAGACGAATGTCCTGTCCAGTACCATTGTTTAATTCCAGCCCTGATTCGCCGGCATTTGCATTTTCAGCCACGCTATGGATCTCATCTTTGACCTTGACATTCAGTGTGACTAGAAAATGCATTCTCTAATCCAGCGCGTAGTCTCATAAGAGCCGGTCTTCCCTGGTCTAGGATTTACACGACTTTCTCCGTAATCGCGCATACTCTCATGAGTAACGTGACATGCGCGAGAATCGGTAGCAGTTCTCCCCGCGTCGGTAAATTACGGGTTATGTGAGCTGGTCGCTCAGAAAGCAATGGCAAACTACTGAGCGTAATCTTGCCAAGAAATGAACAATCAGCTGAAAGATGCTGATGTTGACAGCGATGTCCTGTAAAGGATATGCGAACAACAGAAAAGCTCTCATCAAAAGTAAACAATAAGCCACACTTCCACACGGCCCGAGTCGTGTTGGGTATATGGTGTCAGTCGATTGTTGACGTGCTCAGTATTACCTCAGCCGCCTTGAATTCCCAGGATTTACCTGATACCCAAGCTAGGCTGGACCGACCTAGGAACTTAGGCCAATTGTAAAAAATACACCACCTCATAAAGTGTTCAAACACACACGAACCTGGTGTACAAGCCAGCGCCCTAACCACTGGACTGTCGGGCTACCACAGCGTCCTGCACCCACGAACTTCCAGTCAGACGAGAGCGTTCACCGACACTACTCATCTTATCCATTTTAATCTTCGAAGGATAAAAACAGCGTATACTTACCCCTTGACAAGATAACCGAAGAAGTCGATAGTTTTGTATTCTTGGCTTTTCTCGTGTTTAACTATCATCTTAATGTCGGGGGGAATATCCAATAGTTGCGAGTGGGAGCCAGGCAAAGAACATACACAGAGTGAGGACAACGCCAACAGCCATCTCTTCATCATTTGCTGATTAGATTAGAATGTCTTGTGGGGTAAATGACAGGTTGGTTATCTGAGAAAAAGTAACATTACTGAAGTATCATCATCATGATCATTATCATCATCACCACCACCACCACCACCACCACCATCATCATCATCATCATCATCATCATCATCATCATCATCATCATCATCATCATCATCATCATCATCATCATCATCATCATCATCATCATCATCATCATCATCATCATCATCATCATCATCATCATCATCATTATCATCATCACCACCACCACCACCACCATCATCATCATCATCATCATCATCATCATCATCATCATCATCATCATCATCATCATCATCATCATCATCATCATCATCATCATCATTATCATCACCACCACCACCACCACCACCACCACCATCATCATCATCATCATCATCATCATCATCATCATCATCATCATCATCATCAGCAGCAGCAGCATCATGATGTATTTTAGCCATTGAATTTTGGCCATGGTGTTTGTCCATCAAGAATGATGATGACCATTCATTTCATCCAGTTGGGTTGAAAGTTTAGAGCCGTGACTTCTATTATGACTGGAGGTTGGAAAGGCCTATTTTGGCTCGAAACGTTCTTTGACAATGTGGGCAAAGAAAGCGTGACGTTCCAGGAGGAGGATCTCCTACTGTGGTTTTTTTGTCCAGCCTTGTTTTCACAGCTCTTGTAGTCCTGTTTACTTCACAAGTAACTACACTCTTTCGTAATGATGTACGCCACGAATTTCGGTCTTCCCAAGTGCCGAGAAGAATTCCACAAGCTTTCAGGGAGATCTTCATAGTGTCTTTAAAGCGTTTCTTCTGGCCGCCTTGGGAGCGTTTACCGTAAAAGAATTCGTTTAGACAACCTGTGATCTGGCATGCGAGTCAAGTGACCAGCCCAGAAAATCTGATTCTTCATTAGTAGAGTGTGGATGCTGGGCATGGAAGCTCTTTCTAGGACTTCAGTGTCTGGGATCTTGTCTTACTCTATGTGGAGCGGTGTTTATAGACTTTAGCAAAGCATTCGATATGATCCATCCATCATGTGCCATGCCGGTAAGCGTGGGCGGTCATGTTCTGCCATCTCACTCGATCAACAGAGTCGTGGATCAGTTCCGTGTTTCTGTCTCGACCATGCCACAAGGCCAAGCCATCCAGATACTTGTTTCTAGGTCTTCCCCTTGGTCTGTTCCCCTCGATCTTACAGTTGTCACCAAGTTCTCCAAATCATTTCTTCTCATAACATGCCCAAAAAATTGTGACTGTCTACGTCTAATGTCTCTGATCAGTTTACGATCTTCATTTGTTTCTTGAAGGACTTGTTCATTGGTCTTTCTGGCTGTCCATGGTATTCTTTGCATTTTCCTCAGAAACCACATTTCTACAGCCATCATATGTTTTTCAGCCTGGCTGCTCATTGTCCAAGCTTCACATCCATATAAAAGTACAGGTTCTATGTAGCATCTCAAAACCCCCCCTTTTTCT
>JACEFZ010015236.1:0-71847 GCA_014155875.1 Cepaea nemoralis
ATCCCCTTGACCAACATGCGCGGGGCATCGTTTTAGGGCATGGGGCTAGGCATAAAAAAAAAAAGCCCCCCCCGGGGGAACCCCCAAAAGAAAAGAAGGAGGAAAAGAGGAACGGAAAGGAAGAGGAAAAAAGTAAATGAGGAGGGCAGGAGGGGGAAAAGAAGAGGGGGAAAAGGAGAGAGAAAGGGGCAAAAAAATAATAATAAAAATAATTTTTAATGTATAATAAAAACCCAAAAATTTAAAATGAAGAAAAGAAGAAGAAGAAAAAAAGAGAAAAGAAGAAGAAGAAAAACAAAAACCCCAACAAAAAAACACAACAACAACACGAAACATAATCTAAAAGCTTACCCCTCTCAAAAGTCTTAGCATAAAATAAAATTCCCAAAAAAGCAACACCCCAAACACACACACACACACACACACACACAACACACACCCCACAACACATACACACACACCACACATGTACCCACATCGCGTTTACGGGTTGACAAATATTGAGAAACTTTGCAGGCATTTAACAATCTCATCTTATACACAATGAAATAAATTGGGTTTCCTTTACAAAAAAGTCATTAACTTTTAATACCCAGGTCACCCTCAGGGGGAACCGTCACGGAACTGTTAAAACCCTCTGCTCACAAAAGACACACGAGAAAAAATGCATCAGAATTAGCTTGAAAAAAATCGCACAATTTAAAATTACAGGAGATTCACAAAACTGCATGGCTTGCCCCTCTCGAGAGATTTGAACCGTCTTTTTCCGTTATAAGACAAATGATGCGCTGGGCTTGCATTTGTCACCAAGAAAAACCCTTGCAAAAAAAATGGGCTACTCGAGTTAATGTTTTCTTTGTTTGAAAGTTACTATTGCAGTTCCCGTGCACATCTCGTGCATCCGCGTTTAAGCTAGAATATATGTTTGGGTTTTTTCCATATGTTTAGAGAAATGTGTGTGCTGTCAGTCACAAAATTTTTTGGGACTTTTGTAAGATCCCCAAAAAACCTCTTGACACATCTATCATTATTGTCCCAAAGTTTGATACCTTTTTGGGGGCGTTGATGAAAACGCACAAAGCCCGCACACCACACACACCACCCACCCACACACACACACACAAATACACACGCACGCACGCAGGCACGCAAACACGCCACAAGTTCTACCCGAAATCTGATATGAATAAGAAAGTATAAGAACATCACACATGTGAAATGTTTGAACTATCACACATGTGAAGTGTTGGAAAAATCACACATGGGAAATGTTGGAAAATATCCACATGTGAAGTGTTTTGGGAAAATCACACATTGAAGTATTGGAACTATCACACATGTGAAGTGTTGGAAATATCACACATGTGAAGGTTTGAATGCAGAGAAACAGTGATGGTTCCCTGAGGAAAAGGCAGGGGCCCGGGCAGCACATATGGGCACTCGATACTTTGGGATGATGTTGCATGGCTGGGCAGATAGCCAAGATGGTTTTATTTTCGACGCACTGTGATGAGATCAACCCTCTGCAAAAGACCCCCATACTTGAGAAAGGAGAGAGATGAAAGAAGAGAGAGAGAGAGAGAGAGAGAGAGAAGAGAGAGAGAAAAGAGGGGAGGGGAGAGAAAGAGGTTGAAAGGGTTTTAGTCCCTAAAAAGGTCAGCTGGGAAAAACACGTTGACTTCCCCCTTCTTGACTGGGGATGTAATTTTCAAGTACCCCCCGAAGTCGGAGTGGGGTTTGCCTGATGGTGAGGGACCCCGGGAATAGGGAACCCTATCCACCGAAAAATCAGTCCGTTGCTCTAAACATAGTAGGAATGTATGGACTCACTTGAGCTCAAACCAGCCATGAAAATAATAAATAAATAAATAATAAATAAAATAAATCCATCATGTGCCATGCCGGAAAGCGTGGGGGGTCATGACTCGCCTTTCCTCGATCACCAGAGTCTTGGATCAGCTCAGTGTCCTGTCTCGTCCATGCCATGTGAGCCCCATCCAGGTATTTTCCTCTTGGTCTTTTTCCCTTTCGATCTTGCCAGTTATCACTAAGTTCTCCAATCCATTTCTTCTCATTACATGTCCAAAAAATTTTTTCCCGTCTAAAGTCTTTTTTCTCTAATCAGTCTACGATGTTCATTTGTCTCCTGTAGTACTTGGTCATTGGTTTTTCTATCTGTCCATGGTATTCTTTGCATTTTATTTTTTTTAAATAATAAAAATAATAAATAAATAAAAAAAACAGCCCAGCTTGCGGATTGAGGTGGCATGGGACATTGTTTTCTCTTTCGATTATATTTTTGTAATGGAACAAAACACGGTCTCTTTCGACAGTAAACCCCTGCTTTGGAATATATTACATTTAGCTTTCCGTTGTAAACAGTGCCTTTTTTTTTCAATAAAATCTGTTAGGAACATTGTATTGTATCTTATAAAAACACCTTTAGAGGGGCAAAATGCATCGGGAGCAGACTAAATTTTAACCGTGTCTTTTTGGGTATATTGATCTTTCGATAGTGCATAGAGAACTGGGGGGGGGGGGGGGGGGGGGGGTTTTAAAGGGCGTAAATTTGTAAACCCACATACCGCGTACAAAAACCCCGCTTCGAGGGGATTTCGCCGCAGACCGCCATGCTTTGGTTTTTTTGAAATGGTATTTTTGCCGGTAGTTCAGAAAACAGTGGCAAACTACTGAACGTAACTTGCCAAGAAATCACAAACAGCCAACATACGTTTGGATGACTGCAACTTTTCAATATTAGCTGTGTGTTTGAAATAATTAAATTAATCTCGCCATTGTAACCATGTATTCGTCCCAGATTAGTTATGTTTCTTGAGTAAATTTGTACTGTAAACAGACTGTTTTAAACTGCGATGAAACCGTGAATTGTTAGCAGTTTAGGGGGGGGGGGGGGTGTGAGCATCGATTACATAGTGGTTAAACACTCGACGGGCCGACCTGACTGTCGTGGGTTCGAATCCGTAGCTGGGCGTATTAGGTTTTTTAAATGAAACCGGGCTCCTGGTCGACCCGCTAAAATTTTTTGGTACCAAGAATGTTTTGGAAGTAAAAGCGGCCAGCGTAAATACTGATCATATCACCCCCCCCCCCCCCCCGAGTTCTGAGTGGTCTAGAAAGTCATGGCTCTAGCATGTATGCCCGATGCCCCTTACGGCATGTACAGGTTCCCCTTTACTTTACTTACGTACTGTCGTGTTGGTGGACATCAGGTTCTTCCCGCATGAAGCATGCCTTTCATTACTGTTCTTTCCCACCAAACTGAGGCTTGTGATATCTCATCTCATTTTAACGTTTTTCCTCTTAAATTTTGCGGTGTCGCGGTGAAGCATAAACAGCGGGAGAGTGTCTTTTCATGGGCTTCATTTTCAAAATTTTCATGTATTCTGTTATTCCCTCTGTCCATCGTTTACATGGTGGGCCCTTTTCTTCTGCTTCCTTTTGGGTCGGTCCCAAAATGTGCCGAGTGATACAGCCAAATTACAATCATTTGCCAGAAAAACTACTGTTTGTGGTCGGTTGCATTCGATATTCAGCCCATTGTAAAATGCCGCTATTTTCGCATCTTCATAATCCAATAAACATTGCTAAATATGGAAACATTCTCCAAAGAGATGTTTATAACATTCTATGACAAATGCTGCCTTATTGACTTTTAGAAAGTCTGTCATGAAGTAGCGCATTTAGCATTATTGAGTTTTTCTGGAAATAAAATAAAAAAAAAAAAACAAAAAAAAGATATTAAAATACGAGGCTAAAGACGACAACTGCTCGTTAAATTTAAACAAAAAAAAATTAAAAAAAAAATTAAAAAAATTTAAAAAACATAATATACTGTAATAAGTGTTTGTGGACGGGTTATTATTCTTCTATTCTAAAACCCGTTGTCTTAAAGCGAAAATAAAAAAAATTTAAACCGACGCAGAGAAATTCTTATTATGTCAGAATATAGTACAAAAAAATTTGTAAAAACATGATGTCAGTCTCAGTATAGTACTTTTTAAACTTGTCTTCTTTAAAAACTGACGCGAATATGTCAAGATTCATTTTGGGCGCGCGACTGCGTTCAGCTGCTAAACCTAATATTTTCTCATAAAAAACCAAAAGCAATCAATTCACAAATCAACACTGTGATTGCTCTTCATCAAGATTATAATTATTAAGATAACAACATGCTCTTCTTAAATAATACATTTTAATATTGACCATATGAATTTCCAAGCACAGGACACAACCAAGAAAAACTTCCATGTTAGCAAGTCCAGATTTATAATTTACACAGACATACAATTTATTATCTTTTTGATATTTTAATTCCCCGTGTCTTGTTTTATGAAACTTGATCTAAAAACGTGATCTCCCCCAGTGATGGCCACATTTCAGTTAGGCCTCAATGCCAGCTGTCTTTTTTTTTTTTTATGCATCTTGTATGAATATTTCGCCAATCACGCCTTAATTCACCAGCTTTCATTCCAAAGTCTCATCGGAAAATTGCTGTGGGCGATAACTCTAATGAATCTGGAAACAGGTCAAACGACCTTGGTCATCCAATCACGTACTTTCTTTAATTGACCTCAGCCACTGTTGCGTCAAAATATCTTAGGAGACCCATTGAACGTACTAGCCCTTAAGTGGGTACGCACTTAAAATCTACCTTTTACAAGCGCATGTGTGGAGTTGTTTCTTTATTTCTGTTTCATGATTCTTCTTATAGTCCATGGAGTGTGGCGTTGGTGATCATGTCTTTCACATGTCCTGTCTCCCGTGCAGCCAATAACTTCTGATACCGACGGTCCCCGATACCGTGATGTCTAACTGTCCGGCATCTTCTCTATTGGCCTCCATCTACCTCTCTTGCACTTCAACTTTCGTGTCTCGACAACATACCCCAACATTGTACTTCACACGACATCTCTTTGCAGCGTCTCATTTCAACTGTTCACAATGCGCATTCTCATAACAAGCAATGAAACTGTGAAGTCCCACAATCCACAGTATCATTGCTCTTCATCAAGATTATAATTCTTAAAGATCACATCAAAATCTTCTGGAGAAAAAAAAAATACATTTTGCTATTGACCATGTGAATCCCCTAGCACAGCCACGACCAAGTAATACCTCCATGTTAGCAAGTCCGGATTTATAATTTACACGGATAAAAACTGCTAATCTGGATATTTTAATTCCCATGTGTTTTGTTTTATGAAACGTGATCTAAAACCTGATCACTCCAACAGTGATGGCCAGATTTCAGTTAGGCCTCCCGTGAGCTGTTTTTATTTTGTGCATCTTGTGTGAATACTTGGCCAATCATGTCTTAATTCACCAGCTTGCATTCCAAGCCTCACTGGAAATTTGCTGTGGGCGATAACTCTAATGATTACGGAAATAGGTCAAACGACCTTAGTCATCCAATCATGTATTTTCTTTAATTTTACCAGGTCACTGTTGAGTCAAAACGTCGTAGGTAATCCAGCAATGTGCGTACGCATTTAAAATCTACATTTTCAAGCGCATGTGTAAGATTGTGTTTGTTATTTCTTGGTTATGATCCTTTTAGGCCATGCTGTGTGGCGTTGGTGATCATGTGTTTTTACTGCCCTGTATCCCTTGATACCAATCATTTGTGATACCACCGTCCCTCCATTAACTGTCCAGCATCTTCTTCTTTGGTATTCCCTCTAACCCTCCTCCAGGCCTCTTCTTATTTCAACTTTTTTGTTGTGACGACATAATTCAGCTTTTATCTTCTCATGATATCCATTTCTTAACAGCCGCATGTTCAACTTTTGACCGTAAATAAAATTGAAACGACGATTCCCAAAATGAGCAAGATTATTCCGCTTCATCAAGTTTATAATTATTAAAGATCCTAAACCTGCCACTGGCTTAGCAAGCCGGCAGTTGATGTTCATACTGCTCGTAGAAAAACTAAGAAATATAATCGGACTTAACCAAATGGATATAGACCCGGCAATGCTAAGGACTACGAGATAGATCTGCGACTCAAATTACAGCACAACGAACGTCTGCTGTTTTAATAATAAAGAAGTGGGGGTTAACAGCGCTGGATTATATTTCAAATGGTTTGGCCATGCAACTAGATCACCAACTAACAGTATACCACAACAAGCAATGATGTACAGACCAGATGAAAGTAGAGGAAGAGGCCGAACATGTAACAATGGACAGGGGGAATAGCAGAGTCCATGGGAATCTTGATACATGAAGCTCATGAACAGGCACGCCCCGCTGTTTATATTTCACCTCGACACCGCAAGGTACAATATGACATGAGAGATGATGAGATGAAAGATACAACAAAATCTTCTGGAAAGTATGACATTTTGCTATTGACCATATGCATTCCCCTATAACATGAACGACCAAACTATACTTTCGTGTTAGCAAGTCATGATTTTTTTTTTTTCATTTAAACAGACATATAGTTGGCTTAATCTTTAAACAGACTTAATCTTGATATTTTAATTCATCCGTGTGTTTGTTTAATCAAACATGATCATAAAAACGTGATCACACCCCCCCCCCCCCCCACCCCCTCCTTGATGGTCTGATTTACGTTAGGCCTTCTGCTAGATGTCTTTATTTGAGCATCTTATGTGAAACCTTGGCCAATCACGCCCTGATTTCACCAGCTTTCACCCCAAAGCCTCACTGAAATTTGCTGTGGGCGATAACTCTAATGAATCTGGAAATAGGTCAAACTACCTTGCTCATCCAATCATGTACTGGAATAGAATTCTAGAGACATTGGAATAGAATACAAGAGATACTGAAATAGAATACGAAAGATACTGGAATATAATACGAGAGTTTAAGGAATAGAATACGAGAGGTACAAAAAATGGAATACGGAAAAGTAATAGAATGGAATACAAACGTAACAAGAATGGAATACATGCGTAGTAGAATGGAAATGAGATATAAAAGAATGGAATACCTGATATACAAGCATGAAATACGAGAGATACAAAAACGGAATACGAGAGATACAAGATACAAGAATGGAATACAGGAAGATAATAAAAAAGGAAGCTGGAAGGGAATACGACCCACTTGGCTTCAGGGTGAAGTTGGTCAAGACATCTCCCTCTCACTCAAAGGGGGAGGGTTTGTTTCCACCCGGCGTCTTTCAGAATACGAATGCATATTTTACTAAGAGGGCTGGGTGGTCATCGCTGGAATGCGTGCTTCGTGTGGTGCTCACAGCATGCAAGTAATATAGACCTGGAGAGATTAGGTAAAACCCGGTGCAGTGAAATCGAGTCTAACGTCTTTACCATGCAACCGTTATATTTTAAGAGGTCCAGATTCGACGAGGTTCAATTATTGAAGCCAGTCTCATGCAGTTGGGTACATTTGATGCTGTTATGAGCAATATATGTTGGTGCACTATATTCTATACGTTTAGTGAGCAACAGCAAAAGGTGCAATATATTTCTATAACGAACGAACGAACTTTATTTTCAAAGGGTCACTATACGTTTAATGAGCACATCAGATGTTGCACTACATACTATACTTTAGTGAGCGCTACCAGATGGGCACTATATACTACACGTTTAGTGAGCAACATCGGGTTTGGGGCACTATATACTACACGTTTTGTTCATTTATTCCTTCCTTCATTCATTCATCCAGTAGCATGTCCATTGCAGAACCTCGCTCCCATAACAATCATCCGGAAACCTCTCGATCATAAGCAAGATGTCCAGCATCTGATGCACTCATCTCAAAATCATCTGCCACATCCTGCACCCATCTGCTCTTACGGCTTTCCTCTTCCTCTCTTGCCGGGGAAAATATCTCTCCATTATTGTTCTCTCCAAATTTCGTGACGTTTCAAGTGATTAAAATATTTCAAATTTTCTGAGTTTTATCGTCTTTAGCAGCCATCCTTCTTCAATATTCAATTCTTGTTGTAATCAACAACATTCTATCGGCTGCTCCCATACTCCTACAACCACCACACGTTTAGTCACGAACATAAATTAGTGCACTATATACTACACTTTAGATGCCAACTTAAATTGGTGCACATATACTACACGTTTAGTGAGCAACTTCAGTTGGTGCGCTATATACTACACTTTTTATGAGCAGTGTCAGTTGGTGCAACTATATACTATAGGGATAAGTTACATTAACGGCCCCAAAAATAAACGATTCAATATGTTCGTGGGTCCCTGTGCGTATGTGTGGTATGGGTGTATGTGTGTATGTTAAAGTGTGCATGCGCATATGTGTGTATGTGTGCAAGTGTACAAGTGTGTATGTGTGCATATATAATATATAATATATATATTATATATATATTTTATAACAAAAGGGTGTGTTTGTGTGTTTTGTGTGTGTGTGTGTGTGTGCGTGCGCGGTGTATGTGTATATCGGCCCGACTATTCCCAACGACACCATGTACAACACCACGACACTGTCCCAGCCCCGGGCCCAGTCACGTGACTTAGAAAATCCACTGCCCAGACATTAAAACGGATACACGCACTCGAGCATCTCCCAGGGATTGCAGCTGTTTCCCCAAGACGATCTCATTGAGAACACTTTAAACGTTTTTTGTCCTCTGCACTGGGTCAAGTGTAATTCATCTCATGCCTTCTCGTCGACATCTGCTCCCCATTGTGACCTCTGACCTTCACCAGAGATACTTTGTATCGATCCTGCCATAATACTGTCGCTCGCTGGAAGAATTCGTGCAATAGGAACAGCGATTCTATGTAAAGAATGGGCTGAAATAGTTGAAACTGTTCGTGTTGTTAATTGTCATTATGTGGTTAAAATGCAGAAAGGTATATCCGTGGTGATGGCGTTGCGGACGCGATTCGTTATGCCGCTTACCAGCGTTCGAAACACCGCGGTGACCGATTTGGCAGCAGACTGTGTCGCGCTGGTTTTAACATATTGGTATGGAAGCCAGTTGTTCAGAAAGCAATGGGAAACTACTGAACGTAAACCTTGCCAAGATATCAACAATCAGCTGAAAGATGCTGATGTTGACAGCGATGTCCTGTAACGGGTATGCGAACAAACAACAAAATTAATAAAAAAATAAAAAATAAAACATATTCCGAGTTTAAATTATACCTCTTAGTGCTCCTACATCCAGGAGTTTTTACCAGCCACTGTGGTAGGAAAACAATGTTAGTTACATATCCTCTACAGGACGTTTCATTCAACCCCATCATTTGTTGGCTGTGTGTGATCTCTTGACAAGTTTACGTCCAGTAGTTTGCCATTGCTTTCTGAACTACCGGCACCCATAACACTTCATCGAAAGCCCGACGCTAGGCGGTCTACTGCCAAATCGCCCGCAGTTGTGTTTCGAACGAACTATGCCGATCACGAACTGCGTCCGTAACTTATTCACCACGGAGTAGGTGGTAGAAGAAGACACACAATGACGAGTTAAACGACGAATGAACAAGCAAACTAACGAACGAATGAACAAGCTAACTAACGAACGAGCAAACGAATTAATGACCTTTACTTGCAAAGTGTTAAGAATTGGACACGCAGGTCTGGATGATGTTTCTCTTCTTTTATACATTCAGCTACCAGTGACACCCGGCCATCTGGTGAAGGGAGTTACAAACGCAATTCGTAATTCCACAAACTCGTGTTCCAACCCAAATGTAGGCGAACTGGAAGCAGACCATCCTGCCCTGGTTTTCCTATAACTGTGTGAGTATCGGTTATTCAGAAAGCAATGGCAAACGATTGAACTTAACCTTGTCAAGAAATCACAGTCAAAACATGCTGGAGTTGACTGCTACAGCCTGTAAAAGATATTGAACTAACTCAATCAATCAATCAAGTGCCGTCTCCACAACAAAAGTTGTCTGAAATTGATCTTCAACACTGTCTGTATCTCGCTCTGATTGTACATTCTGTCAGGCTGATGTTCGTCCATCTCTTGATGTTATCTTCCCACTGGTATCGTTGTCTACCTCTTGCTCGCTTTCCCCCAACCTTGAACTAACTGATGAATGACACAGCCTGGGCTGAATATAGAGAGCCTTTGCTGCCCATGAAGCATGATCCCTCTCTCGACCTTTCTAGTTTACTCCATAGTAAAAGCAACACCAATACATCCGGGACAAGACAACCGCAGAAGCTGCCGGATCAGCAAAGAAAAGCTCTAACTATCCGTCTGTCGGAGTTTCAATCCCAGATCAGTTGCCGACTAAGGCTTAGGGACTGGTCTGCCCTTCCACAGTATTTAGTATTTTCTTGTATGTATTTCCTCGCAGCAGGCTAAGACGTGTGCCCTCCCAATTGCGCTCCACCGCCCGAAGCCGTTGGAACAATGTGAGAGAGTCGGGTTTTGTGAGCGCCGCCCAACATTCGGCGCTAATAGAAATCTGCCCGTGGAAATGTACTTTCTACGGAAATTATACACACTATTGTGTAAGGGAAGAATACCAACGAGATAATCCTGCAAGAAGCGCACAGACACCGTAAAAGAGGTTAGAGAAACTAAGCGTAGAGTGTCAATACCGTTGGATTATGTTATGATGAGGAATAAAAATAACTTCAAAGTTTAGTGGAATATGGTAAGTTTGTCGGAAAATGAGCAAGAGAAAGGCAAAGAAAGAAATACATGAATACGGAAAACATGAACTCATTGACACAAGAACACAGCCTTGATCCAGCAGTCTAGTGATCATGTAAGATTGCGAATCGTGACATCCATCGTTGATCGCAAAATAAGTAATTCGTGAGTAAAACACGTGCAGGCTGGTGAGGATTGATACAGAAACATGCGAGAAAGGCACTCGTCTGTATGGCAGTGGAAAAGACATTTGACGTACCTTGATCCCATCATTTGAACAAGACGCACCTTTTTTCTCTCCACGGCTTGACCTGGGAGACTCCTGAATGTCCAACTCGCAGATTGTTACCAAAGATGGTCAAAGATTTGTGTGGGCTGATTGACAGCTCGAGGCTTCGAGACAGATTATGCCAGCCTATCCATGTGAGGATTGGGGATGAATGGACAGCTCGGAAGCCCGGGTGAAAAGACGGGTATAAATGAGTTTAGGAAGGGGAATACAGAAAGAGGAATACGTGAGTTGTGTAGTATAGATGCGTCTAAGCTTGAAGAGATTTGCAAGTCAGAGGAGTTGTTATTGGGAAAATGTGTAAACTAGAGGAGATATTCACGTTAAATATGTTGTTAATGTGCTGTTATTTCCTCGAGAGGAGATTGGAATCAACATGCACATCTTTAACCTGATTATCTGTTGGGATTAGTTACTGACTTTTTGTCTACACTCCTCTCTTCCGTCTTATCATCCATATATCCCTTTCTTTCACTCTCTCTCTAGTTTTCCCTCAACACATACTCCGACAACAGTTCTTTTTTACATTAAATAAAAGATTTATTTATAAAACTATGTCTTGTGTATGGATGGGTATTGTCTGTGTAATTGCTATTGTTCTTCTGGTGTGGCTGCTAGATAAGATGTAGATAGATAGTCTTCGTGTCTTTCTCTCGTCTCTTCTCTCGGCTAAAGTACAGGACGATATATAGACACCACAGAACGATCTCACCCTGACGGCTCCGTCTGCTTGCGTCTGTAGATAAATCCGTTCTTTGTAATGAAAATGTTCACCACAGTATCAATGTACTTAACTCGCTCACTATTTGCTGTCCGCTTAAAAGGAATGTTCGGTGTTTTCGTATAGCGTTCTTTAATCCATTCTGGAACAACACATCGAGATTCTAAAATGTTCTATTAGTGTTCTGTAAAAGTTCTACACTCGATATTTTGTAATTGATATATGCTCTTGGTACGCACTTTGCTACTCTATGAGATTGAGTCATTTGAGCTTTTCCATTAGCTCATCTGATCTTTATTATTCTTTCTCTGTCGTCCTTAATTCTTCCGGTGAGACTTCTATTCTTTCTTTTTCCTGCACAAGTGTCGTGCTTTATTACTTCAAAGGGCTTTCTTGTGGGTTATCAACACTGAGTGATCTGGACCACAGCATCTGTATTCTCTTATTTGATACGTCTCGCACTGGTATGGAAACCTGGTTGAGATACATTTTATTAGTGAGATCTGTGTCTGCTTCCTCTTCTCCCCTATGTGAGTGTCTTTTCCTCCAGCCGAAATGAAAAGGCTTCCGAAAAAACCCACCTCTGACATAGGATAGAAGATTCACCCAACATCTATACTATTCCTACTAATAGAAACAATGTTAAATGCACTTCACTAATATCTATTCCTATTCTAAAACTATACTCTAATATACCTTATTTAGGCATCTATGTTCCTTTATAGAATTAATGTAAATCCACGAATCGAAATTTATCCGCATCCAAGCACTTTATCCCATTATAAAGGAGGATATTTCTTTCATTACAGGACACATAATTCTATCTTTCCGTCCAGTTGGGGAACGCACACTAAACTGACACAAAGAAGTGGCCACTCTCTTAGATCATCTTTGTCCCATCGTCCTTGACATTGCTGGACAAAGCAAATTCAGACTTCATTATCCCTTGTCAGTGGAAAATTTCTGATCTAGGCTTTTCCGTATATCCCTACCTCCATAACGCAATAGACTGATCCATGATGCTGTCTCTCTTTGTAGCAAACTAATTTTTCCACTATACAGGTCACCTGTGTTGTAGTCGACTCTCCCGCCTTGACCTACATACACATGCGCTGGTCAATCCGTTGTGTTTTATCTTCTGTTTCATTAACCCTTCTGCTCCCTGGGTATTCGCTGCATACAGTCGTCGATCTGGGAATCACCAACATACAGCATTTCACGACATAGGCCCCCTCTTAAGAGATTAGACCGCGTCGAATCTTTCTCACTGTAGGTTTGATTCCCATGATCCACAATCCTAATCTTCTTCCTCCGGAGCTGGATGTCTGGATAAAAAATCTGCTCCTACATTCTCCTTTCCAAGGATGTATTCCACTGTGAAGTCCAGTTGCAGCAACAACGTCCATCACATCCACCGTGCGTTGAGCTTCTGCGAAGTAGCTATTAACACCACGTGTTGATGATATGATTGGGTCCTCACATGGCTCATCTCATTATCCAGTAGGCGCTCTAATTGACACCCTACTATACTACTAACGACTGAAACTAGTGTTGGCTCCTCGCTCCTGTACGTTCAGTCGACCTACTTTCGACTTGCGTCAGCGACGGCTCACAATACAGACGGATTGTCCCATCCTGATTGTAACACTGCTTCCATGTCCTCTTGGTTTTCCCCGGCTTTTCCTCTGGGGATGTTCCGCCTCGTCCTCGTCGGACCGAGTCGTCTTCCCAAACCTCCTGGGCTTTTGCTTCCAGGACCATCTTGGGCGATGTTGTATCTGGTCAGCCATCTCTGGTTGGAGTCCTGGGTAATTCCTCGCTTTTCCCGACGTTACCCACCCCTTCTGAACTTGGTTACCGGTGAAACTTTCACTCTTGTCCTTTCCCCGACTTGTGATTTCCCTCCTCCTGTCCGTTGGGTAAATCTGACCTATCACGTACTGTCCTATAGGCCCTCCTATGTTGTACTGGCGATCTCTGGTCTTCGTCTGGACTGGTAACCTTTGTCCTAATGGCTGCCATCACCATAAAGTGCGAAGCTTTGCTCCCGGATCTCTCTTCATATTTCCTAATGAGATGTCTAGGGAGATTTTCTTCTCTTCCCCGATCCGTATTTTGTAGATGTTCTTGGACACCACCTTTTCCACAGGATAAGGTCCTTTCCATCCTACTTGGAGTATATTGGTCTCTGCTGGACTCCACACTTCCACTTTGTCTTCCACTTTAAGAGCTAGTTTCCTCTTAATTCGCTTGTTGGGTGGTGTTCTCTGGCACTCCGAACAAGACTTCACCCACCGGCGTACATCTCCGGTCATTCCTGGCCAGCAATAATGGCCGGATATTTGCTGCAAGGTCTCTCTGACACCCATATGTCGATTCTCGCCTATGATGTGTCCACTCTGAAGATGTGAGGACGGTGTGTCTCTGGAACCACCCACTGCTCATGCAGGTTATCTCCCCTCCCAGCTCTCCGATAGAGTAGTTGATTCTTCAGAAAGTACTGTCCCCGTTCTGGTGGCTCAGCACTTCTTTGCAGCTTCCTGTAGCAAGGATGCAACGTAGTATCCTGCCTCTGGGCAGTATGCAATTCTCCTATCCCTGAGTTGTCGCATAGTGTCTCTGCCTCTTTTTCCTTCCTTGAGATCCACTGACTACTGTTCCCTTGTGGGCTTGCTGTTTGGGGCATCCCCAAAAAGACATATTTCGTGCCAATGATCATTGGAAATAAGGAGTCAGATAATACAGCAGCTGGAATAATGCCCGTGACGTACCTGGATTTAATCTCCACCTTGGCGATTGGCAGCGTCATGGTAACAGCACTCCTCATTGCCGCTGTATTTCTATGGTCTCCCCTGTAAGTTGGTCTGGCTTACTAAGCTGGCGTCCACCACCGCTTCCCCATCCAAACCTGTATCATAGAGACAAGCAACCTGCTGGCCATTGACTTCAATAAGTTCAACCACAGGTGGTCTCTCTTGGTCCTGAGTGTCTTTCATCTCCTTGACCGTTTCCTTGCCTTCCTCTTTTGATTCCTCGAGGTTGGTTATGCAATTGGCGTGTTTTGCCTTGCATCTGCAGTCCACAGTATTATGTGTTGTCGACTGGCAGTGAGTGCACTCTGTTTCCCTTCCTAGGTTTCCCTGTGTCCTTTTTGTTCCTTTCTCCTTCGCCGACCTCAGCCTTGTCTGTGATCACCGATGTAGGAATCACTTTGCATGCTGCGAAGTAAGAACTTTTAGGTTTCAATCTGCAGTCCTTCGTGTTGTGGGAGGCCAGCCCTACAAAAATGAACACCATTTTTCAGACCACTGTCGTTTCGCTTGAGAATTCGAGGTGCTCTGGTTTCCTACCTTCACCTTCTCTGACTCTCCTCTGTGTGCTTTATATAAGGTTCCCCTTTTTCTCCTTCCCAGTTTTTAGGTTTCTTTTCTCTGTTTTCTCCTGACCTTTGGTTTGTGTACTTAGTTCCTCAGTTTCACCATGTACTTCCACGAATCGTTCCGCCAGCTTATTCACCACATCAATCCGTTCCGCCCCTTGTTCTCCCAAGAAGGTTCTGAGAGGTTCGACATTTGCTTTCGCATTTGGTCTACCACCATCATCTCTTCGAGACTCTCATAATCCCTCTGGAATTCTGCAAGTCCATCCATTTCTGTAGATAGGATTTCAGCCTCAGACTGTAGGCGGCGATAGTTCTCCCGGCTCTCGTCTAGACGATCTAAACTTTTCCGATATGTTTGTGCGGTGACTTCATAATGTTTCATCAAAGCTGCTTCAATTCCTCGTACTGATTTTCCTGTCCTGGTGGTAGGCGTGTGTAGACCTCGTAGCCCGAACCACGTAAAGACTGGGATACTTTAAGAGCCCATCTGGTTCTATCTAGTCCCATAGCGATTGCCATAGCCTCGAACCGATCCAAAAACTGGAATATCTTTTCTTTACTTTCATCGTAGACCGCTAAGGGGAAAATTCATGGCCTGGTAACCCTGTCCACTCATGTAGGTTGCTCCAGGTGAAGATGAACTTCCTTCTGCTGCATCTATTTCACCCTTAGTTTGTGTCTTGAGTTCTAACTCTTTCAAGCGGTATTCATGTTCCATTTCCAGTTTCTTGGTCTCCTGGTCCATTTTCTTGGGCCCCTTGTTCCATTTCTAGTCGCTTGGTCTCCTGTTCTAGTTTCTTTTGGGCCCCTTGTTCCATTTCTAGTCGCTTGGTCTCCACCTCTATTCTTCTCACTTCCAACTCGGCTTTCCGGTCTTCTCTTTCCCCTTTACGAATCTCTCTCTCTCTTTCTTGTATGTAATCAGTTAGCTCGGTACCAGCTAACCCAATTTCCTCCCCGTTGGCTCTCAGTTCTGCTGTAGTTACTTTAGGAGTTGCCATAGTTACAGCAGATAAGTCAGCAAGTTGAGTAAAGATCCCTCAAGGCAGAAAAGAAGTACTCACTATACAATTATATTCCACCTAGAACCTATACCCTTTTTCTATGTCTATCTAATATTATAAACCCACACCCCCACCGTACATCACAACCACTCTCTCATCCACAAGAGGAGATATAGGATAAAGACTTATGTAGACGTGTGACCGTGTGACTAGGGATGTAATGTCTTACCACCTTTTCCACATTCACTCTGTCTGGAACTTTCTCACTGCAAAGTCACCAGCATTAATGAAATGTTTCTACCATATATTAATGGCACCATATATCCAATGGACGTCCTTCCATTAAAAGTCATCAATATATACTTATATTCCTTCCAATCAGTATGTCCCAACATGTAGGTACTCCGCTATGCCTGTGCCAATATGCAGGTACCCTCTCTATGCATATGCCTCTTTATGCTTTAGGTCATATGAGTATTATGTATGTACGTATCCCGCTGCTCCCACCATTTTATGTGCTGTTATTTCCTCGAGAGGAGATTGGAATCAACATGCACATCTTTAACCCTGATTATCTGTTGGGATTAGTTACTGACTTTTGTCTACACTCCTCTCTTCCGTCTTATCATCCATATATCCCTTTCTTTCACTCTCTCTCTAGTTTTCCCTCAACACATACTCCGACAACAGTCTTTTTTACATTAAATAAAAGATTTATTTATAAAACTATGTCTTGTGTATGGATGGGTATTGTCTGTGTAATTGCTATTGTTCTTCTGGTGTGGCTGCTAGATAAGATGTAGATAGATAGTCTTCGTGTCTTTCTCTCGTCTCTTCTCTCGGCTAAAGTACAGGACGATATATAGACACCACAGAACGATCTCACCCTGACGGCTCCGTCTGCTTGCGTCTGTAGATAAATCCGTTCTTTGTAATGAAAATGTTCACCACAGTATCAATGTACTTAACTCGCTCACTATTTGCTGTCCGCTTAAAGGAATGTTCGGTGTTTTCGTATAGCGTTCTTTAATCCATTCTGGAACAACACATCGAGATTCTAAAATGTTCTATTAGTGTTCTGTAAAAGTTCTACACTCGATATTTTGTAATTGATATATGCTCTTGGTACGCACTTTGCTACTCTATGAGATTGAGTCATTTGAGCTTTTCCATTAGCTCATCTGATCTTTATTATTCTTTCTCTGTCGTCCTTAATTCTTCCGGTGAGACTTCTATTCTTTCTTTTTCCTGCACAAGTGTCGTGCTTTATTACTTCAAAGGGCTTTCTTGTGGGTTATCAACACTGAGTGATCTGGACCACAGCCATCTGTATTCTCTTATTTGATACGTCTCGCACTGGTATGGGAAACCTGGTTGAGATACATTTATTAGTGAGATCTGTGTCTGCTTCCTCTTCTCCCCTATGTGAGTGTCTTTCCTCCAGCCGAAATGAAAAGGCTTCCGAAAAAACCCACTCTGACATAGGATAGAAGATTCACCCAACATCTATACTATTCCTACTATAGAAACAATGTTAAATGCACTTCACTAATATCTATTCCTATTCTAAAACTATACTCTAATATACCTTATTTAGGCATCTATGTTCCTTTATAGAATTAATGTAAATCCACGAATCGAAATTTATCCGCATCCAAGCACTTTATCCCATTATAAAGGAGGATATTTCTTTTCATTACAGGACACATAATTCTATCTTTCCGTCCAGTTGGGGAACGCACACTAAACTGACACAAAGAAGTGGCCACTCTCTTTAGATCATCTTTGTCCCATCGTCCTTGACATTGCTGGACAAAGCAAATTCAGACTTCATTATCCCTTGTCAGTGGAAAATTTCTGATCTAGGCTTTTCCGTATATCCCTACCTCCTAACGCAATAGACTGATCCATGATGCTGTCTCTCTTTGTAGCAAACTAATTTTTCCACTATACAGGTCACCTGTGTTGTAGTCGACTCTCCCGCCTTGACCTACATACACATGCGCTGGTCAATCCGTTGTGTTTTATCCTTCTGTTTCATTAACCCTTCTAGCTCCCTGGGTATTCGCTGCATACAGTCGTCGATCTGGGAATCACCAACATACAGCATTTCACGACATTAAAAGTGGAGTGTGTAAACTAGAGGAGAAAAGGGTTTGTTAGAGGAATTCTAAATGTGGGGATAAAGGGAAAATAAAAAAGAATGGGAAATTTGGAGGTTTTTTAAAGAACTTTTGTAAGCTTTGAGTAGATATGTAAAAAAAGATATGGTTTTTGTGGAGATGTGTACGATAAAAAGGGGAAAGTGTAATTTAAGGATTCTGTAAACTAGAAGTGTTGTTAAATGGGCGATGTGTAAATACAAAAGAGGTTTTGGGGGAAACGTTTAAAGCAAAAAAAAATTTTAAAAGGGAGGGGGTGGGGAAAATAGAAAAGGGGAGATTTACGTGGAGACGTTTAAGAAAGTTTGCCATAGTTTTTCGGGGGTTTGTACTAAACGGTTAACATGAAAAAGGATACATCTAATTAAATTTTTTTTTAAAAAAAATTTGATTTTCCTATGTTAGTTATTAAGGTTAAAAAATTAAACATAAAAGGTTTTTATATTTAAAAAAATTAGATACATTATGTAAAAATTAGATATAACTAAATTTTTTATTTCGTAAATAAAATTTTAGGGTCCTGTTATACACCGAAAGACTCATTGAGTATCTGGCGATAGTATATACATCTGGGATGACGATGGACATTAGAAGGGGGCGTGGGGTTTGGGATAAACCCCGGCCGCCTTTTTTTTCCTAGACTTGTCCCGGTACCAGTTTTATCTGGGTCGACATGAAAAACCCCGGTCAGTATTTAAAACTCGATTCAGTCTCGGTTTAGATCTAACCCACAACCAAAAGTTTGGGAGGGGAGTGCTGGTCAGTACGCTTTCGGGGCCCTGTTATGGTGGACAATTGCGTAAAGATCGCCCTGAGGTGGTGGAAAAATGTGTGTGCTGATAGTGGTGAAAGGGGGGACAACAAAATTTTTTTATGATCGAGGGGGAATGGTGGACAAATTTTTGTGATGATCGAGGTGGAATTGTGGGCAATGTGTGTGATGATGGGGGGGAATGGTGGACAAAGTGCGTAAAGATCGCTGTGGGAAAAGTGGGGGAATGTATGTGCTGATCATTGAAATGGTGGGGAATTTTTGTGTCATCATCGAAGTGAAATTTTTGGACAGACAATCTGTGTCATGATCGAGGTGAAATGGTGGACAGACACATTGTGTAATAAACGAGTTGGGAAAGGTGGACAATGTATGTAATGATCGAGGTGGAACGTGTGTGATAATCGCTGCGGAATGGTGGACAATGTGTGTGATGATAGAGGTGGGAAAGGAGGGCAAAGTGTGTAATGATAGAGGTTTAAAAGGTGGACAAAGTTGTGCTGGTCGTTGTGGAATAGTAGACAATGTGTCCTGATCGAGGTGGAATGGTGGATAATTTGTGTGATGATAGAAGTGGAATGGTGGACATGTGTGGATGATCGAGGTGGAATAGGGGACACATTGTGAGCTGATTGAATGGAATGGTGGACAGTTTGTGTGATTGTGTGATGATCGAGGTGGAATGGAGGGCATTGTGTGAGGGTCGAGGTGGAATGGTGGACAATTCGTATACTGTGGGCCTTGCAATGGTGGATAATTCCATTACTGATGGCCGTAAAATGGTTTCCAATTCACAAGCTGATCATATTTTAAATGGTGGACAGTTCGAGTACTGATCGATTACTGAAGTGGACTATGGAATAATAACCCGCAGAAGTCGGATGTGTCGGCCTAACGGCGCAAGAACGCAGCTCTGCTGTAAACAGGCACAACGCAATCACATCCGAAAAAAAACTCCGGATGAACGAAGAAGAAGAAGAATAATAACTATCTAACAAAGTGAACTGTGAGATAATAACTATCTCTCACAGTGAAATGTGAAAATAATAACTTTCACACAGTTAAATATGAAAATAATAATTATCTCACACAGTGAAATATTAAAATAATAACTATCTCATATTGATACGGCACTGCTTACGGTGAGCGTGGGGCTTCTGTCAACGGAAATGTGAGATACGCGGGAAACTTAATAAGTAAGTCACAAATGGCTGTAGAAAAATAACTAAATATGATAACAATTTGAAACAAATTTATTTTTATACATACATTGCCCCTTTATTTCTCAACATAATTTCCACCAACATTGATGCACTTATCCTATAAGTTTTATCAGTCCTCCCAAACAAGCTGCATAGAACTGCGTGCTATGTTTTCTAAACCACGTTTTCACTTCACATTCAACGTCGGCGTCATTCGCGAAATGTCTCCCGCCAACTGGGTTGTCAGCGTTTATGCTGACAAATGTTTGTCCCGTAAAGCAGTGCATAGCTGGGTAGAAAAAGTTACGCGAGCGAGTCAATAAGTAAGTCAAACAGTTCTGTGGGATGACCGGTAAATGAAACAAAGCACGCAGTTCTATTGCAGCCTGTTTGGGAGGACTGATAAAACGATGGGATAAGTGCATCAATGTTGGTGGAAATTATGTTGAGAAATAAAGGATCAATGTATGTATAAAAATAAATTAGGTTTCAAGTTGTTATCATGTGTAGTTATTTTTCTACAGCCATTTGTGACTTACTTATTAACTTACCCTCGTAATAACTATCTCATAAAGCGAAATATCAGATAATAACTATCTCACACAGTGAAATGTGAGATAATAACTATCAAACCAAGTGAAATGTGAGATAATAACTATCTCACACAGCGAAAAGTGAGATAATAACTATCAAACCAAGTGAAATGTGAGATAATAACAATCTGTCTAGGAAACTATGATAGTATGCCTATCTAACAAAATCAAAAGTGAAATAAAATAACTATCTGGCAAAGTGGACGCTTAAAAAAATTTAAAATAATGATAAAGTCGACCATGGATAACAACTATATAACAAGTTGGACTATGGAAAACAGCTATCGTTCAAAATAAAAATAACCTGAAATAAAAATCTTACGTTGTCTGAAATAAAACCTATCTAACAAGTAGACTATGCAATGACAGTTATACAGCAAAGTGGACTGAAAAAAAAACTTCATCGACCAGGGAAATGATCCTAACGGACCAAGTTGGGGCAAGCATCCTAATTGCTCGAAGGGGTTACCTCTGGGAAAAATTGATCGGGCCTACATTTTGCTCTGTTTCGACAATCTGCATAAAGCAACAGTCAAAAATACAATTATAAAACTGCTAGATTCACTCATTCAGAACTAAGCAATTCACTTTACGTTCCTGAGTAATTATTATATTAGCAAATGATTTTCATTTATTTCTTTTCTCTTCCCTTCATATACTTTACAATTTGGCATGTCTCGCATTTGTTAAGCCATATTTGTCTGGCCGGGTTTTGTGGTTTAGGCGATAGTGAGACGTTGCGTTTGATAATTCCCCGATATATAGAGTCAATGGTTCGAAATCAGCCAATGGGATTAGGAAAAAAACAGCTTTGCGTTGTTTCCGATAGTTAGTTAGTTAGTTAGTTAGTAAGCTATTTAGTCAGTTAGCTAGTTAGATAGTTAGTTATATAGTAAGATAGTTAGTAAGCTATGTAGTAAGTTAGCTAGTTAGATAGCTAGCTAGGTAATTAGTTAGTTCGTCAGCTAGTAAGTTAATTAGTTAGATTATTAGTTAGTTAAGAAATCAGTAAGTCAGTTAGCTAGTTAGTCTGTTAGTTAGTTAGTTAATTAGTTGGTTAGTTAAATAATTAGTTTATCAATTAGTTAGTTCATTAGTTTGTCGGTAAGTTTTTTCGTTGGTTAGTTAATTAGTTAGTTAGTTAATTAGTTAGTTAGGTAGTTAGTTAGTTAGTTAGGTAGTTTGTAGTTAGTTAGTTAGTTAGTTGGTTGGGTTTGGGTTTGGGTTTGGGTTTGTTAGTTAGTTAGTTAGTTTGTTAGTTAGTTAGTTAGTTAGTTAGTAATAGTTAGTTAGTTAGTTAGTTGTTTGCTAGGTCGTTAAGTTGTTAGTAGTTACATTATTCACGCTGAAAATTGAACCATTCAGTCCCTATATGCTTGGATATCCTCGTAAATTTCTCTCTCCTCAGTTTTTCCCCCCTCCTTTTATCTCCCTCCCCAGTATCTCCCTCCTATGCATCTCCCCTTCAGTATCTCCACCTCAGTGCCTCCCTTCTCAGTATCTCTCTGTATCTCCCTCCTCAGTACCTCTCTCATCAAAACCTCCCCCTCAGTATCCCCCTCCTCAGTATCTCCCCATCAGTATCTCCCTCCTCAGTATCTCCCTCCTTATTTTCTCCCTCCTCATTATCTTCTTCCTCATTATCTCCCTCCTCAATATCTCCCCCCCGTATCTCCCTCCTTAGTATCTCCCTCCTCAGTATCTCCCCTCTTAGTATCTCTCTCCTCAGTACCCCCCCCCTCCTCATTACCTCCCTCCTCGGAATCTCCCCCCCCAGTTTTTTTCCCCCTCATATCTCCCTCTTCAGTATCTTTCCCTCAGTATCTCCCTCCTCTTTATTTCCCTCCTAATTATTTCCCTCCTCATTATCTCCCTCCTCAGTATCTCTCTCTCTTCAGTAACATGCCTTAGTATCTCCCTCCTCATTATCTCTCTCCTCAGTACCTCATGCCTTAGTATCTCTCCCCCGCAGTATCTCCCTCATCAGTGTTTCTCTTATCATACTTCCCCCCAGTATCTCCGTCCTCAGTATCCCCCTCCTCAGTACCTCCCCTCTCAGTATCTCTCTCCGGGGTATCTCCCTCCTCAGTAGCTCCTTCATCAGTATCTCCCCACTCAGTATCTCCTTCCTCAGTATCTCCCTCCGCGTGTAGCGGCTGACACCAGACTACTCTTCTCCTCAGTTCTGTGCACTCATGAATACAATTATTATATGCTCACACACGTGATCAACACAAGACATTTAACCATTTCATTTGCATCTCCGAAATCCGACTTGTTATCATTTCATTTACATCCTCAAAATCATACTTTGTACCAGGTCATTTGCATGGTCACAACCGTTCTGTTTGTCAACTCATTTTCATGATAAAATCAAAATCCTTTTAAACTAATTTACATGTCAAAGACATACTTTTTAACCAGCTCATTGTAGGGCAGCATGGCCGAATGGTAAGAACGCGTGTTCGTAAACACAAGGTGTTTTGATGCCGAGGTAAAGGGGTTCAAACCATAACCGGACAGTTGGACTAAAATGTTGACCATCGTCCTTGACTTGGGGACGTAAATTACAAGTACCTCTGAAGCATGAATGGGTTCGCCTGATTGCGAGGGGGCCTGTTATGGAGAAAGCTCATCCACGCGCAAATTTAGTCCGGCACTACTTGAAGTAGTGTGTATGGACTACGGTTGGGTTCAAAGCAAGCGGGTGCAATAAAAAAACCCATCTCATTTACATGTACATAGCATACTTTTACCAGCACATTTCCATGTAAATACCAGACTTTTTACCAGCTCATTCACACGTTAATACCATACTTTTTACCAACTCATTTACATGTAAATACCAGACTTAGTAACCAGCTCATTTACATATAAATACCTGACTTTTTACCAGCTCATTTACATGTAAATACCAGACCTTTTACCGGATCATTTACATGTAAATACCAGATTTTTTACCAGCTCATTTACATTTCATCATCACGTATACACGTCAAAGCCAACTATTTACATTCACATTTACATGCACAACACCAAACTATTTAAAATCTCACTTACATTTCTAAAACACACTTTTCACTAGATTATTTACATAATAAAAAGAAAGTCAGCACTCAACAGCCTTAAATTGCCATAGGCATATGAAGCTAGTCGCATATTTATGTAGACCAAAGAGAACTCGGTTGGTGAGTGTGATCAGTATCGTGACGGCCGACTGTACGACCCAAGACCAAGCCCGGTACATAGTTTAGACTGGGTTGTCATGGGATCCCAGGTTAATTTAGAGATCAGCTTCTTTGTAGATCCCAGGATAATTTAGCGATCAGCCTCTTTGGGTTCACACGTTAATTTAGAGATCAATATCGATGGGAATCACACGTTAAATTAGAGATCTGCCTCGTTGGGGATTCCAGGATAATTTAGAGATCAGCCTTGTTGGGGATCCCAGGATAATTTACATATCAGCCTTGTTGGGGATCACCCTTAATTTAGAGATCAGTATCGATGGGAATCACAAGTTAATTCCAGGATAATTTAGAGATCAGCCTCGTTGGGGACCCCTGGATAATTTATAGATCAGCCTTGTTGGTGATATCACTTTAATTTAGAGACCACTTCAATGTGAATCTCACGTTAAATTAGAGATCATCCTCTTTGGGGGATCCTATGTTAATTTAGAGATGATTCTCTTTGGGGGTCCCATGTTAATTTTAGAGATCACCTTCGTTGGGGATCACACGTTAAATTAGAGATCAGCCTCGTAGGGATTACACGTTAAATTTAGAGATCAGCCTCGTTAGGTTTCAAACGTTAAATTAGAGATCAGCCTCTTTGAAGATCAAACGTTAAATTAGAGATCATCCTCGTTGGGGATCCCATGTTAATTTAAAGATCATCGTAGTTGGGAATCACACGTTAAATTAGAGATTAGCCTCGTGGGGGATCATCTGTTAAATTAGAGATCAGCTTTGTTGGAGATCACACGTTAAATTAGAGATCATCCTCGTTGGGACTCCATGTTAATTTAGAGATCATCCTCTTTGGGGGATCCCATTTTAAATTTAGAGATCATTTTCGTTGGGGATCACACTTTAAATATTAGAGATCAGCCTCGCTGGGGATCACACTTTTAATTAGAGTTGAGGATTAAACACAACCCGGGACAGGCAGGCCACCATTTATATAACCAAACCCTGACATTTCTGCTTGGTCATTTATTTAAACCCAAAACCCCGGGACATTTATGTATGGTCATTTATTTAAACCCAAAACCCGGACATTTCTGTATGGCCATTTATAAAACCCAAACCCAGACATTTCTGCATGGTCATTTTCATAACCAAACCGGACATTTCTGCTGGTCATTTAAAAAACCAAAACCCGGACAATTCTGCATCGTCATTTACATAAACAAACCGGGCCTTTTTGCATGCTCATTTACATAATTAAACCTGAACATCCTTACATGCTCATTTACATAAGCAGATCCTAACTTTCATACACGATCATTTGCATAACCAAACCCGGACTTTCATACATGCTCATTTACATAACCAAACCGGGACGTTCCTACACATTAATTTATATAACGCAACCGGCCTTTTCTAAAAAACCCATGTACGTAACCAAGTCCGCCTTTTCTGCAGATTTATTGACATAACCACTTTTTGCTTATTCATTTACATAACCAAATCCATTTTTCTACACGACCATTTACACAACTAAACCGCCCTTTCTGCAAGCTTATTACATAACCACACTAATCTTTCCTACACCATCATTCACAAAACGAAATCCTGAATTTTCCTACTCGCTCAGTTACATAACCAACACGGACTTCCCTGTATTCTCATTTACGTAATCAAATCAGGACTTTCATACATAAGCAAACCCGAACTTGCCTACATGGTAATTTACATAACGGAACTAGTACTTTCATAAATTTTTATTTACATAACATAATCCGACCCTTTTCCCACAAACCCATTGACATTACCACCTGCCTTTTCTACACGCTCATTTTCACAAACCCAAAGCCGCCTTTTCGCAAAACTTTACCCGACTTTCCTACATGCTCATTTACATAACAAACCTATTTTCCTACATGTTCATTTACATAACACAACCGGGACTTTCGTACATTAACATAACAAAATCCGACTTGTGTACAAACACATTTACATAACAAAATGCCGACTTTTGTACAAACACATTTACATAACAAATGCCGACTTGTGTACAAACACATTTTCATAACAAAATACGGACTTGTGTACAAACCATTTACATAACAAAAAACGGACTTGTGTACAAACAATTTACATAACAAAATACGGACTTGTGTACAAACACATTTACATAAAAAAAATAAGGACTTGTATACAAAAACATTTACATAACAAAATACGGACTTGTGTACAAACACATTTACATAAAAAAATACGGACTTGTGTACAAACACATTTACATAACAAAAAAAGGGCTTGTATACAAACACATTTACATAACAAAATACGGACTTGTGTACAAACACATTTACATAACAAAATAAGGGCATGTATACAAACACATTTACATAACAAAATACGGACTTGTGTACAAAAACATTTACATAACAAATTAAGGACTTGTATACAAACAATTTACATAACAAAATACGAACTTGTGTACAAACCATTTACATAACAAAATAAGGACTTGTATACAAACACATTTACATAACAAAATAAGGACTTGTATACAACACATTTACATAACAAATACGGACTTGTGTACAAACACATTTACATAAAAAAATAAGGACTTGTATACAAACACATTTACATAACAAAATAGGACTTGTGTACAAAAACATTTGCATAACACAACCGGGACTTTTCCACATTAACATAACAAATCGATTTGTGTACAAACACATTTACATTTCAAAATGCCGACTTGTGTACAAACACATTTACATAATAAAATCGGACTTGTATACAAACACATTTACATAAAAAATACGGACTTGTGTACAAACACTTAAAATAACAAAATGCCGACTTGTGTACAAACACATTTACATAACAAATGCGGACGTGTGTACAAACACATTTACATAAAAAAATGCCGACTTGTTTACAAAAATATTTTCATAATAAAATACGGACTTGTATACAAAAACATTTACATAACAAAAAAGGACTTGTGTACAAACAAATTTACATAACAAAAAACGGACTTGTGTACAAACACATTTACATAACAAATGCGGAATTGTGTACAAACACATTTACATAATAAAATACGGACTTGTATACAAACCATTTACATAACAAAATACGGGCTTATGTAAAAACACATTTACATAACAAATACGGACTTGTGTACATACAATTTACATAACAAAATGCGGAATTGTGTACAAACACATTTATATAAAAAAATGCCGACTTGTATACAAACACATTTACATAACAGAATGCGTAATTGTGTACAAACACTTTACATAACAAAATACGGAAATGTGTACAAACACATTTACATAACAAAAAAATGCGGACTTGTGTACAAAAAATTTACATAACAAATACGGACTTTTGTACAACACATTTACACAACTAAATGCGGATGTGTGTACAAACACATTTACATAAAACATGCGGTCTTGTGTACAAACACAGTTACATAACTAAACCCCCCCCCCCCCCCCCCCCCTTTTCTTTACGTAATCAAATCCACGTTTTCTACATTCCCATTTACATAATAAAACGCACCTTTTCTACAAACCCATGTACACATCCAAATCCCCCTTTTCCATACTAATCCCGGGTTTTCCTGCACGCTCTTTTTTATAACTAAACCCGCCTTTTTTACAACTCATTTACATCCAAAACCACCTTTTTTTTTAAGCTGATTTCCACCCCCAAAAACAGACTTTTTACCAGCACATTTGCATGGTCAAAAACAGACTATTCACCATCGCATTTACATTATCAAAACCAGACTATTTATCAGTTCATTTACATGATAAAAACCAGACTATTTAGCAGCTCATTTACATTATCACAACTAGATTATTTATCAGCTTTTTTTACATGATCAAAACGAGGCTACTTGTCAGCTTATTTACATCATCGAACCATCTAATTATTACTTTACTATAAAACTATTAACCATTGTATATAGCAGACTCCCTGGGGAAATGTTTTCACCGCCTGCCTCGCTCTTCGAAGGTTGTGGGTTCGAGTCTGGCCTACCTCTTTCGGTTCACTAGTTCAATTTTATCGAAGACGTGTATGGGTCGTCGCTGGAGCTACGAAGTCCATGCTGTGTGCGATATTTTCGGCAGGTCGCCCTGCAGAAAGAGACCGAGCCAAATGGGATAAAACCAGTGTGATGAAGTCAACCTTCTTGCCATTTACAGTTTTTTTAAGCAGTCTTATTACTTGATCAAACCAGAGTTTAAAGAGGCTTATTTCTAGATGCACATAACGGGACATATCGGGAAATTGTGCTTTAACATTCGCTGCCACATAACAACAACATACAACTGAAAATGCTACCAAATTTCAACACAAAGATCAACAAATATTACTAGAACCAATACTGTAACACAACACAAACCCCTACATTTTAACTGAATCTAGACTTGCCGTTCTTAGCAACAGAAAGCACACTAAGTGAGCATGGATCGCCATGTGACTAACTTTAAGTGACACCAGGTCTTCTTAGACTTAATTGTAAGCCTCGCCAAGTGTAGATTCACACCGGGCATGTGTCGAGTTAGTCTTGCACATCAACATCAAACCGTTCTGATTAATCTTAAGCGATGAGGGAGAAATGTAATAAATTAAAAGAGAATGAGGGAGAAATGTAATAACGTAGATAGAGAATGAAAGACGGTGAAATTGAAGAACACTGAATGAAAACACTTGGGTCGGTAATTATTTATAGGTCTGGGGGGAATTGTCTTCAAGTTTGGAAAGTTTACACCAGGGAAAGGGGTAGTTCTGTTTAATTTTGTGACGCGTTGACGCGTTCTGAAATAGTTCGCTTGAAACGCATCGATTTCTGGAAAGACCAAAAGCGATTATTCAGTTTTCTGGGAGAAGTGGTAGAATCAGGTGGGATATGTTGTCAGTGATGTCCAGGTGGTATATGTGATGTCAGTGATGTCCAGGTGGTATATGTGATGTCAGTGATGTCAGGTGGTATATGTGATGTCAGTGATGTCCCCGGGGGTATATGTGATGTCAGTGATGTCCGGGGGTATATTTTATGTCAGTGATGTCCAGGTGGTATATGTGATGTCAGTGATGTCCAGGTGGTATATGTGATGTAGTGATGTCCAGGTGGGATATGTGATGTCAGTGATGTCCAGGGAGTATATGTGATGTCAGTGATGTCCAGGTGGTATATGTGATGTCAGTGATGTCCAGGTGATATATGTGATGTCAGTGATGTCCAGGGGTATATGTGATGTCAGTGATGTCCAGGTGATATATGTGATGTCGGTGATATCCAGGTGATATATGTGATGTCAGTGATGTCCAGGTGGTATATGTGATGTCAGTGATGTCCAGGTGGTATATGTGATGTCGGTGATGTCCAGGTGGTATATTGTGTCAGTGATGTCCAGGTGGTATATGTGATGTCAGTGATGTCCAGGTGGTATACGTGATGTCAGTGATGTCCAGGGGGTATATGTGATGTCAGTGATGTCCAGGTGGTATATGTGATGTCAGTGATGTCCAGGTGATATATGTGATGTCAGTGATGTCCAGGTGGTATATGTGATTCATGATGTCCGGGTGATATATGTGATGTCGGTTTTCCCAGGTGGTATATGTGATGTCAGTGATGTCCGGTGGTATATGTGATGTCAGTGATGTCCAGGTGATATATGTGATGTCAGTGATGTCCAGGTGGTATATGTGATGTCAGTGATGTCCAGGTGGTATATGTGATGTCAGTGATGTCCAGGTGGTATATGTGATGTCAGTGGTCCAGGTGGTATATGTATGTCAGTACTGTCGATGTGATGTATGGTACTTTCTGTATTACTCTGGTGATGTATGATGATGTCAGTAATGTCAAGGTGATGTAAAAGGGTGTCAGTATGCCCAGGTGATTTTGTGATATCTGTAATCCCCAGGTGATGTATGTGATATCTGTAATGTTCAGGTGATGTATGTGATATCTGTAATGCCCAGGTGATGTATGTGATATCTGTAATGCGCAGGTGATGTATGTGATATCTGTAATGCCCAGGTGATGTATGTGATGTGTGAAATGTTCAGGTGATGTATGTGATATCTGTAATGCCCAGGTGATGTATGTGATATCTGAAATTTCAGGTGTGTATGTGATGTGTGTAATGTTCGGTGATGTATGTGATATCTGTAAAGTTCAGGTGTTGTATGTCAATGTCACACATCATGGCCAGGTATATATAATGATTTTAAACTCATCATGTCAAGGTGAAGAAGATGTTGTCTATCATCATGTCCAGGTAATAAGTTTAGTGCTACTCGTTTTTTGCCTTTGTCCGAGAATGTTACACATCTACCTACTCCCCCCTGATCATGTTTGCAATCGTTCTTTTATTTTATAAAATGTGCACACAGCAAACCTGAAAGTGAATCAACCTTTACGAAGTGGACGTTGCAATATCTAAGCTTCTGCCGATGACTTTTAATAAAATGTCAGCACATATTCTATAGAATCAAAATCAACACCTGCGAGATGAGATGCCTGTAAAGAACTGCCAACTTAATCATCAGAGACCGAATAAGACAAAATGATATGAGACATACAGTGGGATCAAAACGTTGTGCTAGATACACTGAAAGGCAGATAATAAAATATTCGACATCTCATTAGAAGGCAACACCATCAACTACCAGCACTGGTGCACACCAAGAAGACCTGGCAAAAGGGGCAAGAGAACGACCGAAAAGGAAATGGATTGACGATCAAAGACATTGTACAATCGCACAGAATGAAATTATGTAGTGCCATCCGTCGGAGCTGAACGTTAGCAATAACGTTGCTTGAGAGCAAAAGACAATAAATGAATCACTAGAAAAAGAAAAGTAGATTGTGATCTTTACAAGAATACGATTACAAATAACAAACTGGATGTTGACTTAACATAGAATAAACAAACACAAACCGACACACCTACACGATAAACACTACATGGGAATATATATTTTACAGTTACTTATCAGTATCCTTGTTGTAGGCTGGATGCGTCTTTCAAACGATCATAGCCTATGATGACTTACAATTGACAATGACTTACAACACGTTGACAGCAAAAGAGAATGATGATGATGACGACGATTCAAAAACAACAGTAACAAATGTATTAGACATACAGGCATCAATCTTAACTGCTGCGGCAGACAGACCAATATAAAGATACTAATCATAATTCTGATGACATGTATTCCTTGCCGATCCGATTTCATATCTCGCTTCTGCGATCACAAAGTAGTTTTCATGTCTGCAGTGTGGCGCCAGTCGGCGACTTTGACCTAGAGGTTAGTGAACTGCAGTTCCACAATCACTCAACTTTCTAAGTCTGGCTTTCGAAATCACCATGAGCGATTTGGAAACATCCCGTATTTGGAAGCATTCCGCATTGGGAAGCAATGTACTTTGCGTCAATTACAACGGTAGGATGCGTTAGACGTTCAGACAGCAACCGAATACTTTACTTAGTTGCATATCCTTTACAGGACTTCGCAGTCAACACCATTATTTTGTGCTGTGGTGATCTCTTGGTAAGATTACGTGCAGTAGCTTAACATTGCTTTCTGAACTACTGGCACACATACCATATCGAAAAAACAAAAAAACAACGCAAGGCGGCAACGGAATACTTTTTTTTTTGTATAGTTGCATATCCTTTACAGGTAGTTGCAGCCAACACCAGCATTTACTGCCGTTGTTGATGTCTTGGCAAGTTTACGTTCAGTAGTTTGCCATTGCTGTCTGAACAACCGTATCCCATACTAACACGCTAACACCTGCGCGACACGGTCTGCTGCCAAATCGGTCACCGTTGTATTTAGAACGCGGGTAAACGGCATTCCGAATCGCGTCCGCAACGCCATCGCCACGGAGATGGCATCGGCAACGGAATACTGCATAACGTAAAATGTTATAGAAAATTACAAACAGCCAATTAATGATGGGGTTGGGGGCTGTGTCCTGTAAAGAATATGTAGCTAACTAATATATGGTAGAGGTCAGCATGACAGAATGGATAAGAACACACGTTCTTAAACATCCGGTGTGCTGATGCCGAGGTTAGCGGTTTAACCCCTACACCGGACAGCTGGACTAAAATGTTTACTTCTTGTCCGTGACTGACGTAAATTACAAGTACCTCTGAAGTCGGAGTGGGTCCTCCTTATGGCGAGGGACACTGTAATATGGTGAGCTAACCCACATGCAAAAATAGTCCACTACTAATAGAAGTAGTGTGTATGGACCACGCGTGACTTCAAAGCAAGCGAGCTCACAACATGCTGTCAATGCTAAGAAAGTCCAGAAGCATTGCAGGACCCTGGTGTGGGTATGTGACGATCTGGATCAACATTTGTGTACAAGAGAACACAGAGAAAACTACCAGTACAGAACTGATGTCGTCGACCTCTACAAGCTGAGAGAAAGAGAGAGAGAGAGAGAGAGAGAGAGAGAGAGAGAGAGAGAGAGAGAGAGAGAGAGAGAGAGAGAGAGAGTGAAAAGGGGATCCGAGCACGTTATGCTGAATGGCCCCATGTTGCAGTGAGGATAACCTGACGAGTAGCATACACTTGTAGGCCTAAGTGCACGCTTCCTTAGCGAACGACGAGCTAGCATCGAACTATCATTCCTTCGCACTCATGCCACTGCCATATTAAGGTATTAACCACTACAACTACGATCCCGCTACCAGTGGTGCTTGATGTCGATATTTTAAGGTTGTAGGTTGGATACTTGTTCATTCATCGTGTCGCTGTCGACACGTGTAGGCATCAAGTTCGAATTCCGAGAAATATATTTCTTGTCTATGAATGCCTTTATTGTCTACTGTGTATGGTGATCTGTATTCTTTCTCCTCTAAGTGCACATGAATACATATGCTGTTATTTCTCACACAATCATATACTTTAATACCAAAGATACAAACGGTGTATTACACAATTTATTGTCATGTTTCACTGCACCACTTCAGGTGCATGCTACACAATTCGAATAACCTAATGCGTTTCTTGTGCTGTTTACCATACAAACTATATACTAATGTTAAAGACGGCAGAAGCCCTTACGATTCATATAGAAACGCCAACTTTCTGCAAACAAAAAGTCATTAGTTTTTCTTTCTCTAGCTTTGAACCCGAATGTATCTCACACCTGACTGATCTTTGCGCGTGTATTAGCTTTCTATTGCCAATGTCCCTCACCCTTAGACGAACCCACTCCAAATTTTAGTCCAACTGATCGTTGTAGGTGTTGAAGCTGCTACCTCGGCATCAGCACACCGGATGATTAAAAGCAAGCGCTCTTACGAATTCGGTCATGCTGACCTGCCAGGAAAAGACATGATCAATCAATCAATCAATCATGTGCCATGCCGGAAAGCGTGGGCGGTCATGACTCGCCATTTCACTCGATCACCAGTGTCGTGGATCAGCTCAGTGTTCCTGTCTCGTCCATGCCACGTGGCCAAGCCATCCAGGTATTTTCCTCTCGGTCTTCCTCTTGGTCTGTTCCCTTCGATCTTGCCAGTTGTCACCAAGTTCTCCAATCCATTTCTTCTCATAACATGTCCAAAAAATTTTGACTGTCTACGTCTAATTTCTCTAATCAGTTTACGATGTTCATTTGTCTCCTGTAGTACTTGGTCATTGGTTTTTCTGTCTGTCCATGGTATTCTTTGCATTTTCCTCAGAAACTACATTTCTGCAGCCATCAGATGTTTTTCAGCTTGACTGCTCATTTCTAAGTTTCACATCCATACAAAAGAACAGGCTCTATGTATCCCCTCAACACTCTTTTTCTCGTTTCAATTGACATCTTTTTATTGGTCAGAATGTTTTTCATCTTGCTAAAGGCTACTTTCGCCATGGCGATTCTTGTTCTAATCTCTTCAAGGCATCTCCCATCAGATGTATGACTGTTCCAAGATAATTGTACCGATTCACTTGTTGAAGAATATTTCCATTTACTTGTATATTACATTGTGGCACTTCTTTCTTCCTAGTGACGACCATAACCTGAGTCTTTTTACAATTTAATTCTAACCCCAGTTGCTCACTGTGTACAACAACCGCATCTACTAATTGTTGCAGGTCCTGCGCATTGTCTGCAATTAATACTGTATCATCTGCATATCTAATGAAAACAACTTAATTTACTGTGAGAATATGTGTGTACATTTCAGCTTGAAGGACTGATCTTTCTACTTTATTTTATGTTGTGTGATTTCTGCAGTATGTACCTGACGAGATGCAGCGAAATATACCAGACAATAACTCGTGCAATCAATTGTTTGTGTCTTCGTTATTCAAATTCAGTACAGGCAAAAACATTTGCTTAGAATAATCATGTATCTGGAATTTAACTTTAAATCTTACTTTATATTTCACAATGCATAAAAGATAATGCGATAAAGCTCAGACAATTGTCAATACATATTCAGTAAAACGAAATAGAAATCAAAGTCTAGCAATGCATTTTTTCCACTAACAATTCCAACCTTGCAGTTGTAGAATAGTGTAAAATCAATACACGGTATTAATAAAGGCAAATAATAAGATTGCAAAAGCTTTTGTTTGCTTTATGGTGCATAATTTCAACTGTGGCTTTGTGGCTGAAAATAAGATGAATGAGACAACACAAGCAACATAGACCGGAAATCTATGTCGTGTGAGGTGTGTTGTTGATGTTGTTGTTGTTGTTGTTTGTTGTTGTTGCTTGAACTGTAACCAGTGATTGCTAAAGATTAACCTGATTGTGTTGGCACAGCGCTGTATGCAGGTTGTTTCTGTTTCTTCTCGCTAACTGTCGCATGATTGGCGTTCCGTAAATCAATATTGACTCAGTATTGCCTTCAATCGCGTTTATTTTGTTGTGGTTACAAATTATAATTTTAATTTGTTACAACGTGGTCAGTAGATATTGCCTGGGATAGTTTTTGTTCAGTGGACGGATGACAAGCACTAACGACAATGTCAGTAGCTATTGTTTGTCGATATCTTGTGCAAAAAGATGTCCGTAGCTATTGTCAGGGCATATATCTTGTGCCAACGACACACATGTTGGCAGTAGACAATGTGTGGGCATATCTTGTGCCAGTGGAAGTGTGTGGTCAGTTGTTATTATTTGGGCATATCTTGGTATATATTATTTGGACTTATCGAATAATGTGGATGGAATGATCAGAGGATATGACATCCGCATCTAGCTGAATAGGACATAGTTCAGATCCCGTTAATCGGCATGTTATAAACACATTATGTCGTCACATTCCAACCAGCTCAAGCTAGAGAATAGCCGTTAGTCCGTTAGTCGCGGTTCCAACATCACAACAAAGGGTCGTCCCAAATATGCTCCGTTCCCGTGCCAGTGAATATCACATAAAATGTTACCCACTGCCCCATGTGAAAAGTGGAAAAAGACAGGAGTCTCGACAAACAACAGGCCCGCTGTGACACACTCAAGCTAGAGAATGATTTGTGGAAGAAAAGGGTACAAAAAATGCAATATATACATTGCAGACATTAATTGAAAAATTAATAGAGACACAGAAAGACATATAGTTGTGCTTCATATATTATACTATGGACATTTGAAACACTAAATCATGATGAACTGATTAACATGTTGGAATATATCAATATTGATGGGGAAGATCTCAAAATAATAAAACATACTTACTGGAACCAAGTATGAGCAATTAAAATGAGAAATAAAGAGGACAATTATGAACAAATAAAGCTAGTAGTTCGACAGGGAAGTATTTTGTCACCGGATTTCCTCTCCATCTATAGCGAAGTAATAATGAGAGAGATCAAAGAAAAGCCAGGAATACTAATCGGAGGTTTTATTATAAACAATATACGCTTATGCGGATGACACAGTATTGATGGCGAAGAGCACAAAATATCTACAACATTGTTACTGTTCTCTTGATATTCAATGAGTGTCCTTTCTTTGCACTCTCTGTTACTACAATGTTCAACAATTGTTGTAGATATTTTGTGCTCTTCGCCATCAATACTGTGTCATCCGCATAGCGTATATTGTTTATAATAAAACCTCCGATGAGTATTCCTGGCTTTTCTTTGATCTCTCTCATTATTACTTCGCTATAGATGGAGAGGGAATCCGGTGACAAAATACTTCCCTGTCGAACTACTAGCTTTATTTGTTCATAATTGTCCTCTTTATTTCTCTTTTAATTGCTCATACTTGGTTCCAGTAAGTATGTTTTATTATTTTGAGATCTTCCCCATCAATATTGATATATTCCAACATGTTAATCAGTTCATCATGATTTAGTGTTTCAAATGCCATAGTATAATATATGAAGCACAACTATATGTCTTTCTGTGTCTCTATTGATTTTTCAATTAATGTCTGCAATGTATATATTGCATTTTTTGTACCCTTTTCTTCCACAAATCATTCTCTAGCTTGAGTGTGTCACAGCGGCCCGTTGTTTGTCGAGACTCCTGTCTTTTCCACTTTTCACATGGGGCAGTGGGTAACATTTTATGTGATATTCACTGGCACGGGAACGGAGCATATTTGGGACGACCCTTTGTTGTGATGTTGGAACCGCGACTAAGGACTAACGGCTATTCTCTAGCTTGAGCTGGTTGGAATGTGACGACATAATGTGTTTATAACATGCCGATTAACGGGATCTGAACTATGTCCTATTCAGCTAGATGCGGATGTCATATCCTCTGATCATTCCATCCACATTATTCGATAAGTCCAAATAATATATACCAAGATATGCCCAAATAATAACCACTGACCACACACTTCCACTGGCACAAGATATGCCCACACATTGTCTACTGCCCACAAGTGTGTCGTTGGCACAAGATATATGCCCTGACAATAGCTACGGACATCTTTTTGCACAAAATATCGACAAACAATAGCTACTGACATTGTCGTTAGTGCTTGTCATCCGTCCACAAACAAAAACTATCCCAGGCAATATCTACTGACCACGTTGTAACAAATTAAAATTATAATTTGTAACCACAACAAAATAAAACGCGATTGAAGGCAATACTGAGTCAATATTGATTTACGGAACGCCAATCATGCACAGTTAGCGAGAAGAAACAGAAACAACCTGCATACAGCGCTGTGCCAACACAATCAGGTTAATCTTTAGCAATCACTGGTTACAGTTCAAACAACAACAACAACAACAACAACAACAACAACACACCTCACACGACATAGATTTCCGGTCTGTGTTGCTTGTGTTGTCTCATTCATCTTATTTTCAGCCACAAAGCCACAGTTGAAATTATGCACCATAAAGCAAACAAAAGCTTTTGCAATCTTATTATTTGCCTTTATTAATACCGTGTATTGATTTTACACTATTCTACAACTGCAAGGTTGGAATTGTTAGTGGAAAAAATGCATTGCTAGACTTTGATTTCTATTTCGTTTTACTGAATATGTATTGACAATTGTCTGAGCTTTATCGCATTATCTTTTATGCATTGTGAAATATAAAGTAAGATTTAAAGTTAAATTCCAGATACATGATTATTCTAAGCAAAGTTTTTGCCGTACTGAATTTGAATAACGAAGACACAAACAATTGATTGCACGAGTTATTGTCTGGTATATTTCGCTGCATCTCGTCAGGTACATACTGCAGAAATCACACAACATAAAATAAAGTAGAAAGATCAGTCCTTCAAGCTGAAATGTACACACATATTCTCACAGTAAATTAAGTTGTTTTCATTAGATATGCAGATGATACAGTATTAATTGCAGACAATGCGCAGGACCTGCAACAATTAGTAGATGCGGTTGTTGTACACAGTGAGCAACAGGGGTTAGAATTAAATTGTAAAAAGACTCAGGTTATGGTCGTCACTAGGAAGAAAGAAGTGCCACAATGTAATATACAAGTAAATGGAAATATTCTTCAACAAGTGAATCGGTACAATTATCTTGGAACAGTCATGACATCTGATGGGAGATGCCTTGAAGAGATTAGAACAAGAATCTCCATGGCGAAAGTAGCCTTTAGAAAAATGAAAAACATTCTGACCAATAAAACGATGTCAATTGAAACGAGAAAAAGAGTGTTGAGGGGATACATAGAGCCTGTTCTTTTGTATGGATGTGAAACTTGGAGAATGAGCAGTCAAGCTGAAAAACTTCTGATGGCTGCAGAAATGTAGTTTCTGAGGAAAATGCAAAGAATACCATGGACAGACAGAAAAACCAATGACCAAGTACTACAGGAGACAAATGAACATCGTAAACTGATTAGAGAAATTAGACGTAGACAGTCAAATTTTTTTGGACATGTTATGAGAAAAATGGATTGGAGAACTTGGTGACAACTGGCAAGATCGAAGGGAACAGACCAAGAGGAAGACCGAGAGGAAAATACCTGGATGGCTTGGCCACGTGGCATGGACGAGACAGGAACACTGAGCTGATCCACGACACTGGTGATCGAGTGAAATGGCGAGTCATGACCGCCCACGCTTTCCGGTATGGCACATGATTGATTGATTGATTGATCATGTCTTTTCCTGGCAGGTCAGCATGACCGAATTCGTAAGAGCGCTTGCTTTTAATCATCCGGTGTGCTGATGCCGAGGTATCAGCTTCAACACCTACAACGATCAGTTGGACTAAAATTTGGAGTGGGTTCGTCTAAGGGTGAGGGACATTGGAAACAGAAAGCTAATACACGCGCAAAGATCAGTCAGGTGTGAGATACATTCGGGTTCAAAGCTAGAGAAAGAACAACTAATGACTTTTTGTTTGCACAAAGTTGGCGTTTCTATATGAATCGTAAGGGCTTCTGCCGTCTTTAACATTAGTATATAGTTTGTATGGTAGACAGTACAAGAAACGCATTAGGTTATTTGAATTGTGTAGCATGCACCTGAAGTGGTGCAGTGAAACATGACAATAAATTGTGTAATACACCGTTTGTATCTTTGGTATTAAAGTATATGATTGTGTGAGAAATAACAGCATATGTATTCATGTGCACTTAGAGGAGAAAGAATACAGATCACCATACACAGTAGACAATAAAGGCATTCATTGACAAGAAATATATTTCTCGGAATTCGAACTTGATGCCTACAAGTGTCGACAGCGACACGATGAATCAACAAGTATCCAACCTACAACCTTAAAATATCGACATCAAGCAACACTGGTAGCGGGATCGTAGCTGTAGTGGTTAATACCTTAATATGGCAGTGGCATGAGTGCGAAGGAATGATAGTTCGATGCTAGCTCGTCGTTCGCTAAGGAAGCGTGCACTTAGGCCTACAAGTGTATGCTACTCGTCATGTTATCCTCACTGCAACATGGGGCCGTTCAGCATAACGTGCTCGGATCCCCTTTTCTCTCTTTCTCTCTCTCTCTCTCTCTCTCTCTCTCTCTCTCTCTCTCTCTCTCTCTCTCTCTCTCTCTCTCTTTTTTTTTCTCTCAGCTAGTAGAGGTCGACGACATCAGTTTTGTACTGGTAGTTTTCTCTGTGTTCTCTTGTACACAAATGTTGATCCAGATCGTCACATACCCACACCAGGGTCCTACAATGCTTCTTGACTTTCTTAGCATTGACAGCATGTTGTGAGCTCGCTTGCTTTGAAGTCATGCGTGGTCCATACACACTACTTCTATTAGTAGTGGACTATTTTTGCATGTGGGTTAGCTCACCATATTACAGTGTCCCTCGCCAAAAGGAGGACCCACTCCGACTTCAGAGGTACTTGTAATTTACGTCAGTCACGGACAAGAAGTAAACATTTTAGTCCAGCTGTCCGGTGTAGGGGTTAAACCGCTAACCTCGGCATCAGCACACCGGATGTTTAAGAACGTGTGTTCTTATCCATTCTGTCATGCTGACCTCTACCATATATTAGTTAGCTACATATTCTTTACAGGACACAGCCCCCAACCCCATCATTAATTGGCTGTTTGTAATTTTCTATAACATTTTACGTTATGCAGTATTCCGTTGCCGATGCCATCTCCGTGGCGATGGCGTTGCGGACGCGATTCGGAATGCCGTTTACCCGCGTTCTAAATACAACGGTGACCGATTTGGCAGCAGACCGTGTCGCGCAGGTGTTAGCGTGTTGGTATGGGATACGGTTGTTCAGACAGCAATGGCAAACTACTGAACGTAAAACTTGCCAAGACATCAACAACGGCAGTAAAATGCTGGTGTTGGCTGCAACTACCTGTAAAGGATATGCAACTATACAAAAAAAAAAAGTATTCCGTTGCCGCCTTGCGTTGTTTTTTTTTTGTTTTTTCGATATGGTATGTGTGCCAGTCGTTCAGAAAGCAATGTTAAGCTACTGCACGTAATCTTACCAAGAGATCACCACAGCACAAAATGATGGTGTTGACTGCGAAGTCCTGTAAAGGATATGCAACTAAGTAAAGTATTCGGTTGCTGTCTCAACGTCCAACGCATCTTACCGTTGTAATTGACGCAAAGTACATTGCTTCCCAATGCCGAATGCTTCCAAATACGGAATGTTTCCAAATCGCTCAAGGTGATTTCGAAAGCCAGACTTAGAAAGTTGAGTGATTGTGGAACTGCAGTTCACTAACCTCTAGGTCAAAGTCGCCGACTGGCGCCACACTGCAGACATGAAAACTACTTTGTGATCGCAGAAGCGAGATATGAAATCGGATCGGCAAGGAATACATGTCATCAGAATTATGATTAGTATCTTTATATTGGTCTGTCTGCCGCAGCAGTTAAGATTGACGCCTGTATGTCTAATACATTTGTTACTGTTGTTTTTGAATCGTCGTCATCATCATCATTCTCTTTTGCTGTCAACGTGTTGTAAGTCATTGTCAATTGTAAGTCATCATAGGCTATGATCGTTTGAAAGACGCATCCAGCCTACAACAAGGATACTGATAAGTAACTGTAAAATATATATTCCCATGTAGTGTTTATCGTGTAGGTGTGTCGGTTTGTGTTTGTTTATTCTATGTTAAGTCAACATCCAGTTTGTTATTTGTAATCGTATTCTTGTAAAGATCACAATCTACTTTTCTTTTTCTAGTGATTCATTTATTGTCTTTTGCTCTCAAGCAACGTTATTGCTAACGTTCCAGCTCCGACGGATGGCACTACATAATTTCATTCTGTGCGATTGTACAATGTCTTTGATCGTCAATCCATTTCCTTCTCGGTCGTTCTCTTGCCCTTGTGCCAGGTCTTCGTTGGTGTGCACCAGTGCTGGTAGTTGATGGTGTTGCCTTCTAATGAGATGTCCGAACTATTTTATTATCTGCCTTTCAGTGTATCTAGCACAACGTTTTGATCCCACTGTATGTCTCATATCATTATGTCTTATTCGGTCTCTGATGATTAAGTTGGCAGTTCTTTACAGGCATCTCATCTCGCAGGTGTTGATTTTGATTCTATAGAATATGTGCTGACATTTTATTAAAAGTCATCGGCAGAATGGCTTAGATATTGCAACGTCCACTTCGTAAAGGTTTGGATTCACTTTCAGGTTTGTGCTGTGTGCACATTTTATAAAATAAAAGAACGATTGCAAACATGATCAGGGGTAGTAGGTATGATGTGTAACATTCTCGGACAAAGGCAAAAAACGAGTAGCACTAAACTTATTACCTGGACATGATGATAGACAACATCTTTCTTCACCTTGACATGATGAGTAACATCATTATATATCACCTGGCCATGATGTGTGACATTGACATACAACACCTGAACTTTACAGATATCACATACATCACCTGAACATTACACACATCACATACATCACCTGAACATTACAGATATCACATACATCACCTGGGCATTACAGATATCACATACATCACCTGAACATTACACACATCACATACATCACCTGGGCATTACAGATATCACATACATCACCTGCGCATTACAGATATCACATACATCACCTGGGCATTACAGATATCACATACATCACCTGAACATTACAGATATCACATACATCACCTGGGCATTACAGATATCACATACATCACCTGGGCATTACTGACACCTTATACATCACCTTGACATTACTGACATCATCATACATCACCAGAGTAATACAGAAAGTACCATACATCACATCGACAGTACTGACATCACATATACCACCTGGACATCACTGACATCACATATACCACCTGGACATCACTGACATCACATATACCACCTGGACATCACTGACATCACATATACCACCTGGACATCACTGACATCACATATATCACCTGGACATCACTGACATCACATATACCACCTGGACATCACTGACATCACATATACCACCTGGATATCACCGACATCACATATATCACCTGGACATCACTGACATCACATATACCACCTGGACATCACTGACATCACATATATCACCTGGACATCACTGACATCACATATACCACCTGGACATCACTGACATCACATATACCACCTGGACATCACTGACATCACGTATACCACCTGGACATCACTGACATCACATATACCACCTGGACATCACTGACATCACATATACCACCTGGACATCACCGACATCACATATACCACCTGGACATCACTGACATCACATATACCACCTGGACATCACTGACATCACATATATCACCTGGATATCACCGACATCACATATATCACCTGGACATCACTGACATCACATATACCACCTGGACATCACTGACATCACATATATCACCTGGACATCACTGACATCACATATACCACCTGGACATCACTGACATCACATATACTACCTGGACATCACTGACATCACATATACCACCTGGACATCACTGACATCACATATACCACCTGGACATCACTGACATCACATATACCACCTGGACATCACTGACATCACATATACCTACCTGGACATCACTGACATCACATATACCACCTGGACATCACTGACATCACATATACCACCTGGACATCACTGACATCACATATACCACCTGGACATCACTGACATCACATATACCACCTGGACATCACTGACATCACATATACCACCTGATTCTACCACTTCTCCCAGAAAACTGAATAATCGCTGTTGGTCTTTCCAGAAATCGATGCGTTTCAAGCGAACTATTTCAGAACGCGTCAACGCGTCACAAAATTCACACAGAACTACACCTTCCTGGTGTAAACTTTCCAAACTTGAAGACCAATTCGCCCCAGACCTATAAATAATTACCGACCCAAGTGTTGTCATTCAGTGTTCTTCAATTTCACCGTCTTTCATTCTCTATCTACGTTATTACATTTCTCCCTCATTCTCTTTCTAATTTATTACATTTCTCCCTCATCGCTTAAGATTAACTCAGAACGGTTTTGATGTGTGATGTGCAAGACTAATTCGACACATGCCTGGTGTGAATCTACACTTGAGCGAGGCTTACAATTAAGTCTAAGAAGACCTGGTGTCACTTAAAGTTAGTCACAAGGCGATCCATGCTTCACTTAGTGTGCTTTCTGTTGCTAAGAACGGCAAGTCTAGATTCAGTTAAAATTTAGGGTTCGTGTTGTGTTACAGTATTGGTTCTAGTAATATTTGTTGATCTTTGTGTTGAAATTTGGTAGCATTTTCAGTTGTATGTGGTTGTTATGTCGCGGCGAATGTTAAAGGACAATTTCCAGATCATGCCCCGTTATGTGCATCTAGAAATAAGCCTCTTTAAACTCTGGTTTTGATCAAGTAATAAGACTGCTTAAAAAACTGTAAATGGCAAGAAGGTTGACTTCACCACACTGGGCTTTTATCCCATTTGGCTCGGTCTCTTTCTGCAGGGCGACCTGCCGAAAATATCGCACACAGCATGGACTTCGTAGCTCCAGCGACGACCCATACACGTCTTCGATAAAATTGAACTAGTGAACCGAAAGAGGTAGGCCAGACTCGAACCCACAACCTTCGAAGAGCGAGGCAGGCGGTGAAAACACTTCCCACGGAGTCTGCTATATACAATGGTTAATAGTTTTATAGTAAAGTAATAATTAGATGGTTTCGATGATGTAAATAAGCTGACAAGTAGCCTCGTTTTGATCATGTAAAAAAAGCTGATAAATAATCTAGTTGTGATAATGTAAATGAGCTGCTAAATAGTCTGGTTTTTATCATGTAAATGAACTGATAAATAGTCTGGTTTTGATAATGTAAATGCGATGGTGAATAGTCTGATTTTGACCATGCAAATGTGCTGGTTAAAAAGTCTGCTTTTGGTGGTGGAAATCAGCTTATAAAAAAGGTGGTTTTGGTTATGTAAATGAGTTTGTAAAAAAGGCGGGTTTAGTTATATAAAGGAGCGTGCAGGAAAAGCCGGATTAGTATGGAAAAGGCGGATTTGGATGTGTACATGGGTTTGTAGAAAAGGTGCGTTTTATTATGTAAATGGGAATGTAGAAAACGCTGGATTTGATTACGTAAATGAGAATGGGGGGGGGGGGGGGGGGGGGGGTTAGTTATGTAACTGTGTTTGTACACAAGACCGCATGTTTTATGTAAATGTGTTTGTACACACATCCGCATTTAGTTGTGTAAATGTGTTTGTACACAAGTCCGTATTTTGTTATGTAAATGTGTTTGTACACAAGTCCGCATTTTTTTGTTATGTAAATGTGTTTGTACACATTTCCGTATTTTGTTATGTAAATGTGTTTGTACACAATTACGCATTCTGTTATGTAAATGTGTTTGTATACAAGTCGGCATTTTGTTATATAAATGTGTTTGTACACAATTCCGCATTTTGTTATGTAAATGTGTATGTACACAAGTCCGTATTTTGTTATGTAAATGTGTTTTTACATAAGTCCGTATTTTGTTATGTAAATGTGTTTGTATACAAGTCCGTATTTTATTATGTAAATGTGTTTGTACACAATTCCGCATTTTGTTATGTAAATGTGTTTGTACACAAGTCCGTATTTTGTTATGTAAATTTGTTTGTACACAAGTCCATATTTTGTTATGTAAATGTGTTTGTATACAAGTCCGTATTTTATTATGTAAATATGTTTGTAAACAAGTCGGCATTTTGTTATGTAAATGTGTTTGTACACACGTCCGCATTTTGTTATGTAAATGTGTTTGTACACAAGTCGGCATTTTGTTATGTTAATGTGTTTGTACACAAGTCCGTATTTTGTTATGTAAATGTGTTTGTATACAAGTCCGTATTTTATTATGTAAATGTGTTTGTACACAAGTCCGGCATTTTGTAATGTAAATGTGTTTGTACACAAATCCGGCATTTTGTTATGTTAATGTAGGAAAGTCCCGGTTGTGTTATGCAAATGTGTTTGTACACAAGTCCGTATTTTGTTATGTAAATGTGTTTGTATACAAGTCCTTATTTTGTTATGTAAATGTGTTTGTACACAAGTCCGTATTTTGTTATGTAAATGTGTTTGTATACAAGTCCTTATTTTGTTATGTAAATGTGTTTGTATACAAGTCCTTATTTTGTTATGTAAATGTGTTTGTACACAAGTTCGTATTTTGTTATGTAAATGTGTTTGTATACAAGTCCTTAATTTGTTATGTAAATGTGTTTGTACACAAGTCCGTATTTTGTTATGTAAATGTGTTTGTATACATGTCCTTATTTTGTTATGTAAATGTGTTTGTACACAAGTCCGTATTTTGTTATGTAAATGTGTTTGTATACAAGTCCTTTTTTTGTTATGTAAATGTGTTTGTACACAAGTCCGTATTTTGTTATGTAAATGTGTTTGTACACAAGTCCGTATTTTGTTATGTAAATGTGTTTGTATACAAGTCCTTATTTTGTTATGTAAATGTGTTTGTACACAAGTCCGTATTTTGTTATGTAAATGTGTTTGTACACAAGTCCGTATTTTGTTATGTAAATGTGTTTGTACACAAGTCCGTATTTTGTTATGTAAATGTGTTTGTACACAAGTCGGCATTTTGTTATGTAAATGTGTTTGTACACAAGTCGGCATTTTGTTATGTAAATGTGTTTGTACACAAGTCGGCATTTTGTTATGTTAATGTACGAAAGTCCCGGTTGTGTTATGTAAATGAACATGTAGGAAAATAGGTTTTGTTATGTAAATGAGCATGTAGGAAAGTCGGGTAAAGTTTTGCGAAAAGGCGGCATTGGTTGTGTAAATGAGCGTGTAGAAAAGGCAGGTTGGTAATGTCAATGGGTTTGTAGGAAAGTTCGGATTATGTTATGTAAATAAAAATTTATGAAAGTACTAGTTCCGTTATGTAAATTACCATGTAAGCAAGTTCGGGTTCGCTTATGTATGAAAGTCCTGATTTGATTACGTAAATGAGAATACAGGGAAGTCCGTGTTGGTTATGTAACTGAGCGAGTAGGAAAGACAGGGTTTGCTTATGTAAATGATAATGCAGAAAATTCAGGATTTCGTTTTGTGAACGATGGTGTAGGAAAGATTAGTGTGGTTATGTAATAAGCTTGCAGAAAGGGCGGTTTAGTTGTGTAAATGGTCGTGTAGAAAAATGGATTTGGTTATGTAAATGAATAAGCAAAAAGTGGTTATGTCAATAAGTCTGCAGAAAAGGCGGACTTGGTTACGTACATGGGTTTGTAGAAAAGGCCGGTTGCTGTTATATAAATTAATGTGTAGGAACGTCCCGGTTTGGTTATGTAAATGAGCATGTATGAAAGTCCGGGTTTGGTTATGCAAATGATCGTGTATGAAAGTTAGGATCTGCTTATGTAAATGAGCATGTAAGGATGTTCAGGTTTAATTATGTAAATGAGCATGCAAAAAGGCCCGGTTTGTTTATGTAAATGACGATGCAGAATTGTCCGGGTTTGGTTTTGTAAATGACCATGCAGAAATGTCCGGGTTTGGTTATGAAAATGACCATGCAGAAATGTCTGGGTTGGTTATATAAATGGCCATACAGAAATGTCCGGGTTTGGTTAAGTAAATGACCATACATAAATGTCCGGGTTTGGTTAAGTAAATGACCAAGCAGAAATGTCAGGGTTTGGTTAAGTAAATGACCAAGCAGAAATGTCAGGGTTTGGTTATATAAATGGTGGCCTGCCTGTCCAGTGGTTGTGTTTTCTAATCCTCAACTCTAATTTAACGTGTGATCCCCAGCGAGGCTGATCTCTAATTTAACATGGGATCCCCAACGAGGATGATCTCTAAATTAACATGGGAGTCCCAACGAGGATGATCTCTAATTTAACGTGTGATCTCCAACAAAGCTGATCTATAATTTAACAGATGATCCCCTACGAGGCTAATCTCTAATTTAACGTGTGATTCCCAACTACGATGATCTTTAAATTAACATGGGATCCCCAACGAGGATGATCTCTAATTTAACGTTTGATCTTCAAAGAGGCTGATCTCTAATTTAACGTTTGAAACCTAACGAGGCTGATCTCTAATTTAACGTGTGATCCCCTACGAGGCTGATCTCTAATTTAACGTGTGATCCCCAACGAAGATGATCTCTAAATTAACATGGGATCCCCAACGAGGATGATCTCTAAATTAACATGGGAGCCCCAACGAGGATGATCTCTAATTTAACGTGAGATTCACATTGAAGTTGGTCTCTAAATTAACGTGATATCACCAACAAGGCTGATCTATAAATTATCCAGGGATCCCCAACGAGGCTGATCTCTAAATTATCCTGGAATTAACTTGTGATTCCCATCGATACTGATCTCTAAATTAAGGTGTGATCCCCAACAAGGCTGATATGTAAATTATCCTGGGATCCCCAACAAGGCTGATCTCTAAATTATCCTGGAATCCCCAACGAGGCAGATCTCTAATTTAACGTGTGATTCCCATCGATATTGATCTCTAAATTAACATGTGAACCCAAAGAGGCTGATCGCTAAATTATCCTGGGATCTACAAAGAAGCTGATCTCTAAATTAACCTGGGATCCCATGACAACCCAGTCTAAACTATGTACCGGGCTGGGTCTTGGGTCGTACAGTCGGTCGTCACGATACTGATCACACTCACCAACCGAGTTCTCTTTGGTCTACATAAATATGCGACTAGCTTCATATGCCTATGGCAATTTAAGGCTGTTGAGTGCTGACTTTCTTTTTATTATGTAAATAATCTAGTGAAAAGTGTGTTTTAGAAATGTAAGTGAGATTTTAAATAGTTTGGTGTTGTGCATGTAAATGTGAATGTAAATAGTTGGCTTTGACGTGTATACGTGATGATGAAATGTAAATGAGCTGGTAAAAAATCTGGTATTTACATGTAAATGAGCCGGTAAAAAATCTGGTATTTATATGTAAATGAGCTGGTTAATAAGTCTGGTATTTACATGTAAATGAGCCGGTAAAAAGTCAGGTATTTACATGTAAATGAGCTGGTAAAATATCTGGTATTTACATGGAAATGAGCTGGTAAAATATCTGGTATTTACATGTAAATGAGCTGGTAAAATATCTGGTATTTACATGGAAATGAGTTGGTAAAAAGTATGGTATTTACGTGTAAATGAGCTGGTAAAATGTCTGGTATTTACATGGAAATGTGCTGGTAAAAGTATGCTATGTACATGTAAATGAGATGGGTTTTTTTATTGCACCCGCTTGCTTTGAACCCAACCGTAGTCCATACACACTACTTCAAGTAGTGCCGGACTAAATTTTGCGCGTGGATGAGCTTTCTCCATTAACAGGCCCCCTCGCAATCAGGCGAACCCATTCATGCTTCAGAGGTACTTGTAATTTACGTCCCCAAGTCAAGGACGATTGGTCAACATTTTAGTCCAACTGTCCGGTTATGGTTTGAACCCCTTACCTCGGCATCAAAACACCTTGTGTTTACGAACACGCGTTCTTATCCATTCGGCCATGCTGACCTACAATGAGCTGGTTAAAAAGTATGTCTTTGACATGTAAATTAGCTTATAAAAAGGATTTTGATTTTATCATGTAAATGAGTTGACAAACAGAACGGTTGTGACCATGCAAATGACCTGGTACAAAGTATGATTTTGAGGATGTAAATGAAATGATAACAAGTCGGATTTCGGAGATGCAAATGAAATGGTTAAATGTCTTGTGTTGATCACGTGTGTGAGCATATAATAATTGTATTTCATGAGTGCACAGAACTGAGGAGAAGAGTAGTCTGGTGTCAGCCGCTACACGCGGAGGGAGATACTGAGGAAGGAGATACTGAGTGGGGAGATACTGATGAAGGAGCTACTGAGGAGGGAGATACCACGGAGAGAGATACTGAGAGGGGAGGTACTGAGGAGGGAGATACTGAGGACGGAGATACTGGGGGGAAGATACTGATAAGAGAAACACTGATGAGGGAGATACTGCGGGGGAGAGAGATACTAAGGCATGAGGTACTGAGGAGAGAGATAATGAGGAGGGAGATACTAAGCATGATAGCTGAAGAGAGAGAGATAATGAGGAGGGAAATAAATGAGGAGGGAAGATAGGAGGGGAAATAAAGAGAGGGAGATACTGAGGGAAAGATACTGAAGAGGGAGATACTGAGGAGGAGAGAAACTGAGGGGGGAGATTCCGAGGAGGGAGGTAATGAGGAGGGGGGGGTACTGAGGAGAGAGATACTAAGAGGGGAGATACTGAGGAGGGAGATACTAAGGAGGGAGATACTGGGGGAGATATTGAGGAGGGAGATAATGAGGAAGAAGATAATGAGGAGGGAGATAATAAGGAGGGAGATACTGAGGAGGGAGATACTGATGGGGGAGATACTGAGGAGGGGGATACTGAGGGGGAGGTATTGATGAGAGAGGTACTGAGGAGGGAGATACAGAGAGATACTGAGAAGGGAGGCACTGAGGTGGAGATACTGAAGGGGGAGATGCATAGGAGGGAGATACTGGGGAGGGAGATACTGGGGAGGGAGATAAAGAGGAGAGAGAAACTGAGGAGAGAGAAACTTACGAGGATATCCAAGCATATATGGACTGAATGGTTCAATTTTCAGCGTGAATAATGTAACTACTTAACAACTTAACGACCTAGCAAACAACTAACTAACTAACTAACTGATTATCTAACTAACTAACTAACTAACTAACTAACCAACCTAACCTAACCAACCAACCAACCAACCAACTAACTAACTAACTAACTACCTAACTACCTAACTAACTAACTAACTACCTAACTAACTAATTAACTAACTAACTAATTAACTAACCAACGAATAAACTTACCGACAAACTAATGAACTAACTAATTGATAAACTAATTAGTTAACTAACCAACTAATTAACTAACTAACTAACAGACTAACTAGCTAACTGACTTACTGATTTCTTAACTAAGTAATAATCTAACTAATTAACTTACTAGCTGACGAACTAACTAATTACCTAGCTAGCTATCTAACTAGCTAACTTACTACATAGCTTACTAACTATCTTACTATATAACTAACTATCTAACTAGCTAACTGACTAAATAGCTTACTAACTAACTAACTAACTAACTATCGGAAACAACGCAAAGCTGTTTGTTTCCTAATCTCCATTGGCTGATTTCGAACCATTGACTCTATATATCGGGGAATTATCAAACGCAACGTCTCACTATCGCCTAAACCACAGAACCGGCCAGACAAATATGGCTTAACAAATGCGAGACATGCCAAATTGTAAACGTATATGAATGGAAGAGAAAAGAAATAAATGAAAATCATTTGCTAATATAATAATTACTCAGGAACGTAAAGTGAATTGCTTAGTTCTGAATGAGTGAATCTAGCAGTTTTATAATTGTATTATTGACTGTTGCATTATGCAGATTGTCGAAACAGAGCAAAATGTAGGACCGATCAATGTTTCCAGAGGTAACACCTTCGAGCAATTAGGATGCTTGACCAACTTGGTCCGTTAGGATCATTTCCCTGGTCGATGAAGTTGTTTTTTCAGTCCACTTTGCTGTATAACTGTCATTGCATAGTCTACTTTGTTAGATAGGTTTTATTTCAGACTACGTAAGATATTTATTTCAGGTTATTATTATTTTGAACGATAGCTGTTATTCCATAGTCCAACTTGTTATATAGTTGTTATTCCATGGTCGACTTTATCATTATGTTATTATTTAAGCGTCCACTTTGCCAGATAGTTATTTTATTTCACATTTGACTTTGTTAGATAGGCATACTATCATAGTCTTCCTAGACAGATTGTTATTATCTCACATTTCACTTGGTTTGATAGTTATTATCTCATATTTCGCTGTGTGAGATAGTTATTATCTCACATTTCACTTGGTTTGATAGTTATTATCTCACATTTCGCTGTGTGAGATAGTTATTATCTCATATTTCGCTGTATGAGATAGTTATTACGAGGGTAAGTTAATAATTAAGTCACAAATGGCTGTAGAAAAATAACTACACATGATAACAACTTGAAACTAATTTATTTTTATACATACATTGATCCTTTATTTCTCAACATAATTTCCACCAACATTGATGCACTTATCCCATCGTTTTATCAGTCCTCCCAAACCAGCTGCAAAGAACTGCGTGCTTTGTTTTCATTTACCGGTCATCCCACAGAACTGTTTGACTTACTTATTGACTCGCTCGCGTAACTTTTTCTACCCAGCTATGCACTGCTTTACGGGACAAACATTTGTCAGCATAAACGCTGACAACCCAGTTTGGCGGGAGACATTTCGCGAATGACGCCGACGTTGAATGTGAAGTGAAAACGTGGTTTAGAAAACAGAGCACGCAGTTCTATGCAGCTTGTTTGGGAGGACTGATAAAATTATAGGATAAGTGCATCAATGTTGGTGGAAATTATGTTGAGAAATAAAGGGGCAATGTATGTATAAAAATAAATTTGTTTCAAATTGTTATCATATTTAGTTATTTTTCTACAGCCATTTGTGACTTACTTATTAAGTTTCCCTCGTATCTCACATTTCCGTTGACAGAAGCCCCACGCTCACCGTAAGCAGTGCCGTATCAATATGAGATAGTTAAATTTTTTAATATTTCACTGTGTGAGATAATTATTATTTTCACATTTAACTATGTGAAAGTTATTATTTTCACATTTCACTGTGAGAGATAGTTATTATCTCACAGTTCACTTTGTTAGATAGTTATTATTCCATAGTCCACTTCAGTAATCGATCAGTACTCGAACTGTCCACCATTGAACTATGATCAGCTTGTGAATTGGAAACCATTATACGGCCATCAGTAATTGAATTATCCACCATTGCAAGGCCCACAGTATACGAATTGTCCACCATTCCACCTCGACCCTCACACAATGCCCTCCATTCCACCTCGATCATCACACAATCACACAATCTGTCCACCATTCCACTTCAATCAGCTCACAATGTGTCCACTATTCCACCTCGATCATCACACACATTGTCCACCATTCCACTTCTATCATCACACAAATTATCCACCATTCCACCTCTATCATCACACACATTGTCCACCATTCCGCAGCGATTATCACACACGTTCCACCTCGATCATTACATACATTGTCCACCATTCCAACTCGATCATTACACAATGTGTCTGTCCACCATTTCACCTCGATCATGACACAGATTGTCTGTCCACAATTTCACTTCGATGATGACACACATTGCCCACCATTTCAATGATCAGCACATACATTCCCCCACTATTCCACAGCGATCATTACGCACATTGTCCACCATTCCACCCCTATCATCACACACATTGCCCACAATTCCACCTCGATCATCACACAAATTGTCCACCATTCCACCTCGATCATGACACAATTTGTCTGTCCACCATTTCACCACTATCAGCACACACATTGTCCACCACCTCAGGGCGATCTTTACGCCAATTGTCCACCATAACATGGGCCCCGAAAGCGTACTGACCAGACACTCGCCTGCCAACCTCTTGGTTGTGGGTTAGATCTAAACCGAGACTGAATCGAGTTTTAAATACTGACCTGGGCTTTCATGTTAACCCAGATTAAAACTGGTACCAGGACAAGTCTAGGAAAAGAAAGGCGGCCGAGGTTATACCTGCCACACCACCTTCTAATGTCCATCGTCATGCAGATGTATGATACTATCGCCAGATACTCAATGAGTTTTCGGTGTATAACAGGACCCTCAAATTTATTTACGAAATAATAATCTAGTTATATCTAATTTCTTTACATAATAATTAATCTAGATGTATCTAATTTATTTAAATATAATAAACCTTGTTATGTCTAATTTATTTACATAATAACTAACATAGTTATATCTAATTTATTTAAATAATAATTAATCTAGATGTATCCTTGTTCATGTTTAACCGATAGTACACAACTCCCCGTAAACTAGTGGCCTAACTTATCTTAAACGTCTCCACGTAAATCTCGCCTCTTCTATCTTACCCATCTCCCTGTAAATATTTTCTTTTGCTTAAACGTTTCCCCACAAACCTCTTTTGTATATTACACATCGCCCATTTAACAACACTTCTAGCTTACAGATATCCTTCAACTTACACATCTCCTTTATCGTACACATCTCCACATTAACCATATCTCTACTTACATATCTACTCTAGCTTACACATAGTCTCTTTAACAACTCCTCCAACTTGCATATCTTATTTAGTTTACATATCTCCACATTTAGAATTCCTCTAACTAACATATCTCCTCTAGCTTACACATCTCCACATTAACTGTCGTGAAATGCTGTATGTTGGTGATTCCCAGATCGACGACTGTATGCAGCGAATACCCAGGGAGCAGAAGGGTTAATGAAACAGAAGGATAAAACACAACGGATTGACCAGCGCATGTGTATGTAGGTCAAGGCGGGAGAGTCGACTACAACACAGGTGACCTGTATAGTGGAAAAATTAGTTTGCTACAAAGAGAGACAGCATCATGGATCAGTCTATTGCGTTATGGAGGTAGGGATATACGGAAAAGCCTAGATCAGAAATTTTCCACTGACAAGGGATAATGAAGTCTGAATTTGCTTTGTCCAGCAATGTCAAGGACGATGGGACAAAGATGATCTAAAGAGAGTGGCCACTTCTTTGTGTCAGTTTAGTGTGCGTTCCCCAACTGGACGGAAAGATAGAATTATGTGTCCTGTAATGAAAAAGAAATATCCTCCTTTATAATGGGATAAAGTGCTTGGATGCGGATAAATTTCGATTCGTGGATTTACATTAATTCTATAAAGGAACATAGATGCCTAAATAAGGTATATTAGAGTATAGTTTTAGAATAGGAATAGATATTAGTGAAGTGCATTTAACATTGTTTCTATTAGTAGGAATAGTATAGATGTTGGGTGAATCTTCTATCCTATGTCAGAGTGGGTTTTTTCGGAAGCCTTTTCATTTCGGCTGGAGGAAAAGACACTCACATAGGGAGAAGAGGAAGCAGACACAGATCTCACTAATAAAATGTATCTCAACCAGGTTTCCATACCAGTGCGAGACGTATCAAATAAGAGAATACAGATGGCTGTGGTCCAGATCACTCAGTGTTGATAACCCACAAGAAGCCCTTTGAAGTAATAAAGCACGACACTTGTGCAGGAAAAAAGAAAGAATAGAAGTCTCACCGGAAGAATTAAGGACGACAGAGAAAGAATAATAAAGATCAGATGAGCTAATGGAAAAGCTCAAATGACTCAATCTCATAGAGTAGCAAAGTGCGTACCAAGAGCATATATCAATTACAAAATATCGAGTGTAGAACTTTTACAGAACACTAATAGAACATTTTAGAATCTCGATGTGTTGTTCCAGAATGGATTAAAGAACGCTATACGAAAACACCGAACATTCCTTTTAAGCGGACAGCAAATAGTGAGCGAGTTAAGTACATTGATACTGTGGTGAACATTTTCATTACAAAGAACGGATTTATCTACAGACGCAAGCAGACGGAGCCGTCAGGGTGAGATCGTTCTGTGGTGTCTTATATATCGTCCTGTACTTTAGCCGAGAGAAGAGACGAGAGAAAGACACGAAGACTATCTATCTACATCTTATCTAGCAGCCACACCAGAAGAACAATAGCAATTACACAGACAATACCCATCCATACACAAGACATAGTTTTATAAATAAATCTTTATTTAATGTAAAAAAAGACTGTTGTCGGAGTATGTGTTGAGGGAAAACTAGAGAGAGAGTGAAAGAAAGGGATATATGGATGATAAGACGGAAGAGAGGAGTGTAGACAAAAAGTCAGTAACTAATCCCAACAGATAATCAGGTTAAAGATGTGCATGTTGATTCCAATCTCCTCTCGAGGAAATAACAGCACATAAAATGGTGGGAGCAGCGGGATACGTACATACATAATACTCATATGACCTAAAGCATAAAGAGGCATATGCATAGAGAGAGGTACCTACATATTGCACAGGCATAGCGGAGTACCTACATGTTGGGACATACTGATTGGAAGGAATATAAGTATATATTGATGACTTTTAATGGAAGGACGTCCATTGGATATATGGTGCCATTAGATATATGGTAAAAACATTTCATTAATGCTGGTGACTTTGCCGTGAGAAAGTTCCAGACAGAGTGAATGTGGATAGGTGGTAAGACATTACATACTTAGTCACACGGTCACACGTCTACATAAGTCTTTATCCTATATCTCCTCTTGTGGATGAGAGAGTGGTTGTGATGTACGGTGGGGTGTCGTAGGTTTATAATATTAGATAGACATAGATAATGATATAGGTTCTAGGTGGAATATAATTGTATAGTGAGTACTTCTTTCTGCCTTGAGGGATCTTTACTCAACTTGCTGACTTATCTGCTGTAACTATGGCAACTCCTAAAGTAACTACAGCAGAACTGAGAGCCAACGGGGAGGAAATTGGGTTAGCTGGTACCGAGCTAACTGATTACATACAAGAAAGAGAGAGAGAGATTCGTAAAGGGGAAAGAGAAGACCGGAAAGCCGAGTTGGAAGTGAGAAGAATAGAGGTGGAGACCAAGCGACTAGAAATGGAACAAGAGGCCAAGAACTAGAACAGGAGACCAAGCGACTAGAAATGGAACAAGAGGCCAAGAAAATGGACCAGGAGACCAAGAAACTGGAAATGGAACATGAATACCGCTTGAAAGAGTTAAAACTCAAGACACAAACTAAGGGTGAAATAGATGCAGCAGAGGAAGTTCATCTTCACCTGGAGCAACCTACATGAGTGGACAGGGTTACCAGGCCATGAAGTTTCCCTTAGCGGTCTACGATGAAAGTAAAGAAAAGATATTCCAGTTTTTGGATCGGTTCGAGGCTATGGCAATCGCTATGGGACTAGATAGAACCAGATGGGCTCTTAAAGTATCCCAGTCTTTACGTGGTTCGGGCTACGAGGGTCTACACACGCCTACCACCAGGACAGGAAAATCAGTACGAGGAATTGAAAGCAGCTTTGATGAAACATTATGAAGTCACCGCACAAACATATCGGAAAAAGTTTAGATCGTCTAGACGAGAGCCGGGAGAGACTATTCGCCGCCTACAGTCTGAGGCTGAAATCCTATCTACAGAAATGGATGGACTTGGCAGAATTCCAGAGGGATTATGAGAGTCTCGAAGAGATGATGGTGGTAGACCAAATGCGAAAGCAAATGTCGAAACCTCTCAGAACCTTCTTGGAGAACAAGGGGCGGAACGGATTGATGTGGTGAATAAGCTGGCGGAACGATTCGTGGAAGTACATGGTGAAACTGAGGAACTAAGTACACAAACCAAAGGTCAGGAGAAAACAGAGAAAAAGAAACCTAAAAACTGGGAAGGAGAAAAAGGGGAACCTTATATAAGCACACAGAGGAGAGTTCAGAGAAGGTGAAGGTAGGAAACCAGAGCACCTCGATTCTCAAGCGAAACGACAGTGGTCTGAAAAATGGTGTTCATTTTGTAGGGCGGCCTCCCACAACACGAAGGACTGCAGATTGAAACCTAAAAGTTCTTACTTCGCAGCATGCAAAGTGATTCCTACATCGGTGATCACAGACAAGGCTGAGGTCGGCGAAGGAGAAAGGAACAAAAAGGACACAGGGAAACCTAGGAAGGGAACAGAGGTGCACTCACTGCCAGTCGACAACACATAATACTGTGGACTGCAGATGCAAGGCAAAACACGCCAATTGCATAACCAACCTCGAGGAATCAAAAGAGGAAGGCAAGGAAACGGTCAAGGAGATGAAAGACACTCAGGACCAAGAGAGACCACCTGTGGTTGAACTTATTGAAGTCAATGGCCAGCAGGTTGCTTGTCTCTATGATACAGGTTTGATGGGGAAGCGGTGGTGGACGCCAGCTTAGTAAGCCCAGACCAACTTACAGGGGAGACCATAGAAATACAGCCGGCAATGAGGAGTGCTGTTACCATGACGCTGCCAATCGCCAAGGTGGAGATTAAATCCAGGTACGTCACGGGCATTATTCCAGCTGCTGTATTATCTGACTCCTTATTTCCAATGATCATTGGCACGAAATATGTCTTTTTGGGGATGCCCAAACAGCAAGCCCACAAGGGAACAGTAGTCAGTGGATCTCAAGGGAAGGAAAAAGAGGCAGAGACACTATGCGACAACTCAGGGATAGGAGAATTGCATACTGCCCAGAGGCAGGATACTACGTTGCATCCTTGCTACAGGAAGCTGCAAAGAAGTGCTGAGCCACCAGAACGGGGACAGTACTTTCTGAAGAATCAACTACTCTATCGGAGAGCTGGGAGGGGAGATAACCTGCATGAGCAGTGGGTGGTTCCAGAGACACACCGTCCTCACATTCTTCAGAGTGGACACATCATAGGCGAGAATCGACATATGGGTGTCAGAGAGACCTTGCAGCAAATATCCGGCCATTATTGCTGGCCAGGAATGACCGGAGATGTACGCCGGTGGGTGAAGTCTTGTTCGAGTGCAGAGAACACCACCCAACAAGCGAATTAAGAGGAAACTAGCTCTTAAAGTGGAAGACAAAGTGGAAGTGTGGAGTCCAGCAGAGACCAATATACTCCAAGTAGGATGGAAAGGACCTTATCCTGTGGAAAAGGTGGTGTCCAAGAACATCTACAAAATACGGATCGGGGAAGAGAAGAAAAATCTCCTAGACATCTCATTAGGAAATATGAAGAGAGATCCGGGAGCAAAGCTTCGCACTTTATGGTGATGGCAGCCATTAGGACAAAGGTTACCAGTCCAGACGAAGACCAGAGATCGCCAGTACAACATAGGAGGGCCTATAGGACAGTACGTGATAGGTCAGATTTACCCAACGACAGGAGGAGGGAAATCACAAGTCGGGGAAAGGACAAGAGTGAAGTTCACCGGTAACCAAGTTCAGAAGGGGTGGGTAACGTCGGGAAAAGCGAGAATTACCCAGGACTCCAACCAGAGATTGGCTGACCAGATACAACATCGCCCAAGATGGTCCTGGAAGCAAAAGCCCAGGAGGTTTGGGAAAGACGACTCGGTCCGACGAGGACGAGGCGGAACATCCCAGAGGAAAAGCCGGGGAAAACCAAGAGGACATGGAAGCAGTGTTACAATCAGGATGGGACAATCCGTCTGTATTGTGAGCCGTCGCTGACGCAAGTCGAAAGTAGGTCGACTGAACGTACAGGAGCGAGGAGCCAACACTAGTTTCAGTCGTTAGTAGTATAGTAGGGTGTCAATTAGAGCGCCTACTGGATAATGAGATGAGCCATGTGAGGACCCATCATATCATCAACACGTGGTGTTAATAGCTACTTCGCAGAAGCTCAACGCACGGTGGATGTGATGGACGTTGTTGCTGCAACTGACTTCACAGTGGAATACATCCTTGGAAAGGAGAATGTAGGAGCAGATTTTTTATCCAGACATCCAGCTCCGGAGGAAGAAGATTAGGATTGTGGATCATGGGAATCAAACCTACAGTGAGAAAGATTCGACGCGGTCTAATCTCTTAAGAGGGGGCCTATGTCGTGAAATGCTGTATGTTGGTGATTCCCAGATCGACGACTGTATGCAGCGAATACCCAGGGAGCAGAAGGGTTAATGAAACAGAAGGATAAAACACAACGGATTGACCAGCGCATGTGTATGTAGGTCAAGGCGGGAGAGTCGACTACAACACAGGTGACCTGTATAGTGGAAAAATTAGTTTGCTACAAAGAGAGACAGCATCATGGATCAGTCTATTGCGTTATGGAGGTAGGGATATACGGAAAAGCCTAGATCAGAAATTTTCCACTGACAAGGGATAATGAAGTCTGAATTTGCTTTGTCCAGCAATGTCAAGGACGATGGGACAAAGATGATCTAAGAGAGTGGCCACTTCTTTGTGTCAGTTTAGTGTGCGTTCCCCAACTGGGACGGAAAGATAGAATTATGTGTCCTGTAATGAAAAGAAATATCCTCCTTTATAATGGGATAAAGTGCGTGGATGCGGATAAATTTCGATTCGTGGATTTACATTAATTCTATAAAGGAACATAGGATGCCTAAATAAGGTATATTAGAGTATAGTTTTAGAATAGGAATAGATATTAGTGAAGTGCATTTAACATTGTTTCTATTAGTAGGAATAGTATAGATGTTGGGTGAATCTTCTATCCTATGTCAGAGTGGGTTTTTTCGGAAGCCTTTTCATTTCGGCTGGAGGAAAAGACACTCACATAGGGGAGAAGAGGAAGCAGACACAGATCTCACTAATAAATGTATCTCAACCAGGTTTCCATACCAGTGCGAGACGTATCAAATAAGAGAATACAGATGGCTGTGGTCCAGATCACTCAGTGTTGATAACCCACAAGAAAGCCCTTTAAGTAATAAAGCACGACACTTGTGCAGGAAAAAAGAAAGAATAGAAGTCTCACCGGAAAAATTAAGGACGACAGAGAAAGAATAATAAAGATCAGATGAGCTAATGGAAAAGCTCAAATGACTCAATCTCATAGAGTAGCAAAGTGCGTACCAAGGCATATATCAATTACAAAAAATCGAGTGTAGAACTTTTTCAGAACACTAATAGAACATTTTAGAATCTCGATGTGTTGTTCCAGAATGGATTAAAGAACGCTATACGAAAACACCCAACATTCATTTTAAGCGGACAGCAAATAGTGAGCGGTTAAGTACATTGATACGTGGTGAACATTTTCATTACAAAGAACGGATTTATCTACAGACGCAAGCAGACGGAGCCGTCAGGGTGAGATCGTTCTGTGGTGTCTATATATCGTCCTGTACTTTAGCCGAGAGAAGAGACGAGAGAAAGACACGAAGACTATCTATCTACATCTTATCTAGCAGCCACACCAGAAGAACAATAGCAATTACACAGACAATACCCATCCATACACAAGACATAGTTTTATAAAAAAATCTTTTATTTAATTTTAAAAAAAACTGTTGTCGGAGTATGTGTTGAGGGAAAACTAGAGAGAGAGTGAAAGAAAGGGATATATGGATGATAAGACGGAAAAGAGGAGTGTAGACAAAAAATCAGTAACTAATCCCAACAGATAATCAGGTTAAAGATGTGCATGTTGATTCCAATCTCCTCTCGAGGAAAAAACAGCACATTAACAACATTTTAACGTGAATATCTCCTCTAGTTTACACATTTTCCCAATAAAAACTCCCCTGACTTGCAAAACTCTTTAAGCTTAGACGCTCTATACTCACAATCACGTATTCCTCTTTTTGTATTCCCCCTTCCCAAACTCATTTTTACCCCTCTTTTTTACCCCGGGGTTCCCACTTCCTTCATCCCCAAACCTCACATGGTGGCTGGCATAATTGTCTCGAAACCTCGAGCTTCAATCAGCCCACAATCTTTGACCTCTTTGGGAACAAACTCGAGTTGGGCATTCAGAGTCTCCCATCAAGGGCCCTGGAGAAAAAAAGGGGCGCTTGTTTAAATGATGGGATCAAGGGACTTTAAATGTCTTTCCCCTGCCATACAGACGAGTCCTTTTTCGCATGTTTCGTTCAAACCTCACCAGCCTGCACGTGTTTTATCACGAATTACTTTTTTTGCGATCACGATGGTGTCACGATTCGCAATCTTTTCATGATCACTAGAGCTGTCAAAGGGTGTGTTCTTGTGTCTGAGTTTATGTTTTCCCCTATTCATGTATTTTTTTCTTTTCCTTTCTCTGCTCATTTTTTCCCAAACTTCCATTTCACAAACTTTGAAATTTTTTTTTCCTCATCATAAATAATCCAACGTTTGACACTCTACCTTAGTTTTTCTAACCTCTTTTACGGTGTCTGTGCCTTCTTGCAGGATTTTTCGTTTTTATTCTTCTTCACAATAGTGTTATAATTTCCGTGAAATACATTTTCCCCGGGGAGATTTCATTTGCGCCGAAAGTTGGGCGGCCTCACAAAAAAAAACTCTCTCACATTGTTCCAACGGCTTCGGGGGGTGGAGCCCAAATTGGGGGGGCACCGTCTTAGCCTGCTGCGAGGAAATACATACAAGGAAAATACTAAATACTGTGGAAGGCAGACCAATCCCTAAGCCTTGGTCGGCAACTGATCTGAGATTGAAACTCCGACAGACGGATAGTTAGAGCTTTTCTTTGCTGATCCGGCAGCTTCTGCGGTTGTCTTGTCCCGGATGTATTGGTGTTGCTTTTACTATGGAGTAAACTAGAAAGGTCGAGAGAGGGATCATGCTTCATGGGCAGCAAAGGCTCTCTATATTCAGCCCAGGCTGTGTCATTCATCAGTTAGTTCACAGTTGGGGGAAAGCGAGCAAGAGGTAGACAACGATACCAGTGGGAAGATAACATCAAGAGATGGACGAACATCAGGCTGACAGAATGTACAATCAGAGCGAGATACAGACAGTGTTGAAGATCAATTTCAGACAACTTTTATTGTGGAGACGGCACTTGATTGATTGATTGAGTTAGTTCAATATCTTTTACAGGCTGTAGCAGTCAACTCCAGCATGTTTTGACTGTGATTTCTTGACAAGGTTAAGTTCAATCGTTTGCCATTGCTTTCTGAATAACCGATACTCACACAATTATAGGAAAACCAGGGCAGGATGGTCTGCTTCCAGTTCGCCTACATTTGGGGTTGGAACACGAGTTTGTGGAATTACGAATTGCGTTTGTAACTCCCTTCACCAGATGGCCGGGTGTCACTGGTAGCTGAATGTATAAAAGAAGAGAAACATCATCTAGACCTGCGTGTCCAATTCTTAACACTTTGCAAGTAAAGGTCATTAATTCGTTTGCTCGTTCGTTAGTTAGCTTGTTCATTCGTTCGTTAACTCGTCATTGTGTGTCTTCTTCTACCACCTACTCCGTGGTGAATAAGTTACGGACGCAGTTCGTGATCCGGCATAGTTCGTTCGAAACACAACTGCGGGCGATTTGACAGTAGACCGCCTAGCGTCGGGCTTTCGATGAAGTGTTATGGGTGCCGGTAGTTCAGAAAGCAATGGCAAACTACTGGACGTAAACTTGTCAAGAGATCACACACAGCCAACAAATGATGGGGTTGAATGAAACGTCCTGTAGAGGATATGTAACTAACATTGTTTTCCTACCACAGTGGCTGGTAACAACTCCTGGATGTAGGAGCACTAAGAGGTATAATTTAAACTCGGAATATTTTTTATTTTTTATTTTTTTAAAATTTTTTTGTTTGTTCGCATACCCGTTACAGGACATCGCTGTCAACATCAGCATCTTTCAGCTGATTGTTGATGTCTTGGCAAGGTTTACGTTCAGTAGTTTCCCATTGCTTTCTGAACAACTGGCTTCCATACCAATATGTTAAAACCAGCGCGACACAGTCTGCTGCCAAATCGGTCACCGCGGTGTTTCGAACGCTGGTAAGCGGCATAACGAATCGCGTCCGCAACGCCATCACCACGGATATACCTTTCTGCATTTAACCACATAATGACAATTAACAAACACGAACAGTTTCAACTATTTCAGCCCATTCTTTACATAGAATCGCTGTTCCTATTTGCACGAATTCTTCCAGCGAGCGACAGTATTATGGCAGGATCGATACAAAGTATTCTTGGTGAAGGTCAGAGGTCACAATGGGGAGCAGATGTCGACGAGAAGGCATGAGATGAATTACACTTGACCCAGTGCAGAGGACAAATACGTTTAATGTGTTCTCAATGAGATCGTCTTGGGGAGACAGCTGCAATCCCTGGGAGATGCTCGAGTGCGTGTATCCGTTTTAATGTCTGGGTCAGTGGATTTTCTAAGTCACGTGACTGGCCGGTGCTGGGACAGTGTCGAGGTGTTTGTACATGGTGTCGTTGGGAATAGTCGGGCCGATATACACATACACCGCGCACCACACACACACACACACACACACACACACATTTAGTTATATATATATATATATATATATATATATATATATATATATATATATATATATATGCACACATACACACTTGTACACTTGCACACATACACACATATGCGCATGCACACTTTAACATACACACATACACTCATACCACACATACGCACAGGGACCGACGAACATATTGAATCGTTTATTTTGGAGCCGTTAATTTAACTTATCCGTATAGTATATAGTGCACCAACTGACACTGCTCATAAACGTGTAGTATATAGCGCACCAACTGAAGTTGCTCACTAAACGTGTAGTATATAGTGCACCAATTTAAGTTGGCATCTAAACGTGTAGTATAAAGTGCACTAATTTATGTTCGTGACTAAACGTGTGGTGGTTGTAGGAGTATGGGAGCAGACGATAGAATGTTGTTGATTACAACAAGAATTGAATATTGAAGAAGGATGGCTGCTAAAGACGATAAAACTCAGACAATTGAAATATTTTAATCACTTGAAACGTCACGAAAGTTGGGAGAGAACAATAATGGAGAGATATATTCCCGGCAAGAGAGGAAGAGGAAGCCGTAAGAGCAGATGGGTGCAGGATGTCGCAGATGATTTTGAGATGAGTGCATCAGATGCTGGACATCTTGCTTATGATCGAGAGGTTTTCCGGATGATTGTTATGGGAGCGAAGTTCTGCAATGGACATGCTACTGGATGAATGAATGAATGAAGGAATGAATGAACTAAACGTGTAGTATATAGTGCACCAACCGATGTTGCTCACTAAACGTGTAGTATATAGTGCACCATCTGGTAGCGCTCACTAAACGTATAGTATGTAGTGCAACATCTGATGTTACTCATTAAACGTATAGTGACCCTTTGAAAATAAAGTTCGTTCGTTCGTTCGTTATAGTATATATTGCACCATTTGCTGTTGCTCACTAAGCGTATAGAATATAGTGCACCAACATATATTGCTCATAACAGCATCAAATGTACCCAACTCCACTGAGACTGGCTTCAATAATTGAATCTCGTCGAATCTGGACCTCTTAAAATATAACGGTTGCATGGTAAAGACGTTAGACTCGATTTCACTGCACCGGGTTTTACCTAATCTCTCCAGGTCTATAGTTACTTGCATGCTGTGAGCACCACACGAAGCACGCATTCCAGCGATGACCACCCAGCCCTCTTAGTAAAATATGCATTCGTATTCTGAAAGACGCCGGGTGGAAACAAACCCTCCCCCTTTTGAGTGAGAGGCAGATGTCTTGACCAACTTCACCATGAAGCCAAGTGGGTCGTATTCCATTCCAGCTTCTCTTTTATATTATCTTCCTGTATTCCATTCTTGTATTTTGTATCTCTCGTATTCCGTTTTTGTATCTCTCGTATTTCATGCTTGTATATCTGGTATTCCATTCTTTTATATCTCATTTTCCATTCTACTACGCATGTATTCCATTCTTGTTACGTTTGTATTCCATTCTATTACTTTTCCGTATTCCATTCTTGTATCTCTCGTATTCTATTCCTTAAACTCTCGTATTATATTCCAGTATCTTTCGTATTCTATTTCAGTATCTCTTGTATTCTATTCCAATGTCTCTAGAATTCTATTCCAGTACATGATTGGATGAGCAAGGTAGTTTGACCTATTTCCAGATTCATTAGAGTTATCGCCCACAGCAAATTTCCAGTGAGACTTGGGATGAAAGCTGGTGAAATCAGACGTGATAGGCCAAGGTTTCACATAAGATGCATCAAATAAAGACATCTAGCAGAAGGCCTAACGTAAATCAGACCATCACTGGAGGGGGTTTGGGGGGGGGGGGGGGGGGGGGGGGGGGGGGGGCGGGGGTGTGATCACGTTTTTAGATCATGTTTGATTAAACAAACACACGGATGAATTAAAATATCAAGATTAAGTCTGTTTAAAGATTAAGTCAACTATATGTCTGTTTAAATGGAAAAAAAAAAATCATGACTTGCTAACACGAAAGTATAGTTTGGTCGTTCATGTTATAGAGGAATGCATATGGTCAATAGCAAAACGTCATATTTTCCAGAAGATTTTGTTGTATCTTTCATCTCATTATCTCTCATGTCATATTGTACCTTGCGGTGTCGAGGTGAAATATCAACAGCGGGGCGTGCCTGTTCATGAGCTTCATGTATCAAGATTCCCATGGACTCTGCTATTCCCCCTGTCCATTGTTTACATGTTCGGCCTCTTCCTCTACTTTCATCTGGTCTGTACATCATTGCTTGTTGTGGTATACTGTTAGTTGGTGAATCTAGTTGCATGGCCAAACCATTTGAAATATAATCCAGCGCTGCTAACCCCCACTTCTTTATTATTAAAACAGCAGACGTTCGTTGTGCTGTAATTTGAGTCGCAGATCTATCTCGTAGTCCTTTAGCATTGCCGGGTCTATATCCATTTGGTTAAGTCCGATTATATTTCTTAGTTTTTCTACGAGCAGTATGACAATCAACTGCCGGCTTGCTAAGCCAGTGGCAGGTTTAGGATCTTTAATAATTATAAACTTGATGAAGCGGAATAATCTTGCTCATTTTGGGAATCGTCGTTTCAATTTTATTTACGGTCAAAAGTTGAACATGCGGCTTGTTAAGAAATGGATATCATGAGAAGATAAAAGCTGAATTATGTCGTCACAACAAAAAAGTTGAAATAAGAAGAGGCCTGGGAGGAGGGTTAGAGGGAATACCAAAGAAGAAGATGCTGGACAGTTAATGGAGGGACGGTGGTATCACAAATGATTGGTATCAAGGGATACAGGGCAGTAAAAACACATGATCACCAACGCCACACAGCATGGCCTAAAAGGATCATAACCAAGAAATAACAAACACAATCTTACACATGCGCTTGAAAATGTAGATTTTAAATGCGTACGCACATTTGCTGGATTACCTACGACGTTTTGACTCAACAGTGACCTGGTAAAATTAAAGAAAATACATGATTGGATGACTAAGGTCGTTTGACCTATTTCCGTAATCATTAGAGTTATCGCCCACAGCAAATTTCCAGTGAGGCTTGGAATGCAAGCTGGTGAATTAAGACATGATTGGCCAAGTATTCACACAAGATGCACAAAATAAAAACAGCTCACGGGAGGCCTAACTGAAATCTGGCCATCACTGTTGGAGTGATCAGGTTTAGATCACGTTTCATAAAACAAAACACATGGGAATTAAAATATCCAGATTTAGCAGTTTTTATCCGTGTAAATTATAAATCCGGACTTGCTAACATGGAGGTATTACTTGGTCGTGGCTGTGCTAGGGGATTCACATGGTCAATAGCAAAATGTATTTTTTTTTCTCCAGAAGATTTTGATGTGATCTTTAAGAATTATAATCTTGATGAAGAGCAATGATACTGTGGATTGTGGGACTTCACAGTTTCATTGCTTGTTTATGAGAATGTGAATTGTGAACAGTTGAAATGAGACGCTGCCAAAGAGATGTCGTAGGAAGTAAAATGTTGGGGTATGTTGTCGAGACACGAAAGTTGAAGTGCAAGAGAGGTAGATGGAGGCCAATAGAGAAGATGCCGGACAGTTAGACATCACGGTATCGGGGACCGTCGGTATCAGAAGTTATTGGCTGCACGGGAGACAGGGCATGTGAAAGACATGATCACCAACGCCACACTCCATGGACTATAAGAAGAATCATGAAACAGAAATAAAAGAAACAACTCCACACATGCGCTTGTAAAAGGTAGATTTTAAGTGCGTACCCACTTAAGGGCTAGTACGTTCAATGGGTCTCCTAAGATATTTTGACGCAACAGTGGCTGAGGTCAATTAAAGAAAGTACGTGATTGGATGACCAAGGTCGTTTGACCTCTTTCCAGATTCATTAGAGTTATCGCCCACAGCAATTTTCCGATGAGACTTGGAATGAAAGCTGGTGAATTAAGGCGTGATTGGCGAAGTATTCATACAAGATGCATAAAAAAAAAAAAAAAGACAGCTGGCATGAGGCCTAACTGAAATGTGGCCATCACTGGGGGAGGATCACGTTTTTAGATCAAGTTTCATAAAACAAAGACACGGGGAATTAAAATATCAAAAAGATAATAAATTGTATGTCTGTGTAAATTATAAATCTGGACTTGCTAACATGGAAGTTTTTCTTGGTTGTGTCCTGTGCTTGGAAATTCATATGGTCAATATTAAAATGTATTATTTAAGAAGAGCATGTTGTTATCTTTAATAATTATAATCTTGATGAAGAGCAATCACAGTGTTGATTTTGTGAATTGATTGCTTTTGCTTGTTTATGAGAAAGTATTAGGTGAGCAGCTGAACGCAGTCGCTGCGCAAAGTGAATCTTGACATATTCGCGTCAGTTTTAACGAAGACAAGTTTAAAATGTACTATACTGAGACTGACATCATGTTTTGACATTTTTATGTACTATATTCTGACATAATAAGAATATCTCTGCGTCGTTAATTTTGTTTATTTTCGCTTTGTAAGACAACGTTTCAGAATAGAAGAATAATAACCAGTCCACAAACACTTATTACAGTATATTATGTTTTTAATTTTTTAATTTTTTATTTAATTTGTTTTTGTTAATTCAACGAGCAGTTGTCGTCTTTAGCCTCGTATTTTAATATCTTTTATTTGTTTTTGTTTTTTTATTTTTATTTCCAGAAAATGTCTCAATAATTGCTAAATGCGCTACTTCATGACAGACTTTCTAAATGTCAATAAGGCAGCATTTGTCATAGAATGTTATAAACATCTCTTCTGGAGAATGTTTCCATATTTAGCAATGTTGATTGGATTATGAAGATGTCGAAAATAGCGGCATTTGACAAGGTCTGAATATCGAATGCAACCGACTCACAAACAGTAGTTTTTCTGGGCAACTGATGTAATTTGGCTGTATCACTCGGCACATTTGGTACCGACCAAATGGAAGCAGAAGAAAAGGCCGACCATGTAAACGATGGACAGAGGGAATAACAGAATACATGAAAAATTTCGATATATGAAGCCATGAAAAGACACTCTCCCGCTGTTTATGCTTCACCGCGACACCGCAAGGTTCAAGAGGAACACGTTAAAAGTGAGATGAGATATCACAAGCCTCAGTGGTGGGAAAGAACAGTAATGAAAGGCATGCTTCATGCGGGAAGAACCTGATGTCCACCAACACGACAGTACGTAAGTAAAGTAAATGGAACCTGTACATGCCGTAAGGGGCATCGGGCATACATGCTAGAGCCATGACTTTCTAGACCACTCAGAACTCGGGGGGGGGGGGGGGGGGGGTGATATGATCAGTATCACGCTGGCCGCTTTCACTTCCAAATACATTCTTGGTACCAATAATTTTTAGCCGGGTCCACCAGGAGCCCGGTTACATTTAAAAATCCTAATACGCCCAGCTACGGATCGAACCCACGACAGTCAGGTCGGCAGTCGAGTGTTTAACCACTATGTAATCGATGCTCACACCCCCCCCCCCCCCATAATCTGCTAACAATTCACGGTTACATCCGCAGTTAACTCAGTCTGTTTACAGTACAAATTTACTCAAGAAACATAACCTAATCTGTTACGAATACATGGTTACAGTGGGGAGATTAATTTAATTTATTTCAAACACACAGCTACTATTGAAAAGTTGCAGTCATCCAACGTATTTTTGGCTGTTTGTGATTTCTTGGCAAGTTTACGTTCAGTAGTTTGCCACTGCGTTCTGAACTACCGGCAAAAATACCATTTCACAAAACAAACGCATGGCGGTCTGCGGCGAAATCGCTCGAAGCTGGGTTTTGTACGCGGTATGTGGGTTTACGAATTACGACCTTAACCCCCCCCCCCCCCCCCCAGTTCTCTATGCACTATCGAAAGATCAATATAGCCAAAAGACACGGTTATAATTTAGTCTGCTCCCGATGCATGTTGACCCTCTAAAGGTGATTTTATAAGATACAATACAATGTTCCTAACAGATATTATTGAAAGAAAAAGGCACTGTTTACAACGGAAAGCTGAATGTAATATATTCCAAAGCAGCGGTTACTGTCGAAAGAGACCGTGATTTGTTCCTATTACAAGAATATAATCGAAAGAGAAAACAATGTCCCATGCCACCTCAATCCGCAAGCTGGGCTGTTTATTTATTTATTTATTTATTTATTTATTTATTTAAATAAAATAAAATGCAAAGAATACCATGGACAGATAGAAAAACCAATGACCAAGTACTACAGGAGACAAATGAACATCGTAGACTGATTAGAGAAATTAGACGTAGACAGTCAAAATTTTTTGGACATGTAATGAGAAGAAATGGATTGGAGAACTTAGTGATAACTGGCAAGATCGAAGGGAACAGACCAAGAGGAAAATACCTGGATGGCTTGGCCACATGGCATGGACGAGACAGGAACACTGAGCTGATCCACGACTCTGGTGATCGAGTGAAATGGCGAGTCATGACCGCCCACGCTTTCCGGCATGGCACATGATGGATTTATTTATTTATTTATTTATTTATTTATTTATTTATTTTCATTGGCTGGCTTTGAGCTCAAGTGTAGTCCATACATGTCCTACTATGTTTAGAGCACCGGACTGATTTTTTCGTGTGGATTAGGGTTCCCTATTGCCGGTGTCCCTCACCATCAGGCAAACCCACTCCGACTTCTGGGGTACTTGTAAATTACATCCCCAAGTCAAGAATGAGAAGTCAACGTGTTATTCCAGCTGACCATTTTAGGGACTGAACCCTCAACCTCTTTCTCTCTCTCTCTCTCTCTCTCTCTCTCTCTCTCTCTCTCTCTCTCTCTCTCTCTCTCTCTCTTTCTATCTCTCTCTCTTTCTCAAGTATGAGGTCTATTGCAGAGGGTTGATCTCATCACAGTGCGTCGAAAATAAAACCATCTCTGGCTATCTGCCCAGCCTCATGCAACATCATGCCCAGTATCTAGTGCCCATCATCGTGCTGTCCGCCCCTGCCTTTTCCTCCGGGAACCATCACTGTTCTCTCTGCATTCAAACCTTCACATGTGTGATAGTTCCAACACTTCACATGTGTGATTGTTCCAACACTTCACATGTGTGATAGTTCGAACACTTCACATGTGTGATAGTTCGAACACTTCACATGTGTGATTGTTCCAACACTTCACATGTGTGATAGTTCCAACACTTCACATGTGTGATTGTTCTTATACTTCTCTTATTCATATCAGATTTCTGGTAGAACTTGTGGCGTGCTTGCGTGCCTGCGTGCGTGCGTGTGTGTATTTGTGTGTGTGTGTGTGGGTGTGTGTGTGTGTGTGTGTGTGCGTGCGTGTGCGTTGTTCATCAACGCACCCAAAGGTATCAAACATTTGACAATAATGATAGATGTGTCAAGAGTTTTTGGAGATCTTACAAAAAGTCCCAACAAATTCGTGACTGACAGCACACACATGTCTCTAACATATGTGACACACAATCATATATTCTTAGCTTAAACGCTGGATGCACGAGATGTGCACGGGAACTGCAATAGTAACTTTCAAACAAAGAAAACATTAACTCGAGTAGCCCATTATTTTGCAAGTATTTCTTGTGTGACAAATGCAAGCCCAGCTGCATCATTTGTCTTATAACGGAAACAGATCGAGTTCAAATCTCTCGAGATGGTCAAGCCATGCAGTTTTGTGAATCTCCTGTAATTAACTTGTGCGATTTTTTTTCAAAGCTAATTCTGATGTCATTATTTCTCGTGTGTCTTTCTGTGAGCAGAGGGTTGAACAGTTTCCTGTGACTGGTTCCCGCTGAGATGACCTGGGTATTAAATGTTAATGACTTTATTTGTAATGGAACCCACTCATTACATTGTGTATAAGATGAGATTGTTAAATGCCTGCAAATGTTTCTCAATATTTTGTACAACCTGTAAACGCGATGTGGGTACATGTGTGTGTGTGTGTGTGTGTGTGTGTGTGTGTGTGTGTGTGTGTGTGTGTTTGTGTGTTGCTTGTGTGTATGTATTTCATGCTATAGACTTTTGAGATGCGTAAGCTTATAGATTTATGTTGTTGTTGTTGTTGTTGTTGTTGTTGTTGTTCTTCTTCTTCTTCTTCTTCTTCTTCTTCTTCTTCTTCTTCTTCTTCTTCTTCTTCTTCTTCTAATTGTTATTATTATTATTACTATTAACATTATTATTATTAGTTTATTTTCTGCTCCTTTCTCTCTCCTTCTCCTCCTCTTCCTCTCCTCCTCCCTCCTCATTCTACTTCTTATCCTCTTCCTTCTCCGTCTCCTCTTTCTCCTCCTTCTTCTTCTTGTGCGCCTATCCAGTCTGTTATGCCTAGCCCGATGCCCTAAAACGATGACCTGCGCATGTTGGTCAAGAGAATGATAGTCGACGTTAAAAATTGGCTTAGGGGGGGAGGGGGAAAAAGGTTAAAA
>JACEFZ010015237.1:0-67500 GCA_014155875.1 Cepaea nemoralis
CCTTTTAAAAAAACCCTTTAAACAATCGGTCATGTACTCAGAATTGACAAGACAAGATCCCCCTACCAAGCCCTCATATGGACACCGTTAGGGAAAAGAAAACGGGGAAGACCAAGAGAGACCCTGCGTAGAATTATCAGAGAGGGCTCATTCAAGGGCCAAACAAACATCCAAGATATACAACAGGTGGCAGCGAACCGCCAGACAAGGAGAGCCATGACTTCTGCCCTATGCGCCGCTTTGGGCTCAAGAGGAAAGACTAACTAACATTCGAACAATATCGGTGACTATGTGTTTTAATTATTTCAGCCAAAGTATAATTCATGTATTCCCGTCATATGAAATATAACCCTGCAGTGTGCACCTGGCGAGATGCAGCGGAATATGTCAGACAATATATCGTGCAACAAACTGTCTGCGGCTACTGTGTTTAAATTCACTAAGAGAATACATCCCATACTTGTCTTAGAAAGCTGAAAGTGTTGTGATGATGTAACCAGTAACGAGAACATGTAGCGATAGTACGTTACTTGATATAGAATATCTGTATATAGGCTATGTTTGCCATTCATCATCATCATGTGCCATGCTGATAAGCGTGGGCGGACACGTTTCGCCATCTCACATGATCACCAGTGGTGGATCAGCTCAGTGTTCTTGTCTCGACCACGTCATGTGGCCAGACCATCTAGATCTCTGCCTTTCCCTTTTACTTTCCGCCCTCAATGTTGACATTTGTCACCAAGTTCTCTAGTTTATTTCTTCTTATAACGTGTCCAAACAACTTTGACTGTCTACGTCTAATTATTCTAATAAGTTTACTGTTTCCATTTGCTTCTTGTAGGACTTGCTCATTGATTTTTCTGTATGTCCATGGTATTCTTTGCATTTTCCTCAGAAACCACATTTCCACTGTCATTAGATGCATTTTCAGCACGTCTGTTTTAGTGTCCACGTTTCACATCCATAAAATAGTACAGGGTCTATGTACACTTCAGTCATCTTTTTCTCGTTGTAAATCCCATTACCAAGTTTCTATTTCGAGAAGGAAGCCATCTTCGAATGAAATATAGTTTTTGTTTAATATTTTTTTTTGCGACAGTTGTTTAATCTCACATGTTGTCTATGAATACGTATTTCATAATTTGGCTGCTGCAATTATCCCACACGTTTTACTTGTTGTGTGAGAGAACTAGACGGGTTTTCATAATGCATACAGTAACCACAGTGAAAATTCTACTCTTTTTCATGAGCAAAATAATAATAATGTCCACGAACAAAACCACACTAACTAAAGATCACAATCAAGGATGAAGAAGATGAAAATGTCACAAACTGTGAATATCTTGGTTGTATAATCCTCAACACTGGGGACTGTTCACAAGAAGATAGACGCAGACTGGCAATAGCAATGCAGAGATTAAACGGTATTAATAATTTATGACACAACACCAGCAAACAGGTTTAAGTACATTTTTGTTTAGAACATGCATACATCTTTCCTGTAGAAACATATGGAAGTGAGTTACGGAAGAATTCACAATACATAAAGAACAAAATTGGCGCCTTTGAGCTAAAATTTTAAAAAATCATTCTTAGAACATCGAGGACCAAGGCGAAGAACTTTACAGAAATGTTACAAGACCTTAACATGGAAGAAAACTTGGTTATAACCCGCATCATGTCTCGAAAACTGAAATAGTTTGCCCATATTAAACATCACAGTGGCTTGGAAAGAAACAGCGATGGAAGATGTGGTTCCTTGAAGAAGAAGCAGGCCAGCTCGAAGACCAGTACGAAGACACAAGACATTGCAGACACCTTGGGCATAAGGCGGGAGAAATGGCAAGAGACTGAGCGGCTTTTCAGCGCACCCCGGTGAGAGCATCGTTCAGTAAAGGACATGTTATATAATTAAAGAGTAAGTGGAAACAGTACAATACTTAATTTCGTGAAGAGTTGAGTTTATACATGGTAGGTCGTTACAGAATGTCTGTTTCGAAACACACCTCATGAAGACATGTAAGATTGTTTAGTACGTCAGAATACGCTTTCTCCTTCAGCGACGCGATACTACCAGGATAAGCACCACACGTACACACGCACCAAAGTATTAAGAATTACGAAATGCTCACAAATGTTTATATACACACAATAACCATCGGTAAATGTATACGTACTGCAACTATTGGAAATTACTATATAGTTATAACTACCAAACAAAAAATAATAAGAATAAAATATTCTTGCCGTTTTCCACAGCAACTATCAGAACAAGAAGTTACCCCACGCACATGTTTAAAGTGAACAATAGCACTTGTAATGCCAAGCCGAACGGTCAACATTTGTTTACTAATAAGCGGAAACGCACTCTCACAATGCATAATGTGTATTATTAAAAGACGAGGATGTGAAACAACATGATGGAGGCAGACGAGAGTCAGAGTGAAACAGAAATTAATTAATAATCTTCCCTATGCTTTTTTATATAATGGGTGGCTGCTGAAAGCTATTAAACGCATAAGCTGCAAGCTCTCATAATTACAGGTGTTTACGTCTTATGTGATTTCCATTGGTGCTGCTAACGCATTCCCACACTGTTTCCAGGAACCATGAGCATAAACAAACACTTTCTAGTTGATAATATTAATACGTGTGCAAGTATTGACTGGGAACTTACAGAATACAACGGAGAACAAATATGCAGACCATCAACGCTTACCAATATCACTTGGTGATGATAATGACTTTACATGCGAACCCGTTATCTCTAAAGAAAACCGTCGTAAAGGAACAACAATGGAATCAACAAGGAACTGTTCAACCAGCTTAAGAGCGTGCGATCAACGACAGTTTCCATAATTCCTGTTATCTCGTGTGGCCTCCATTTACTTACGCTAGACATCAATGGCCGGTCTCCCTGGCCAGAGGTTAAACGACATTCTCCGTAATCCCATTTATCCACGTAGGGTAACGCAGCGCGCGAGAATTGGAAGCGGTTCTCGCCGCGTTGGTAACTTACGTGATAAGTGAGCCGGCCGCTCAGAACGCAATGGCAAACTACTGAGAGTAAGTAATCTTGCCAAGAAATCAACGACAGCGGTAAAATGCTGGTGTTGACAGCGATGTCCTGTAAAGGATATGCGAAAAAAAAAGAAACCAATGATTGCCGACTCCGTGGCGAAGGTGTTACGAACGTAGTTCATAGTCCCGCATACTCGCGTTCGATACACAGCTGCGGGCGATTTGGCAGCAGGCTGTCTTGTCTTGGATTGTTTACGAAATGGTGTGGGTCCCGATAGTTCAGAAAGCAATCTCAAACTACTGAACGCAAACTAGCCAAGAGATCACAACAGCAAAAAATTCTTGTGTTGATTGCAACGTCCTGTAAAGGAAATGCAACTAACTTTAACTAGTCATCAATGAGTGTCTATAATCTGCAACATATGTATGTACAGAATTTATGTTTTATGTATCTTCAGAGTTTTAGTGCGAAGTTGGCATGGGGGGTAATTTTGTAAAAACAAGATAAATCAAAAGATATTGGCTATATTTCGGTGACGAGAAGCTGTTTGATAAGAATTAATCATTTTCGCTAGCTATCAAGAACCACTTGTATTCTTTCCTACTTCATACACAGTCAACAATAAAAAAAAATCCCGTGGATGAATAAGAAATATTACTGAAGTTCAACGAGATCTGAGCATCCAATTAAACAAAAATAAAAATTTTAAAAAGGCAGGAGCAGAAGCATCCTAACCATTATACCAACGCACCCGCTACACCGACTAAATAAAAAGTTAATCGTATGCCCTTTACAGGACTCCGCAATCAACCCCAGCATATTTTTAGCTCACTGTATTTTCTAGGAAATTTTACGTTGAATAGTTCACCGCTGCTTTCTGAGTAACCGATGCTCATATCATAGTTAAAAATCAACGCAAAGCGGTCTGCTTCCACATCGCCTACGGCTGATTTCGAACCCGGTATGCGGGACTGTGAAACGTATTGGCCACCCCTTCGCCACATACACCGAATACAACCGAACCATAATCAGTACCTTGCCTCGGAAACCACAGTAGTGTTGGTCACATCAAACACCACGGCGGATGAGACAGAACAGCAACGGAGGGCATGGTTCCACGAGGACGAGGCATAGAAAGAACAGCAACGGAGGGCATGGTTCCACGAGGACGAGGCACAGAAAGAACAGCAACTGGGAGGCATGGTTCCACGAGGACGAGGCACAGAAAGAACAGCAACTGAGGGAATGGTTCCACGAGGACGAGGCACAGAAAGAACAGCAACTGAGGGAATGGTTCCACGAGGACGAAGCACAGAAAGAACAGCAACTGAGGGAATGGTTCCACGAGGACGAGGCACAGAAAGAACAGCAACTGGGGGCATGGTTCCACGAGGACGAGGCACAGAAAGAACAGCAAGTGAGGGAATGGTTCCACGAGGACGAAGCACAGAAAGAACAGCAACTGAGGGAATGGTTCCACGAGGACGAGGCACAGAAAGAACAGCAACTGGGGGCATGGTTCCACGAGGACGAGGCACAGAAAGAACAGCAAGTGAGGGAATGGTTCCACGAGGACGAAGCACAGAAAGAACAGCAACTGAGGGAATGGTTCCACGAGGACGAAGCACAGAAAGAACAGCAACTGAGGGAATGGTTCCACGAGGACGAAGCACAGAAAGAACAGCAACTGAGGAAATGGTTCCACGAGGACGGGGCACAGAAAGAACAGCAACTGAGGGAATGTTTCCACGAGGACATGGCGCAGGCGGACCAACACATTAAACATATCAAGAGCATGAATATGCTTGAACCGGGGGAACAGGAGAAGGAACGAGAGTTATGGCGGGGTGTGATTTTTGCGCTCGTTCGCTTTGAACTCAAGCGTAGTCCAGACACACTACTTCTAGTAGCACTGGACTGAATTTTGCGTAGGGTTTAGCTTTCCATATTACCATTGTCCCTCGCCATCAGACGAACCAACTCCGACTTCATATGTACCTGTAATTTACGTCCCCAAGTCAGGGACGACAGGTCAACATTTTAGTCCAACTGACGGTGTACGGGTTGACCACCCCAACCCACCCCACCTCAGCATACCGGCTGTTTAAGAACGAGAGCGCTTGTCCATTCGGCCACGCTGACCTCCGGCGGGGTGTAGATGAGAGCGGCGCTCTGGCAAACGGTTTGCTACCCGATGATGATGATGATGATTGTCAGCACTAATTAGATTAATACGTTTACAATGCAGACGGCAAACCATTTTACCTAGTACTGATGAGTGTGAAATGGGTGGCAGAGGCCACTCCACAGAAGCGAAGACTAAGAAGGGAGTCTTGAGCGAGCACAATTCAGAGGAATTAGTCGTGCAACTGTTTCATGTATTGAGAACCAGTAGTCATGTAACTTTTCCCTGCAAAGAAGCATAGTTCATCGCCGCACGCCCACCGAAAGCCCCTGATTAAAAGACAAATAAATGTATAAGTATTGAAAGGCACTCATAGACGACAGGGGACACGCCTAGGTATCAAACTAAACGCAAGACATCACAATAATTGAAAGCTATAGCCACTTCCGCTGACACCTTCTAATCTCTCCCCCCCCCCCCCCCCCCAAACATAAACATGTACATTGACGATCAACTAAACCTTTAATGGAAACTATGGTGACTAAGACAAGGAACCGTAACTGATTTTGTCCATGGTAACACCGGTTAGCGGTTAGACAACTCACACCGAACGGAAACATCTCAAACCTCGAGAACTTAGACAAAGAACGATTGATATTCTGATAACTGTGTCATCTACACCGAGGCAATGAATGTGAGTTGAGAGACACTTGTAGCAAAACATGGCAGTTACAAAATGATAATACTGTAGTTAAGAGAATAATACTCTACTTGGAATTACGTTTAACACTATTAGGAGAGTTGAAATGTAGAAAGTGTAGTCATAAGATGAACTCATTTGCTTAAAAGATCTTCCTAATGTTTTTTGCCTACATTTTAACATTGCATGGTCGAATGGCCGAGTGAATGGAATGCGCGTTCTTAAACAACTGGTGTGCTAATGCCGAGGTAAGGGCTTCAACCCCTACACTGAAGAATTGTAGTAAAATGTTGACTTCTTGTCCTTGACTTAAGGATGTAAACTGCAAGTACCTCTGAAGTCGGAGTGGGTTCGCCTGGTGACGGAGGACACTGGTAATAGGGAAAGCTAGTCCTCACGCAAAATTCAGTCCAGTGCTATTAAAAGTAGTGGTATGGACTACCCTTGAGTTCAAAGCGAGCGAGCGCCAAACAACCCCCACCCCACCCACCCCCCCCACAAACACACACACAAACACACATCCAAACAAACAATACTAACGGCAAAACAAGCACGGACAAGTTTCAAATAAGAACGTGCAATACCAGAACAATAGCTCAGGTGTAAAGTTAGCGAACACAATTCCAGTAACAATTAACTGCAAATTAGAAGACAGAAGTAATTTAGACAGCTATTGTGTGCGGTTAAACATCTTCCTTTATGAATATCAAAATGTGGGAGATTCCGCTGGTGTTGGGACAAACACGGCCTCCACCATCCACGTGCTTCCCACCAGCCAGCGAGTGATGTCGTCACTACCATGCAGCCGCATTTCCTTCCCATGAAGGTTCCTGGTACACATTTTAGGCTGGATGGGCCTGGGAGCCCGTGTCAACATTAAACATCCGCCCCGGTGCTGATTCGAAGGCATTACCATTGGGCTTGCAGGCAAACCAATAGTCATTACGCTACCACGACCTCATGTCTCCAAACGCATATGTTACGGTAATTCAGAAAGTAACGCGCCACGTCGTTTTTTCTCAGGAGCGGTTTATTAATAAAGAATGAAATGTAAACACAATGTACATGGATATGTCATGTCAACATTGATAGTACACAACATAATCCCCATCAACTTGTATACATATGCTGATCCAGTTGTTACACATATGTAAAGCCTGATTTAATTATACTTTCAGGCACCTTCCTTATTTAGTGGTAACCGAGTATTTTTCAAGTCATCGTGTTATTCCAAGCTGGTGAAATACCAGTATAATTCAATTCATTTCCAAGCTGGTGAAATACCAGTATAACTCAAGTGATGAAATACAAGTATATTGCGAGTCATCATATTGTTCCAAGCTGGTATAGTTGAGCTTGACTCTAGTATGACTTTGTGAAGACACATGAAGGGCGTAGCATGGGTGGGAGGGCAGAGCAATTGAAATACCACTACTGTTATCGTTTCTTTACTTATTCAGTCAAGCAGAGAACGGGGCGCAAACTCCTCGCTTCGTCGGCCGCAATCCCCGCTGAAGACAGTGTCAGGCGGGGAGTTTGACAGTAGTACACGTTTATATAGATCCAGACACTTGGTCGGAAGGCTGGGAATTTGACAGTAGTACGCTCATACATGTTCAGACACTTGATGTGAGGCATTCGGCTGAGGGATATGGCTAAACGCCTCTTAGTCAAATCCTCCGGATGTGAGTGCCTGGCCTCTACTCACCTTCTGCTGCATGGAGGTGTGATGCTGAGCCGGCAGCATCTGCAGCCTACCTTGTTCAAGACGTACTGGTCATCCTTTCCTCTGGAGAAAGCAAGGTAAGGCCGAGAGAGGGATCATGCTGCATGGACAACACATGCCGAGCCATATGGGATAAAACCGGTGCAATGAAGTCGACCCTGCCACTTTTAAGCGACTTATATATATATATATATATATATATATATATAGTATATATATATAGTATATATATATATGTATGTGTGTGTTGTGTGCGCGCGCAGTGCGTATTATATATATATACACACACACACACACACACACACACACACAACACACATATCTTCTTCTATCATTGTAATATTTCAATATTTTAACAGAAATGTCTGAACCATTACGCATCATTTATCTCAAGGCGTCAGAACCGAAACGAAGTCATTAGTAAGATATCGTACTTACAGCGCATTCGTGAAAATGCCCATCTCATAATCTTGGCAAATGTCTGCCAATTATGTAAACAGGTTCTGAAATTAATGCTAAGCTGTTTACAAAATGAGATGGGTGTTTACTTTGTCCTTCGAATCGACATCAGAAAAAGGTAATTCGCGTGGCTTAAAGGAAAATGGATCGACTTCATTGCATCGGATTCTATTCCATATGTCTTTTTCCCGCAGAACTTGCCCGACTAAAGCGTCGCACGGAGCAAGCACAAACTGTACACCAAGCGACGTCTCTCGAAAAAATAAAAACTGCACTGGTGAACCGAATGACGAAGTCCGAAAACGAACTTCAAGACCTTCGTAGCGCGAGGCAGGAGCGTCATCACGTCGGCCTCGCCATTAAGGTAACTCACGGAATGGCAAGCAAATGTGTCCAAATGAAAAACGATAGGTGCCATGAAGAGAGTGTAACACAAACACGAAGATAATGGTATCGCATACACCCTTACCAATAAAGACAGGCTAACATATAAATCATGATTTTCATAATTTACATAGTTCAAGGATAATATATGCACACAGCGGCAAGATACACAGCCATTGTCAGACATGGCATTTCATACGTACATTGTATGCATTGTATGTACATAATAGGGACATGCGCAATGTGTCTTGTTACAGGGTAGAAGAAATCCGATTCCTCCACTGACGGTGAAGTACTATTCCTTCTATTGTTTCTCCTAACATTAAACAGAGGTGACGGCGTCAGTCGAAGCTGGAAGTGGAAACTCAATACGCCTATCATCATGCGACATATTTTACAGAACTGTGTCTTCAGTATAGTCACAAGAAAGCCGTCCTGAATCTGCCAGCGCTATACACAGAAACTGTGATGTCCATTCTCAACTATGGCTTCTCTTGTCTTGTTTTACCGGAGCCGTACTTTTCATTGGCGGATTAATAACCACATTAATCATCGAATGCCTGAATCGATTGGTCTTTACAAATAAAGGGCTATTACACTATGCCCAATGCGAAATGTTTGCATTAGTGCAGAACATGCTCCGTGGATGCCGCGGGAGCTTCCTGCCTGTCGGACCGGTGATTCTGTATCCGAAACCCCTCCAAGACCCTCGTAGGGTCGACTAGTTTAACAGAAGTACCAGACAATGTCATGAAAAGTAAAGCGACCGGCGTTTTGACATCACCAAGCAAGCCCCGATTGGTTTATAAACAAATGGGGCTTGCAGTACATACCAAATATGCCTAAGGTGCATTTGTTGCTTACTGTGTCTCCGTGACCAAAGCCTTGCGAACGCGATTCGTGAGCCGGTTACTAGGCGTTCGAAACGCAGCCGCGACCGATTTGTGCAGCAGACCGTGTCGCGTTGTGTTATAACGTGTTGGTATGGGAGCCGGTCGGTTAGAAAGCAATGGCAAACTACTGAACGTAAAATTTGCCTAGGACATCAATATCAGCTGAAAAATGCTGGTGTTGACTGCAACGGCCTGCTTGGGATATGCAACATTTAAAAAATATCCCCAGCAATCCATAATTACATTATATGGAGCCGTTTACGTTAGACACCACAGCTTACATATCACAGACAACATGCTAGATCACAGATCACAGACAACATAAATATGTCGTAGGTACCGTATCCCTGCAACCTCGGTCGGACACCGTTTTCCCAAAACGTATCCAACACCGACTCAATTAAGATAACATACGAAACAATCGACTATCACAAAGTGTCAATTGTATTAAAGCCACGTCTGATGAGCTGTGGCGCATGCTCTTAAAGTAAATATAGAAGCACTCAAGAGGTGGAGTGACGCAGACGTTATCTGTCTCGTTTTGGGGTCTGGACAGTATAGCTTTTTAACAAAATTAGAAAAATTATCATGTACTCCCTCTATATTAACTCACACAAGTAATATTTACAGCATGTGTGGTTCTGAAGTAACACACATTTGGATCTCGCCTATGCCACTGAGTTCGTCTTCTGTGCTGAGATTTACTGTGTGTGATTACGGGAGAAAACCAGAACACTCTTGGACACGCGTAAATTAGTGAGGTACACTAGAAGTCGTAGCACGTATATTGACTACACTTGAGTTCAAAGCGAGCGAACGAAACAATAACAAAACAAACAAGAAACTTATGGAAGTACCCGTGTGCATCAAAAGTGAACTAAAATCAAATGTTCCGTTCATTGTTAACCCCTTGTGTTTGTACCACTTGTTATATTAACCTACTGTTCCCCTGTCTACGTTGAACACTTCTACAAGACAGGCATTTCGTAGAGGCAATCCGCTTCGTGGCTAAAGGCTTGCGAACGCGGTTCGTGAGCCGGGTACCAGGCGTTCGAAGCTCAGCTGCGGCCGATTTGTGCAGCAGACCGTGTCGCGTTGTGTTATAACGTGCTGGTATGGGAGCCGGTCGTTCAGAAAGCAATGGCAAACTACTGAACGTAACACTTGCCTAGTACATCAACAGCAGCTGAAAAATGCTGGTGTTGACTGCAACGTTCCGTAAGGGATACGCAACAATAAAAAAAAAAATTATCAAATGCTCGGGACAGAAAGAGTTCAAATACTTCACATACTCGCCTTCTATAACCCCCCCCCCCTCCCCCTATAAAGAGTAGTACTACACGTTACTTCAAGTTCAGCACCACATTAACTGTATTTATTCACCCGGTAGTGGCTCCTCATCCAACTCTCGGCCATTTGTTACATTTCGCCCATATCGCCATCCCGAATTTAGAAAACAAAAAAAAAGAGTAAAATACCCTTTGACACATCCTGATGCTCATCAGGTAATAATAATAATAATAATAACGATAATAATAATAATATAATAATAATAATAATAATGATAAACTGTTCTTTGTAGATTATTCAGTACTTTAATATCGTCCTGTGATGTGATAGCACTATCACAGTGTGTAGGCCTGACAGCAAGGAGGGATGGGTGGTCAATCTTTCGCTCATTTTGTCCAGGGTCGAGCCCAGGCGTCGAACCCGCGCCAGACCGTGCTCAAGACATCACCAGTGCAGTTAGCTATCAACTTTGCCAGCGCGCCCGCCTCAGGGCGTGCGGTGCTAGACCCAATATTTTGTTTAGAACAGTTGGCACTTTTTAAGTAGACGCCTTTAATGTCTTCCACAGAAACCTAAGTTACTCTAAAGACATGCAGTTTATTAACTACATCCTTCACTAGATTTCGCGCAAAATATTTACTATTTACGTGGACAGCACCACACTGGACATACCGCCGCGGCGTTCTGACCAGACAGCTTCTATTTTCATGTCAGACATTACGCCCCTGGACATGACATCCATATGTCAGTCATCTATGTCAGTCATCTTTAGCGCTTTCCTATCCTTAAAATCTAGCTATCTTGCGTAGCCAAACCTGGTAAATTATATCTGAATTATAAACATAATCCGATATAAATTATACAGAAACCGCCGGCGTCAATGGCTAAGGGAACAGTGAGAGGCGCAGTTTCATAATACCCCGTCACGGCGAATCGAGTCTTTGAAATCAGCAGCCGGCGATTTGGAAGCACAGCGCTTTGCTTTGATTTCCAAGGTACGAGGCGTCTGCCAGTGTGCCATTGTTTCAGAAAACAATGGCAAACTACTGAACTAAAATTGCCTAGTAAATTACAAAGTCAATAAATGACGGAGTTGATTGCAACGTTATGTAAAAAGCCATATAACTAGCTCTAACCAACACATACAGTTTAATCAAGCACACCTGTCACTAGATACTGCACAGCATTTATACACAGACAGCAGCACATTGAAGAGAACAGTGGTGCTTTGGGCTGACCTCTATTCCCATTTCATACATTACGTCTTGGGCCATGACTCTCAAATGCCCTTCACCTACTGCGTATGTCGCTTATTTGACTTCTTCAACCTGCTGTTAAATTCTATCCGAATGCGACGCACCTGAATTCCACAAAGCCTGCTCCGTGGCGATGCGATTACGGACGCAGTTCGTTATCCCGCACACCCGCGTTCGAAACACAGCTGCGCGCGATATGGCAGCATACCGCGTTGCGTTGGTTTTTTACGAAATGGTATGGGTGCCGGTTGTTCAGACATCAATGGCAAACTACTGAACGTAAACATGCCAAGAGGTCACAATAGCAAACAATTATGTTGTGGATTGCAACGTCCCGTAAAGGATATGCAACTAACTAACTTCAAGTGTGAGTTCACCGTCTACATGACACTTGATAACTCGCCTGTTTGTTGTTTAGTTATGTCGAAACGACACCAAGACATTCAACACCAACCAGGTCAGGGTTAACACTCACAGGAAGACAATTGCGAATAGGAAACAATGGAGTGTTATTGTCTGACGACTTCGACACCAGTATTCAGCCTGACTCGCGTGTTGATGACATAGTGTCGTCTTTACCACAACGTTGAGCGAGTCAATACGCAGATGTGCGGGGTAACTCCACACGATATCACTGCTTCAATCATCATCATCATCTTCCACTTCTGCCGTAAAGCGTCGTGGGGAGGAATAATTTGCTTCAATAGTAATCCTAAAACATACACATTCACACACACGTGTGTGTGTGTGTGTGTGTGTGTGTGTGTGTGTGTGTGTGTGTGTGTGTGTGTGTGGACTGACGTCATCCGCCCTGTGGCTTAGGGGATAAAGAAATGCGCAATTTCATAATTCACTAACACACCAAGAGGAAGGTTCGAAATAAGCCGCAGGCTGTTCAGAAACAGGCCGCTTTGCGTTGATGTCCATGGTATGAGACGTCGGCCATTCAGAAAGCATTCTCTCTCTCTCTCTCTCTCTCTCTCTCTCTCTCTCTCTCTCTCTCTCTCTCTCTCACACACACACACACACACACATATATATATATATACACACACACTAGCTGACCCGGCCCGGCTTCGCCCATGCCCTGGCGGGGATCTATCTATCTATCTATCTATCTGTCTGCTTGTCTGTCTGCTTGTCTGTCTGTCTGTCTGATCCGGCCCGGCTTCGCCCAGCTCCTGGTGGGGAGCATCTCATTTAATTCATATAAGTAGTCATATAAGCTCCCATTCCCGACTATCTGTCTGTCTGTCTATTTGTCTGTCTGTCTGTCTGACCCGGCCTCACCCAGTCCCTGGTGGGGAGCATCTCATCTAATTCATATAAGTAGTCTTATAAGCTCCCGTTCCCGTCTATCTATCTATCTATCTATCTATCTATCTATCTATCTATCTATCCATCTATCTATCTATCTGACCCGGCTTCGCCCAGCCCCTGATGGGGGGCATTTCATTTAATTCATATAAGTAGTCATATAAGTTCCCGTTCCCGACTGTCTGTCTGTCTGACGACCCGGCTGTCTGTCTGTCTGTCTACCTGCCTGCCCGTCCCTCCGTCTCTCCCTCCGTCTATCCCTATCTATCTATCTATCTATCTATCTATCTATCTATCTATCTATAGCCAGGGGACTTAACCTAAGATATAGCAATGCTATATATATATATATATATATATATATATATATATATATATATATATATATATATATATATATATATATATATATATATATAGTAAATGCTGTAAAGTCGTCCCACGAGTCAACCAAAGTCCACCATATTTCTATATACAACTATAGAAACAAATTAATATGATCTTGTTTTAACATATTTCCGATACATTAAATAACTATTCTATTCTTTGTAGATTATCCAGTTCTTTAATATAAGGTTGTTTGTTTTATCGTTACATTTTCAGCAATATCAGTTCGCAGCTTCTCCATTTCAATTTACTCAGCGTTCCATTGAAAATAATTCCGCGCCGTATGTTGCCAACATCTATTATACAGCACTTGTGAGTTTAGTTTAGTCTACGGATCAACATCACGGCACACGGATGTAACCCATAAGTGCTCCGTTCTACTCCTTACTCAACCCTGAGTCCGGAGAATTTTAACTCGAAATTTTGCCCGGGCCGCGCTGTTAAACTACTCTTTTTCGATTTCCAACTGCTAAGGGATTCTTTACATGCGCAACAATACACACGGGCGTCCGATCTCACTACCCAGAGACCAGGGGAAATTTTGTTACTAGAAGTCCACGTGAAAAAGAATTCCGGCCTTCACCGGGGCTTGAACCTGGATCTCCAGCACTCGAGGCGGACACCATACCTCGAGACCACTCAGCGCCCCCCCCCCTCCCCCCTAAGCACTAGTGTGAACCATAATATGTGTATATCAGAATCGAGCTTGCTGCATGTCAACGCTGCAGTCCAAATGACTGGTGCAGGGGAAAACCCCTTACCCGGATCATTCTTTGGTTGTTGCAAGGGTTAGACTGAGACCAAAGAGAATCGACACAGCTAAACACAAATCTAGCCCCAGGATTAATATTATTAACACTCACGATCCTGAAAAGTGCTTTCAGTTTCAACAACTTGAAGACGCTTTCCCTGAAAAGTGGGGTAAACTTAAGGAAACTCTTTATAAAACTGCCGTAGGGGTTTACGGCACTGTGGATCATAAGAGGCAGGACTGGTTTGCGGCAAACAGCCAGACTCTGCAGCTTTTGATTGATAAGAAGAAGATAGCTCTCTTAAGAAACAAGGAAAGACCAACGCGTAACACTCTGAGTGAGCTAAAGCAAGCTAGGAAGGATGTGTAAAAGGCTGCCAGGCAGTGGCAAATGATTATTGGATCAAGTTATGTGAGTCCATTCAAATCGCAAGTGATAAGGGAAACATCAGAAGCATGTATGAAGGAATAAAGAAAGCCTGTGGTCCAATGATCAAAAGAAGTGCATCATTGAAAACCTTGACTGGAGAAATCATAACTGATAAGAAACAGCAGATGGACAGATGGCTAGAGCAATATTTGGAGCTTTACTCAAGTGAGACCAAACTAGCGGATGATGCCCCCAACGCCATAGAGGCCCTGCCAACTCTTGACCATCTGGACACACTTCCCACCATAACAGAAGCTAAGTGTGCTGTAAATGAACTTGCATCTGGCAAGGCCCCAGGTAAGGATGGGATTCCAATAAAGGTTATCAGGAGTGGCAAGACACACTCACTCTACAGATCCACCAGCTAACAGATCTAAGCTGGCGAGAAGGACAAGTCCCACGGGATTTCAAAGATTCAAGCATCATAACACTGTACAAGAACAAGGGCGATCGGAGCGACTGCAACAACTATAGGGGTATCTCACTTCTGTGTATTGTTGGAAAAGTATTTGCCAGAATTGTTCTGCGCAGGCTTCAAGTCTCAGGAGATCAAGTATACCCCGAATCACAGTGTGGCTTTCGACAGAAAATGAACTGATGATATCACCATACCAACTACCATTAATATGATATTCTCATTGCGACTAATGCAAGAAAAATGCCGTGAACAGAATCAACCACTGTTTATTGCCTTCATCGACCTCACAAAGGCATTTGATTTGGTCAGTCGCGAGGGTCTGATCAAGGCACTAAAGAAGATTGGCTGCCCACCAACTCTTCTGTCCATTGTGGAATCGTTCCACACAGGCATGAAGGGTATAATCAAGTTTGATGGTGCAACTTCTGAAGAGTTTGAAATCAAGAGTGGAGTTAAACAAGGTTGTGTACTAGCTCTCACCCTCTTTGGAATATACTTTTCACTTCTACTGAAATATGCCTTTCGTGATCAGGATGGTGGTATTTACATTCACTCACGCTCAGATGGCGGCCTCTACAATGCTCAGAGATTGAAGGCCAAGGCCAAAATTAGGAGGGTACTGATCAGAGAGTTGCTTTTTGCAGATGATGCTGCAGTTACGACCCACTCTCAGGAAGAATTACAAAGGCTATTATCTGCATTCTCCAATGCTTGTTCTGAATTTGGTTTAACAATTAGCAAAAAGAAGACACAGATTATGTCACAAGGTGCACATGGTGTACCATCAATCTTTATTGACGACGTCGAACTAGAGATGGTAGACCATTTTACATATCTAGGATCAGTGGTAAATAGCAAATTATCCCTAGATCAGGAAATCAACATCCGGATTAGTAAGGCAGCAACAACAATGAACAGGTTAAGAAAAAGAGTCTGGGAGAACAGGAAGCTTACTGCCAAAACAAAAGTCCTTGTCTATCAAGCCTGTGTCCTTAGTACTCTTCTTTATGGCAGTGAAACCTGGACAACTTACTCACACCAAGAGAAACGTTTAAACAGCTTTCATATGCGGTGTCTGCGAAGAATTCTTGGTATTAAGTGGCAAGACAAAATCACAAATACTGAAGTATTGGAAAGATCAGGTTGTGTGACGGTTTATTCCATGCTCAGTCTTCGTAGACTTAGATGGATAGGACATCTTAGGAGGATGGATGATGGTAGAATACCAAAAGACATTTTTGGTGAATTACAGATGGGTAAGAGATCTCAGGGTCGGCCTCTACTACGATACAAAGATGTGTGTAAACGGGTCATGACTGATACAGGCATTGATAATGCACATTGGGAGCAAATCGCCGCTGAACGTGTTGCATGGAGGGCAATCATCAGAAATGGAATAAAGACAAAGGAGAAAATTATTGCAGATAAGTCACACACCGAGCGTGTAAGATGGTGCACGATGGTGGAAATGACCACGTGTTCACATGCACCCACTGTGAACGAACATTTACAGCGCGAATTGGCCTTATCAGTCACATTCGCTACCGCCATAGGTAAAAGTTATTATGCCTTTTTGAAGCACAAACTGTCGTCTGTCAAGACGGCAAGGTGCCAGTGATGATGATGTATATCAGAATCGAGCTTGCTGCATATCAACGCTGCAGTCCAAATGACAGGTGCAGGGGAAAACCCCTTACACTGCCGTCATCGCACATAATTTGTAAACGCTAGCGCATTAACCCCGTGGCCAAGTAGACATTATTATATACTGAAACACATACAAGCTCACAACGTCATGGTGTCCCTTTCATCGGCGCTTTTTGTTCCAAGAAATTGTGAACATGATCTGGAGTCATCCATGTTTCGAAGCTGAGCCGATCTCATGAGTCGCACGGGCCGTTTTATACACCATGGGGTGTACAGGACATATGGTGCTGCCCCACGGTTTTAAAGACCACGTGAGACCCTATGGGTCATGAAGTCAATATCATACTGCCGCCTTTACATTGCAGGATATTTTCTGGCATCCATATTACCCTGCGCCAACCTAGGATCCAGTTAAGTTGTTTAAAAAAGACAATACCACCCCACCCCAACTTCTAAGGTACTTGTAATTTACTTCCCCAAGTCAACATTTCAGTCCAACTGACGCCTGTCCCGCCATATTGCGTGAAGACATGGCCGTCACTGGCAAAGGCATAAAAGGCCTTCCCGATAGGAGTTGAAATCTGCTACCTCGGTATCAGCACACCGGCAGTTTAAGAGCGACCGTTCTTATCCATTCGGCCACGCAGACCTCCGTCGTGTTTGGTGTGTTATATATACACAACTTCTGCCCCAGCTATTCAGTTAAGCCTAGCCCCTGACAGTTATTACATGCACTCTGAGTTGAACAGACATTAGTGTAGCAACAGCCTGCGACATAAAGTGTTGGTGTGTGGGTGATAACAGCACAGATGCCCCGTACCTGTGTAAGTAGCAGCACATGTTTGATTGTGCGACGAGCAACATGTACAACAAAGCTGTCAAATAAAGGCTGATGTCAGTGACACGCAGGGTGGGGCGCAGGGGTATTAAGATACCGTGGTGTTCCATTCAGAGAAACAACAGATGGAGACCCCAAGGTTCTACAGATAACAGGGTGATGCATGCCCGATTCAAGAACTCACGTCTGAGAAATTATTCATGATGTAACAGGGGCGAGGTTAAAACACGAAGGGCGGCGGGGAGTAGACTAATGCCACTCATTGTATTCTCCAAATCTGAGCATGCGTGAAAACAATATATATTCTTTATCCTTAAAGATATGGGGGGGGGGGGGGGGGGGGGGGGGGGGGGGTGATACCATGTATCCATCTTTCTCAAATGTAACAACGTCTCGTAACATGTGCCCAACTTATTTTTATTTTGTTTTATTTTAAAGAAGTTAAATTATGCGCGTACAATAAACTGATGCCCAAAGATCAATAAAATGATTTAGTATGTTTAGAAATGTGCTTACGGCATATAACTGAAATGTGGTCAAGCGTGGACTGGGTTAATGTAGACATGTTGCATAAACACACTGGTTGGTGCAGACAAGAGGCAGACAGCCAGACACAGAGAGCCAGAAAGAAGACAGGCACACACACACACACGCAGCGAGAGATATACGACAAACATACTGAGAGATAGACAGACAGACACAGACAGCGATAGGTAGCTAAGTAAATAAGTAGATAGACAGATATAGTGAGAGACAGACAGACAGATAGATAGATAGATAGATAGATAGATAGATAGATAGATAGATCAGCTCAGTGTTCTTGTCTCGACCATACCTCGTGGCCAAGCCATCCAGGTATTTACTTCTCTGCCCTGCCCTTGTTCTCTCCCCCTCGTGTTCATAACCTGGGCTGTATGTAGCTACTAATACACTATCATCAGCATCATGTATCAGGCCCTTTACAGAACGTGGCTCTCGTCACGGCCCGCCGAAACAGTGTCTCCATGTCTGGCCAATTTTGCGGTGTCTCGTCAACCCTCAAGCACAAGCTGCTTGCAGCAATGTCCTGTGTCCATATACGCGCTGGTCGACCCGTGACTTTTCTTCCGGGAAGCATGCCTACCATCATTTTCTATTGAAGCCATTGTAACGTTGTTGTTTTTTTTTAAATTCGCATATCCTTTACAGGACGTCGCTGTCAACATCAGCATCTTTCAGCTGATTGTTGATTTCTTGGCAAGATTACGCTCAGTAGTTTGCCATTGCTTTCTGAGCGGCCGGCTCACTTATCCCGCAAGTCACCAACGCGGGTAGAACCGCTTCCAATTCTCTAGCGCTGCGTTACCCTGCGTGGATAAACTGGATTATGGAGAAAGTCGTGTAACCTCTCGGTCAGAGAAACCGGCATTGTAACGTTTACTGTGGCCAAATTAGTTCAGTTCCCGAAACATCGTGTTTTTTGTTTATGAACCAATTTATTTTCGATGTTCAGATCTTGTAGGTTTTTTTACTAAGCGGGTATCAAACGAAAACAACATTCTTTTTGGGTGAATATATTCTGAAAACAGTAAAGAACAAATGTATCATTTTTCGATGTAGTCACCGTTGCGTTTAATGCAAGTCCTCCAGCGCCGATAAAGTGCTCGTGTTCCTGTAGCAACAAATGCTCTAGGGTCACTACTCAGGGTGCCTGACCCGGTCGTGAACAGTCTGTCGCAGAAGCCATGTCATTTTGAAACTTTCTACTCCACTCATACACTTGCTAGACTGACAGGCATGCATCACAATACTGGACCTTCGTTCGCCGATGAATTTCTATAGGTTTCACCCACTCACTAATCAAACAACGGATAACAGGACGCTGCTCCTCTTTTGTACATGTCAATAGTGGGGCGGCCATCTTTAAACTGCCCTTCTGACGTCGATGTGTTCAATCAATCAATCAATCATGTGTCATGCCGAAAAGCGTGGGCGGTCATGACTCGCCATTTCACTCGATCACCAGAGTCATGGACCAGCTCAGTGTTCTTGTCTCAACCATGCCATGTGGCCAAGCCATCCAGGTATTTTCTTCTTGGTCTACCCCTTGGTCAGTTCCCTTCAATCTTGCCAGTTGTCACTAAGTTCTCCAATCCATTTCTTCTTCCAATCCATGTGTTCGCCTGAACTCTCTTGACATTCTTAACAATACTGACGGGTTACAAAAGCCCCAAATTTCCTCTTCAATGATTGTGAAACGGTCCATGACTTTATCCGTGTGTTGTAACAGGAAAGAAGGACATTCTAAACAGTTCTACTTTAACTTGTTTGCTGGTCATAGGTTCTTAATATCGTCTAACTTCTGCGTTACTAAGGCCAGTCTACGCCTGGCTTCTTTTGAATGGAGACACACAGCCACGAAAACCTAATTAATCCCTTGGTAGATGCCTCACCCAGAAGTTAACGTACAAGTACACGCTGACCCCATTCCCGTAAGACTTAAGAAATGCGGAAAAGATGTCATGTTCCTCTTGCGTTTCTTTCACTGACGTAGATTGAACATCTGGAGATGTGATATTTTGAGGGAGTTCAAATCTCCATCTCACTTTTCATTGAAGTTGCTTACGGCCATGAACTATAATGTCAAAGTTGCAGGTGCATCACTATTATCAGCATCATGTGCCATGCTGATAGGCGTGGGCGGTAATGATTTGCCATTTCAGATTATTACCAGCCTTAGATACTGTCTCTGTTTTTGTTCCGAATATGCCGCGTAGCCAAACCATTCAGGTTACCACTGTGTCTCCTTCTTGCTCTTTCCCCATAAATTTGCCATATGGCACTAAATTTTCAAGTAGATCTCACCACGTAAAGTGGCCAGAAAGAAATCTCTTGAATGTCCGAAAATTATGTTTTTTCTTGCTCCTACATGTGGAGTTACTACACTGTAACGTATATAATGAATGTGCTTGCCTCTGTCAACTTCTGGTTTCTTAAATAAAAGATACTGACATCACCCACCCAGTGTAAAACGGCGTATGAATATATGGGGCTAGCACCACACACAACACGCCTCAAAGTGTGGAACAGGTTCCTTTAATTGCTTATTCACCAAACAAGCATATCACCCCACCATGAAACTTCAAGTCAGTCCTTACATAATCCTACGTTCAGACACCTTTTGTTTCAATCCATTAACATGCATAGTGACATGTCACGTACAGGATGTCTATGAAAGCTCCCTGACACAATCAGCTTTAGCCCTGAACTATTTCCTCCACATGCGCATGTTACCTGAACATTTTCTACTCCAAAGTTATTGTACTTGTTGGTGAACCACGTCCTTCAAGTTATTCACACATGTACTGCTTGGTGATTTCCTGTTGGTCGAGTTATTCACACATATATAACATGATGAATTTCTGTCGGATGAGATATTTACTCCTAAATGACATGAAGAATTTAGCGAGTGCTGATGACTTAATTTTCAGACGGGTATGAAGCAACACTCAATCTATCATGTGCATGCATGAGGTCTCCAGGCGAGAGCACAAGCTTAAGTGCTATGTCTCTACCATCCATTTCTTGCTGGTCTACCCCTGCCTCTTCTTCCAAAATATAAACATACCTTCCATCATTTCATTTCAGGCCATTCTGACATTTACTTGGTTGGTTGGTTGGTTAGTTAGATAGTCGACAGATCATCCTCATCGAACCATTCAGTCCAAAAGTGCTTGGATCCCCTCCTCAGTAAATCCTGCAGCGTGTAGCAACTGACAAAACCAGTTCTGTGTTGGTTTATTAATCTTCTTTGGCTCACCATATATGGATCCATATATATATGGATCACCATAGTCTGGTAAGAATGAGGCAGCGAGGTGTGACGAGGGGATCTGGCCGACGATCGACGCTCAGAGGAAAGGCGAGACGGACATATAATCAGATTGCTATTGGAACAATTAGTGTTGGAACTCTTCGCTGGCTGCTGAGGATGGGGACGGAACGCTTATGGGAATGTCCCGAATGCTGTGATGTCGGTTCCTAAATCAATCAATCAATCTTCTTTGGCTTCTCGCATAGTGTTCTTGTTAGGCCACACCTCTTTTAATTTCCTGTTCTCGCAGTCTGACCATGGTTGTAGATTCATTGGTTCTCGCAAAAGTCTTACTTCTCGTAGAGCATTCAGAATGTTAGCCTGGTTCATGGCTCATCTGCCTTCAAGGGAGCCTTACCTGCAAGCTTGTCAGCCCACTCATTTCCTCGTACTCCCGCATACCCTGGCACGAAGATGAAACTAATCTTTGCCAGCTGAGACCGCTCCAGAGACAGCAGCCACTCTCTTCAGATCCACCCCGTCTCTATCCTCTTGAGCATGCTCATTGAGGCACTAAGGAAGCACTAGGCATTCTGACATTTAATATGACCAGAGTGTTTCAGTTTTCCAGACATGGTTTATGAGCCTGTTCTCTTTGCTGTTCAGAGTGTGTAGAATGACAGTATTGTCTTCCTCCTAGTCACCATATATTTTCCTAAGTTTAAAAACACTATGATTTTCTTCTTTAGTGATTGTGAAATGGCCCATAACTCACATGAAAGTGTACGCTCTCAACATGGTTACTTTAATGTGTTTGTGGTGTTACGCCATGTGCTCTTAATACTGATAACTTCAATATAGTTATAGGAATTAATGACCCCTACACTGTAACTTTGTTACAGCTAAAAGCAGGAGATAACAACCCTAGACTGAACTAGGGGAAACTATCTCGCTCTTTAAGAGTTACAGCAATGCTTATTTCTGACTACTGGTGTAAGGGCACAAGGAGATCAATACATCTACTTGATCCTGGTTAGATTACAGGACACCTCAGGTTTGATTAACCCAGCAGTCCTTATGTAGGTTTTAATAGATTCAATGTCCACACGCCCTGAGGAATCTTATTGAAAGAAATATCCCCCTCTTCTACCCCAGAATCATTATTGCATAGGTGTGCTGACTGCCAGGTATATTTTTAACATTGAACTGGGCTCCTAGATCGAACCAGCCTTAAATGGATACCATATTTAAAATATGGAAAGCAAATTTGGCTAGTATTGTATTGACCACATCACTCATTGAGTGTCTGCTGGTATATTAAAATATGAGGCTAGCACCATATACCCAATACACTTTCAAGTCTGGGAAAGGAGTCCTTTATGCTGACTGTATTGCTGTGCAGTGGCTGCGAACTTCCCCACATTAGGCTTCCTGACAAAGTATTACACATGAACAACACAGAACACTGGGAAATCCCACTAGGCTATATAAGTAATAGAATAAACATATTTATAGATATCAATAAGCATTGGTAGAAGACTTGTGGAATACAGTAATCACTCATGACAAATGTTATTTCTTCATACAGGCAGTAATGTCACGTATTGATTCCAAGGGCTGCTTCTTGTATCCGTGTTCAATGCCTCAACAAAAGGCATTTTCAAAGACATGTTACAGGCCCTCCCATTATGCTTTCATGTGTGACTAAAGTGTTACATCCACATCTGCATAACAGGTCAGGGACAGAGGAAAAATGAGCACCTTAAACGCGAAGACATGATTCCAATCTTAATTAAGTTTCTTGGTAACGTGGCGGGGTTGGTTAGGTTTGGAGTACAACGGAAAGTATTGAAAACCCAAGCACATACCTATATTACTTTATGCTTATACACTGAGTAACAAATTTAACTGCTAGCTATCTCATCCGAGTCAATATTTCTGTGACGGGCAGTTATTTTAACTCTTTCTTCTTCTTATTCGTTCCTCTTTCCAGGAGAGTGGTTTGCAGTCATGCACCTCAAAGGTCAATGTATTGCATCTGTGTAAGGTTTGCTTTCTCTAGACGAATCCTATCCAAAGGTAATCGACTCCAACTACCCATGGATGGATTGTTTTCCCTAACAATTTTACAACCTACTCTTTGCGATTTCCGACTGCTGTGGGATTTTTAATGTGCACAACTTGCATACAGGACCTCCTGATTTTTCCATCCTTATCAGAGAAGTTTAGGTATCTGACTTCACCACCCAATAGACCATGGGGACTTGTGATATCATTAAATATCCGGTTCTTAGAAAAATGTCCAGACCTATGTTGAGATTGAACCGGGCAGTTTCTGAGCCTAAAGCAGTCACCATAACCTCCCAGCTAGGCCCCCCAACTATTTCTATTTAAAGCAGATCTTTCTCTAAAACAATAAACATTTACATTGAAAGCGGTTAACACTATAAAACTACGGGAGAAAGTGTGTTAAAAGAACAAGAGAGTTATAGTGGGTTAATGTAACAACTGGATGAGACAGAACAAGTCCAGGATAATGTAGTATTTATCTCACAGATGTCAATACAAATATCTTCATCTCAAAAGTAGCCAATAAAAAGCTGTCATTAAATTGTATTTATAAATTTCAGTGTGAGTGCCATGCAACTTACACAGGTAGAACAGAACAACAATTATCAAACTGAGTAACTGAACAAATAAAATAATCATCTTCAGGAATCCCTGTGCATTCAAAAGGTCATAAAACGCAGAGCTTGGTGATCTCAAAACATCTGCTTTAGCTATAATAAAGTTTACAAGCGTTTTATATATTGTACTAGCTGACCCGGCCTGGCTTCGCCCAGCCCTTGGCGGGGATCTATCTATCTATCTGTCTGTCTGACCCGGCCTAGCCCAGCTCCTCGTGGGGAGCATCTCATTTAATTCATATAAGTAGTCATATAAGCTCCCGTTCCTGACTATCTGTCTGACCCGGCCCGACTTCGCCCAGGCCCTGGTGGGGAGCATCTCATTTAATTCGTATAAGTAGTCATATAAGCTTCTGTTCCCGACTATCTGTCTGTCTGTCTGTCTGACCCGGCTTCGCCCAGCCCCTGGTGGGGAGCATCTCATTTAATTCATATAAGTAGTCATATAAGCTCCTGTTCCCGTTCCCGACTATCTATCTGTCTGTTTGTGTGTGTCTGTCTGTCTGTCTATTTATCTATCTATGTTCGGCCCGTTCCCGTTAAAAATATAGATAGAATAGAAGAATAGATAGATTGATAGTAGAAAATATGATTGGAAGAGATCTATCTAAAGTAAACTTACCAAGATATCATGAACAGCCAATAAATGGTGGGTGGTGGGTTGACTGCAGAGTAATGCAAACGATATGCAACTAACTTTCTCTCACAAAAAATTACTTTTTTTTTTAACGAACGAAAATACATTCTTCCCTTCTTCTCTATTTCCTCTCATACATTCTTTCATTCAACATCTCTTATGAAGCAATTCTTTGACAACAAAAGAACAATAAGCATTAAAATGCATGAAAAGTAACTCGTTGAGGAAATGTTTAACATGGGCATCATAAATACCCAACGTGGGTATAACGTGCCATACATATGAGAATGTTAAAAAAAATTAATGTGCTGTTGAAGAAAAATAAAAAGATGAGTTAGAAAATTTTCACTATTTAAATAGATGCATTATTTTTATGAAAACTTTGAAAATGTCTTAAAGATTATATAATTATTTATTATAACTCATATGACTGTAAATAACTGTAGACAAAGAGTTTATAAATCTTTGAAAACAATGCAACAATCTATATATAAAATATATAGCAATGCTATTAAAAGTTATGCCCCTTGAAATAACTTTTCTTAAGTTAAGTCCCCTCGCTATATATAAATGATAATGTAAATTTAAATATTAAACTTTTAGTAAGTAAATAGCTGATTGTACACTAACAAACTATGACAGTTGGCTGCACAGGAATGAAAAGAATACATGTAGAAAATTTCATCTCAATCGGATGGACCGTTATCGATCGCATCAAATACATTCCTACACACATACATACATCGTCTTTTATATATATATATATAGATTTGACAAACAATAAATGATTACTCAAATATATTGAGGCAGTAGCAATTAGGTGTTTCCAGTTTAGTGAAAACAGACATATTTCATCTTAAATTTGCAACCAATGTGGAGATAACTAATGCTTAGCATTTGCACAATGTCAGTGACATTTTAAGTATTTCAGCCAAAGTATAATTCATTTATTCACTTTATATGATGTATAACACTGCAGTATACACCTGTTGAAATGCTTTGAAATATGTCAAGCAATAAATTGTGCAATATATTGTATCAGTTCTCCACACCAGCTGTCGCCATAAAATTACACTAAACTGTAACTGTCCCGTCCCCCCCCCCCCCCCCCCTCCCTTTTCACCAGGAGTGGTTGTCGTGGTACCAAATTGCATATATATATATATATATATATATATATATATATATATATATATATATATATATATATATATATATATATATATATATATATATATATAATATTGTAACAGCCCTCTCCTTCAGGGTTGAGTTTTAGCCGTCACCACCAGGTGTGTTCTGACTCCACGGGCACTGTTACCACCAGATTATGTTAGACCATATATTGATTGTATAGTGGTTGACCTTCATGTGATCTGCTCATGTGATATTTATTTCCCCATGATATAGGTTATGTTTCCAGAGTATTACAGTGACCCTTAAGGAAAGCAACGAATAGTAGCACACTGTAATCTGCCATACATGTCGTAAGAGGATACAAGGGAGGGTTGGGCCTAAGGCTGAATCTTCCATTCCATGGAAAAGCGTTAGCTATAAAATCCAGTCAAACATGAACAAGTTTAATGATCAGGGTAAAATAAACAAACAAAGCCTATGAAGAGGAAAAGAGATTCTTCTAGAAAAAGAAAAAAGCAGATTTAAAAAATAGCAAGACCAGAACGACGAAAAGCCAGAGCCCAGGAAAAATATCCAGAAGCTAATAAAAATGTTAAGAAGCAGATAAGGGCATATAAAAGACAATATATAGATGACCATGAGCAAAGAGTACCATGGACAGACAGAAAAATCAATGACCAAGTACTACAGGAGACAAACGAAAATCGTAAATTGATTAGAGAAATTAGACGTAGGCAGTCAAAATTTTTTGGACATGTTATGAGAAGAAATGGATTGGAGAATTTAGTGACAACAGGCAAGATCGAAGGGAACAGACCAAGGGGAAGTAAATACCTGGATGGCTTAGCCATATGGCATGGTCGAGACAGGAACACTGAGCTGATCCATGACTCTGGTGATCGAGTGAAATGGCGAGTCATGACCGCCCACGCTTTCCGGCATGGCACATGATTGATTGATATAGATGACCTACCAAGAAAGACAGAAGAAAAAGCATCAAAAAAGAAACCTCAGACACCTTCATAGCACACAAGGATGATAGTAGGAAATTACCATTGCCACTTTTCCAGACAGTGGTATGAGTTCTTGACTCAACTCAACTCATACCATTGCCTGGAATAATGGCTCACTGGAACGCAGGAGTGAAGAACAAGAAACCAGAAGAATACTGTGGTCTTCTGACCAAAAGTCTTCTTCATCTTCTGCCCTTTATTTCCCATTCAAGCATAGCCCCTCTTTCCCCCCCCCCCCCTCCCCCCAACCAGCTCATACCAAGCTGTCCTATCTTTTGATATTGCATGCAGTTCCCTTGATGCCACCCAAATTATTCTACATTTAATTCTCTTCTCTGTGTGTTGGTAAATCTCTCTATTTTGCTTACCCTGTGGATTTCAGAAGAAAGACTATTTCTACTATTATCAGGTTTCTCAATATATGTTTTATTCAGAGCCAACATCTTTTCCTCCCTCTTGACTCACTGGGGGACTTCCGGTCATTAACATGGCGTTAGGCATTGAACCATTGGGATCCTGTGGCATGTTTACGCTTGTGGCTACGGTTTGCAATCGCATTTTCCTCATGTTGAACTGGTAGTACATGGTTTCGTCGCCCTCCTAATGAGTAGTGCGTGGGCGACACAGTGAGCTGTGAAATTCGCATGGAATGCTCTTACATCTGTCCTGTACAGTAACCTGCATGTTCGGAACAATTGTTACCGGCTGTGGCTGAATTGACTGATTTGCCCTTTCGGTTCACGAGTGCATTTTTCGGGAGACTCCTGAGAGTCAGCGCTGAAGCTGCGGAGTTCGTGCTTTGTGCGACACTTTTGGCAGGTCGCCCTGCGGTAAGAGACCAAGCCATGTGAGAAAACCTGGGTCAATGAGATCATTCTGGTGACTGATGAGTCCATCGACGATGAACTGGTATTCGTGGATGAATTTTGTGCTGGCATTATGCAGTGTACCTGTGCGGGCTGTTGGATTGCCGAGACTCCTGTCTATTCCACTTTTCACATTGGACAGTGGGGAGCATTTTGTGTGATATTTGCTGGCACGGGAATGCAGCATAATTGGGACGACCCGTTGCCGTGAAGTTGGAACCTCAACTGACTAACTAACTGGAATCTGTTAGGTTCTATAACTAAGCTCTGTATCAGTGTTCTGTCACACCATTTTAGTCCTTCTACTCTGCAGGCACTAATTAATGAATGTTTGTTTGTGTAAGTCTTTTAGTCATTCTCAATGCTTTCAATCCATATAGCAGTTCTGATTTAACATTAGGAGTTAAATATTCAAAGTATGATGCTGAATTTAATACCTTTTGACCTCCACAAATTTCCTTGTGCTATGAAAGTTCATCTTGTCTTCCATATTAATATTATGTTCATATGACTGATTGAATACTGACTATCGTTAGTAACTAAAATTAGCAATGTCAGAGTTATCGAACTTTGCACTTTGGGTGGGGGGGGGGGGGGGAGGGGGGGGGGGGATCTTTTAAAGAATTTCCCGCGCTATTCTCAGCGACCAATGATTCACTTCCGGTTGTTACCATGTCCTTCTAGATTTGAATTCTTCTAAACTAGCGTGGTACGGCGAAAGGGGAAACCTACTCTGATATTTGTAGTAGAGGGCTTTCTGCAAGGCGCCAAGAGATTGAGGCTGAAAAACCGTTTTCTCTTGAATCTTTTTTAGTCTATTCACGAATTGTAAGCTAATTTGTCTTATAACTCCTGAAGTAAAAAGAAGACTTAACTTTTTATTGAATTTTGAATCCCTCGTCCAATTTTACATATCCATTATTAGCGAATATTTACTTTTTTTTTAAAACTTTTTTTAAAATTTAGTATTTTAATAATTATCTAACTACTGCTTAATTTATGCAGCTGTTACAAACTTATTTACTTACATTAATACATGATATTTAATCAAAAAAAGAAAGCTGTCGCAATGCAGTTGGTACATTAAGACAATATGAGTACATTTTCATGAATTTTTCTTTCACTAACGACGAACATTTCATATGACATTTAATTAATATAAATGGGCAGCTATTTTTAACTATTAATTAGGTCACAGCACATCCTATCGAAAAGTCTTAAAAGTCAATTGCACTTTAGTCAGAGACTCTGAGACTCTCGTGCTTTGTACGATGCTTTCAGCAGTCGCCGTGCGGAAAGAGACAGAGCCATTTGGGGTAAAACCTGGTGCAATGAAGTTGATCCTCTCGACATTCTATCAAAAGAGGAATGTGACCTTTACTTTCCTGTTACCAAAACGCACAATAAAATATATATATATACATTTTACCAGGTTTGTTAGCAATGTGACAGACTTTTAATGAATAATAAACAATTGGCGGCCATTTTAAATTGTTAATTCGGTCACGGCACATCCTATTGAAAAATAAATATTATGTCAAGTTAGGCCTCGCCGCCCCGGACGCAATGATATATGGTATACTATTACGTTGTCTGTTTAAAGATAAACAAGCCACAGTAATAGAAGGCAGAATTTCTCAGCTTCCATATTAAAGGGCCGCGATAAAATCTCCCTTACCTCTTAGGTCATCATACCACTTCCTGGTATTAAATTACATCACCAAAAAATTCATAACTCCGCTTAGCATTAATGTTAACTCTTCTAGAGATACCGTTGGATTCGTCTTGTCAAGCTGTATCTAACTGGTATGATTTCATAAGCAAACACCCAATTTTTAAATATTGACCAACATTGCTTTTGCTACTAAACAAATTAATCAACTAACTTATATAAAACTTTATTGACAAGACAATATAGTTTATGTAGTTTACTTACTTGTGTAGTGGCTGTACACTACCAGTAGTCTGACTAGTCGAGTCGTTTTGTTAGAGTTAGTTTAGATAGTTTAAAATACAATGATTACTTAGTTTAATTTTAATTTAGTTAGTTAAGTTAGTAAGTAAAAAATGTAAATAAAGTTGTTTTTTTTGTTTCAAAGCGAAAAGAAAAAGTAATGACTCAAACCTGTTTCTTACAATTTCTACAAACGTAGAACCAGCTTTACAAACAACAAATACTGTAACTATAACAAACCTGATTTACCTGTTATAGCGGCAGCGATTGTTAATAAAACAACACAATGGTGACAACAGAAACAGAAAACCTACCAGGAAACCGAATGCTCCGCTGGGCGATCACCTCACTGAACGACCATGACTTTTTCTTCAAGTTTCGGCGTTTTCCGGTAAAAAGTTGTTCATCAAATTGTCGAATCTCGTCTTCGGTTGCTGCCATAGGGAACCCATCATTCTCCACTAAAACAACAAAAATGGTATATATGACTTTAATATGTGAATAATTAATGAGTTTACGCTTTTGCTAAATATCAGCTCTTTATTTGAAATACAGTGAGCATGTGTGGGGAATGTCATGGACAGAAAAGACAAGAAATGATACCGGGTGTTTGTAAAGTGACTTTTAATTAAATTAGTTACAAAAGTTAACTGATATGGTCTAACGCTGTTTTGGGGAAACTGGAAAGTACCAATGAAATATCCATTATAACAGGTGTTGGAAACGTCTACAACGGGCTTCAAGACATGACTGTACACGTCTTTTCATATTATTATTGCCAAATACCTTCTGCAACGTGTCTCTTGTTATTTCTTGAATGGTAATTCTGACTGCTTCTATCAGGTCCTCAATTGTGTGTACATTATTGTTGTAAACATTTCCTTTCACATCCCGCCCTCCCCCATAGACAATAAGCTCATGGAGTTAGATCTGGAGAACGAGCAGGCCCAATTCCACGTGATATTATGCGATTTGCGAAAATGTCTTCCCCCCCCCCCCCCCCCAAAAAAAAAAAAAAAAAACAAAAAACCGAAGTGCTGCTCTAGCTGTGTGTGCAGTTGCACCATCTTGCTGGAACCAGTTCTTCTTCAGTTTCTATCTTCCGTTGATAACATCATTCTGTTTTGGAGTGCTAAGAATTATTCCAGCACACGACAGCCATTCGCTGCATATTGCTACACCTGTGGTGATATTGACAGATGCAAAATCCGTAATAGAGGCGCTCCTGTCTGGGAAATTGCCAGTTCTAAGGACACTACTTTCTGAACTTAGCAGTCAGCGTAAGGTCACCATACAGTGGATACCATCCCACTGTGGAGTACCCGGAAACGACAGAGCTGATCGATTGGCTAAGGAAGGAGCAAAAGAAGAACAACCTGATGTGCCCATTACATACTACCAAAAGAAAAGAATGATCAAATCAGTCAGAAGGCCACCAAACCTTACTCAAGACGACTACCACGTTATGGACAGACCAGAACAGGTCATTCTTCTGCGCCTCAGAACAGGACACAATAGATTACACAACCACATGTATACAAAATTCAAGATTGGTGACTCAGTCATATGCACATGTGGTTTGGCGTCGCAGACAGCAGAGCACATACTCCAGGATTGTCCAAACTACAACATATCCAGGCGAACCTTCTGGCCTAGAGAGACAACAGTGGAAGATAAACTCTATGAACCGCTGAGTGAACTAAAAAAGACTGTTAGATTCATACAAGAGACAACATTGCAGTTATAAACACATTTCAGGCGAACGAAAGAAGAAGAAAAAGCTACACGATGGAATATGAAGCACATGTTTTGATGACATCATGCACTTCACTTTTCAAATTTGTTCTACATACAAAGCGTAGTGAGACTTTACAAACACTCGGTATAACTTATATACGCAATATCAACTCCATAATATGATAATAATATCAAATGAAGAGAGGATTGGAGAGTCATAATCTCCAATGGCTGCTCCAGGCAAGATACAAACAGAAGAAGAACCACAGCCTAACCAAATGTTACCTGTTTTAATTAATGTATATTGACAGTGCATTGCTACGTCTCGTGGTGTGAGAGTATAATATAGACAACTTCAATCAGAGAGAAGTTGGGCTACTTTTACATACTCAAATGTGGTTGCTATCTATGTCACCACCTTGGTGTCTATACTAGTATACATTGATACCTTTCCGTCTTGACAGACGATAGTTTGGTACATTGTGCTTCAAATACTACTATACTATAATGTAAAAACGGCTGTTTTGCTAATCGTGTTGTGTTTAAGCCAAATCATGTTGTTCCTCGCAAACAACTTTATTTTCTGCCGATTGTGTCAGCTTATTGGTATGTCGAACGTTGTGATGTTGGCAAAAAGAAATCAAAACACTAATATTTTATCGATTGGTTAGTTTGGTTAGGCGCCATGCCATTCGTCACACACCCATACTTCCTTCTGTAAATGGAGCGTAACGGCGTTGGTTGTATTTGCTGGACACGGAGAGTGGACGTGCTTGTATTGTATATGCCTGTTATGTCCTCTCTAATGCCATCAGAGATTTCATATGCCCAAAGTGTTTGCCTGCATCAGTCGTAAGTGACTTGTACTATTTGCCCTTTGACAGTCATGAGTAAAGCCCTCATTAAACACAGGTATATCTATAAGCCGGCACCGTGGCGAAGAGGTTACAGGCGCAATTCGTAATCCCGCATAGAGCGTTTCGAAATACACGCTTCGGGCGATTTGGCAGCATGACCGTCTTTCGTTGGGTTTTTTTTAACGAAATGGTATGGGTGCCGGTGGTTCAGAAAGCAATGGTAAGCTACTGAACGTAAACTTGCCAAGAGATCACAAACAGCATTTAAAAAATGCTGGGGTTGACTGCGGCGTCCCTCTAAGGTATATGCAACGAACTTTAACTGTTAACTATATTCAAAACAATGTTTTCCCGTAGTGAATTTGAATAGCGAAGACACAAACAATAGATTGCACGATTCATTGCCTGGCATATTTCGCTGCATCTCGTCAGGTACATACTGCAGAATTCACAGAACATAAAGTAAATTAACTAGATAAGTCCTTCCTGTCATATGAAAGGAATGGATGAATCATGGTTAGGCTTAAATACATAACAGACAGACACTGTTCTACGGTGAAGCAGAGGGTTCAAACTCCAGCAAGGAGCTAACTGCAAGTTTGTGGCTGAGATTATAAAAATATACCAGAAGATAGGGACAAACGTGCAATGGCTAATTGAGTATTGTCGCATGCTATGAATTGCCGCACGAGATACGTACAGCTGGTATAATAGTTATCGCGAGGAACTCGAATAGTAAGTAATGCATTGCTATAGTTATATAAATTAATGACAGAGGACAGGCTTCATCACCCATCTGATGGTTCGTCATGAATATTCAATAAATGTCTGATGTTGAAGCCTTGCCGATGGAATGTTGAAGCCTTGCCTATAGAATGTCCCATGACTGCTGTGTTGAACAATATCGTTGAACAGTCTCAGCTAGAGATTAATTAAATTTATTAATTTAAAAGAATGAGGCCGAGGAAGATAACCACAGTGCAACAATGATGGACGGGTAAATAACTTGTATCAACTGAAGAGTTAGAATAGAGACATTAGCCTTGAGCTATTCAAGAGAGGAAGAGGAAGACGGAGAAAGTTGTATGTGGAAAGCTTGAACAGCTATGCAACAAACAACGCAAATTTAAGCAAAATGTCAGTCTACAGAGAGGAAGGCAGAGTCGTGATCGTCGATATCTGCTTCACACCAGGTACTGACAAGAAAGAAGCATAATATGTTAACCACTCACCTCCACACCCGGCCTTTTTGAAATATAAAATTTCCCAGCTGTGCACGTTATGGTACAGTTGTTTCCTTTCTTTGTAAATATAGAACAGATGAATATTTTTAAAGACAAACTCTATGGGGATTAAATATGTTCAAATTGACTGCTGGGAGGTCAGCAAGGCCGAATGGATAAGAACGCAATTTCTTAAACATCCAGTGTGCTGATGCCGAGGTAAGGGGTTCAACCCCTACACCGGACAGTTGGACTAAAATGTTGACTCCTCATCCTTAACTTGGAGATGCAAATTACAAGTACCTCTGCAGTCGGAGTGGGTTTACCTGATGGTGAGGGATACTGGTAATAGGGAAAGCTAATCCACATGCAAAATTCAGTCCAGCACTACTAGAAGTAGTGTGTATGGACTACGCTTGGGTTCAACGTGAGCGAGCGCAAAGAAAAAATGACTCTTGCTTTCTTTGGAGATATTCATATTGAGGTATGAAAGTCTACAAAGAAGGAGGAGGAGAAGAAGAAGGAGAAAGGGAAGGAAGTAGAAGAAGAAGTAGAAGAATACCTATCCTGGTTGCGTTTTTCAGCTAAAGTTTTCTACGGAATTAGATAGCTAGTCTAGTGCGTCATATTGGTTTCTTGTGAATGATATCTGGCTGCACTTCAAAATTGAATTGTATCTGGTGCAGTACGGCACAGTCATTTAATGCCAGAACGACAGTATTGCAGTTGAGATGAATTGAGTTGAGCTAAGAACAGACATCACCGCACTCAGGACATTCCCATACGCGCGGTCCCTTCATTCAACAGCCAGCGAAGAGTCACACCATTATTCGTTCCCACCGCTATCTGATTGAAAGTTCTCCTGGTCTTCACTCTCAGATTGATTGATTGATTGATTGATTGATTTAGGAATCACTCTCAGATTTGAGATTCTACCAGAACCCCTACCAACCCCCCGCAATCTCATCCTTTCTGCATACGGGTTCTCAATCTGTTCCTGCATCTTCTCCACCTAGTCCTACATGAGCACGCCACCTCTCCCCTGTCCATAGGTAATCTACCACTAAGAGGTGCATTCCCTGCCAGCCTATCAGCCCGTTCATTCCCTGCCAGCCTATCAGCCCGTTCATTCCCCCGCACTCCCGCATGGCCAGGGCAAAAAAAAAAAATCCCATTCAGTTCTCACAATCTGTGACCCCCGAAGCGAGGTGAGCCATTCCACACGAAACACACCCTCTCCACCTCACCAAGTACACTCCCCGAGGTCGCGACGAAGACAACGTGTGCCGCAGCGGTCTCCTTCAACCAACGGAATCTTTTGTGACTGCCTCCACCTCCACTCTCACGCCGGAGGTCGCAGCCCCCACAGCACAACCTCATCTTTCTAGAATCGTCAACCAGCCTTTGCAACTTATCCCCAACCACACCGTCCGCCCCTCACCATCGACCCATCAGCACAGATCACCACGCCACCCTGATGTGCATCACTCCGGATCAGCTGCTGCACCCCAAACTCCGTGCGGCCCACCGTCCACTATCCACACCCACGACCCAGTGCCACCACTACACCGTGCCAGTCCGTCCTGTCCGCCGGCACCCCAATCCACCTCCTTTCACGATCGATGGTCTCTAGATCACACACCTGAAGTATAGACATCTCTGCCTGTGCCATCCACGACCTATCTCGTCCTAGTCTATGACCCCCGACCATATCCATGGCTTCATGCAGGAGAGTATTACAACGTTATTTAGAACCTGTGATGCTTTATGGCAGTGAATCATAGAATGTGAACGAACAAATTAGAAAGTGCTAGGAGGCAACGGAGATGCGGTTTCTGAGACGCATGTTTCGAATATCTTGGATTACCAAGACTAGCGCCCAGACTAAACCATTGAAAGTGGAATATTATAAACAAATATACGGAGGCGACAAACAGTATTCTTTAGTCGTGTAATGAGAAGAGAGGATAGGAAAACAGCTTGACTGGAAAGATCAACGGTAGAAAGGAGATCGAGAGAAATGATGCTGGATGGACTGCGACTGTGAAGGAATATCCATATAATTGATGTAGAGCAGCAGAACAGGGCAAGCATAAGCTGCATTTCCCAAAATGAAGAGTATCTTATCCAATACGTCACTATCATTGAATATAAGAAAGAGAATGTTGAAGTGCTATATAGAACCTGTTTTACTGTATGGCAATGAATCTTTAACGGTAAATGAACAAATTAGGAAGAACTTTGAAGCAACAGAGATGTGGTTCCTTAGAGGAATGTTGCGAATTTCTTGGCCTACCAAAGTAACTAACGACTGCCTGAAAGAGGTTAATGAAACTAGAACATTATATATAACCATATGAAAGAGACAAACAGCTTCTTTGCTGTGATGATAAGAGAGGTACCGAAGAACATAGTGACAACCGGAAAGATCGAAGGGAAGAGAGGCAGAGGCAGACCAAGAGAAATGATGCTGGATGAGACAGTGGCATGGAGGAAAATCATCAACAGAGTTGATCCAGAAAACCAAAGACCGCGATCTGTGGCGAGTCATGAACGCTTACGCCAGCAGGCATGTCACTTGATGATAATGATGAGAGCACCAGGGACCGACATCTGTGAAGATGCATGTTCTCCTATGCCAGCTGTATGGGCACACGATGATGATTATGCACCTTAAAATCTACACATTTAAACCTATATTAACTCGCCCATGTAGATTTCATTTCGACCGTGTTGTAGAAATGTTAGTCCAAGTTTCACATCCTCGTCCCCCTCAATTGCCCATGTCATGATCTAATTCGTTCTACATTTGAAATGCACGTCTCATAACACATTCTTCTATTTTACTTCCCTATGACTAAAAAGTTAGTTTCTGTCTCACACACTGTATCAGAGCTATTTTCATAGTCTTAAACAATTTAATTGTTATTTCATTGCTATTTTTTATGTCGATTCCTAAATCAATCAATCAATCAATCAATCATTGCTATTTTCATGGTTCAACATCATTTGAGCTATAAATATTTATCGCAATGTAAGAACATATTTAAAAAATGTTGTATATCCTTTACAGGACGTTACGATCAACCCCGGATGATTTTCTAGGCAATCTCTTATTCAGTAGTTTGCCATTTGTTTTCTGAACGAGTAGTCAATTGACCAATGTCAGGAATTAACCCACTACCCCGCCATCTGCGCACATAAAGTGTATTTCTCCCCATAATTATCGACGTGTAATTTCTGCAATCACTTGGCGGTTTTTACCGGGTTTGCCCGAAAGTAAGACCTACCCATATTATAATCCCTAGCACCATGTTCCTTGATGTTTTAGTATAAGACCTACCCCTAAAATAAGCCCTAGTTAAGATCGTCAGCTAGAATGAGAGACATGAGAATGGCCAGTCGAACTACAGACGCCACTGGTGCGCACTTGATAATGAACGGATGTGGTTCATAATTCAATGAGTCACTCGTGTGAAATAAAGTTACCAATGCACTACGAACAGGCTGCACGGACAAGAAATATTCATTTAAGGAAAGCTGTATTGCTAGACACGAGAGACTGGAGAAAATGGTTCCACAGGAAATGGAGTCGCAAGAAATTCAGGCCGCAATTCGGGATTTGGAGAGTTATGACGATGTTATAGAAGAAGATGACATGACTGTATTTGAATAAATGTAGTTTTGTACATGAGTAAATGCAGATTTTCGTATCTGAATATATATATATATATATATATATATATATATATATATATATATATATATATATATATATATATATATATATATATATATATATATATATATATATCCCCCAAAAATAAGCCCTAGTGCATTTTTAAAGTTAAAATTAATGTAAGCCCCGGTCTTATTTTCGGGGAAATACGGTATGTAATGGATTGATTCATGGTTTGCACGTCGAAGATATTCTTTGTACTCCCCCAGAGCTGAGCTTTTCCCTATGGGACAATAACGAGGTGCGATTTCAGGCTATTAAAGTTCAGTCGGAGCATTCATTTGTGTCCGCATTACGAAAGTAGACTCCCAGAGGTGGCAGTGTTCATGGGTATGATGCCAATTTCAAGTGCGATTTCAAAGTTAAAGGCACATTTCTTTTAACAAAAAGGGGAGGATCCCGAGGATGCACTTGAAACCATCGACCTTCTCTGCACAGTATCGTGCGGTGGATTTTCTCAGTATGATGCAAGTCTTTGAACTACGCACCTTACACGTTGTTTCCTCTAAAAATGCCGCTCCCTTACGGTGCCGCCTTATGAGGCCGCCTCTCTGTATCACAGCACGGCACGGCCCTGTCTCTGCACCAAGAGTGGCTGTGCAGTAGATGAGGACAGTACTTTTGACATGGCACTGATTTCCGTACTTCTCACTACAGAATGCGATCATGAATATACAGTAATCTCTGCTATCTAATATTTATGTGAAGATGGTGTTTTATTACTTGTTGCCATCTGTTTAAAAGCTTTCCACACCTGCATCTTTCTCTCTTTCTTTGCATTCTTTGTCTAGTATTTCCCCACAGCAGGCTAATTTCTCTATACTCGCGTTTCTGTTGATGCGCTTCATACGTTTCAGTTATCCTTTGCCTGTGAGTTTAATGCAGTTCTGAATACCTCAGTGTTTGTTTTCTTCTTTGTCCAAGAAAGTCTCAGTATTCTGTTAAAACACCACATCTCCACTTACACCACCACTTAATGTCAGGCAATCAAATCCTTATGGCGCAAGCGACCTCAGCCTCCACGGCTCTGATATAACACTCCGGTCATACACCGGCAACGGAAGAGCGTAATGGCGAGGGTACAAGCCTTATCCGGTGCGAGGAAATGCAACCTAAATACAAAATGTCATGGCAGGACAGACCAGGTCCTAAGGCTTGGTTGACAGCTGATCTAGGATCGAAGCTCCGACAGGCGGACAGTTAGAGCATTGCTTTGCTGATCCGACAGCTTCTTCAGCTTGTCTTGTTCCGGATGTATTGGTGTTATCATCCCTCTGGAGTGAACTAAGCAGGCCGAGAGAGGGATCATGCTGCATGGGCAACACATGGTCTCTATATTTTAGCCCAGGCTTTGTGCTATGGAAAGGTATGTCTCCATCCCTGACAAGTGCTGAAGTATTGGAGGGATCAGGTTGTGTGACAGTTTGTTCCATGCTAGGTTTTCCTGGACTTGGATGGATGGGACGTGTTGGGAGGGTGGGTGGTGGTGGAATACCAAGGGACATCTTTTTTTGTGTTTTTTTTGTGTGTGTGAATTACAGATGGGTAATAGATCTCAGGGTCGGCCTCTACTACGATACAAAGATGTGTGTAAGCGGGACATGATTGATATAGGCATTGATAATGCGCATTGAGAGCGGGTCACCGCTGAACGTGTTGCATGGAGGGCAAAATATCAGAAATGGAATAAAGACAAAGGAGAAGGTTATGCAGATAAGTCGCACAATGAGCGTGTGAGACGTGAGATGGTGCATGGTAGTGGAACTGACCATGTGTTCACGTGCATCCACTGCTGATGAACATTTAGAGCGCGAATTGGCTTATCAGTCACATTCGCTACCGCCATGGTTTGTAGTTATTATCAGGCTTGTCGATGGAATGGGATTCCCATGGGAACGTCCCATGGGATGGGACAGCACACATTTGTATTTCCCATGGGACACATGGGACAGTAGCCATGTCATAGCAACTTGATCTACGTCAGAGCAACCCTTATTTTTTTTTATCTTTTACCTTTTAAAGCCTTTTATCCTTCTTTTTTTTTTCTTTATATATTTGTATCAATTCATTATCTCGTGGTCCCGGATAAATAAATAAATTCGCGCTGCTTGCCAGCCATTATTGCTGTAGTTGCTGATTTTTGTAAATATGAAGCTAGTTTTTATCTACTGTAATCGAAGCAGGAATTGTAGAACAAAAGCCGAAAAGTGATTTTGACTTATTCTTTTATCCTCCACCAAACAAAGCACTTAAGTTTGATGACACCAGAAACAAATGCCTTGATGATGAAGTCATCATGTTTCAAAAATTACGGCAACCAACTTCACAACCATTAAATTATTGGGAAAATGAACATAGGTTTCCACTGCTAAAAGCAAGTACGAAAATTGTTTTGGCCATACCAGTGTCCTCAGCAGCAGTAGAGCGCTTATTTAGTGCAGCTGGATTGTTGTTGAGTAAGTTACGAAAACGGATGTTACCAGCTCTCGTTATAAACTCTGTGTATATCAGATTTGCATGTAAGATGAAAATTGTGGAAATGGTTCAGGGATTACCTGGATTAACAGAATTATTAGAAACAGTCGATCAGCAGGAAATTGATAATGTGCTGAATGAGCAGAGTGATTCAGAAACAGAATGAGAATGTCAGAATGACACTGAATTGTCATATTTAGATTGAACTTTGTTTTAATAAAATACCCTTGAATATTAAAATTAATAAATTCTGTTGTTTTACATGTCTCTTTGTACATGTAATCCTATTTAGTAGACACCAACCCTAAACTTTAATAAATTTCATAATTATATTTGAACTGTATTCCATATTAATATTATCATGGGAATCCCATGGGGTGGGATGGGATGGGATGGGACAGACATAAATTACCATGGGATGGGATGGGACTGCAACATGTGTCCCATGGACAAGCCTGGTTATTATGCCTTTTTGAAGCACAAACTATCGTCTGTCAAGACGGCAAAGTGCCAATGATGTGTGTCTAGTAATCTGCTGAAATGTGTAATTATAGCTTTACCCTAGAGATCAGCGGCAGTTGAATGCGAATAATATCAAACATTAAACCTTATAACATATGACATCAAACTTCTACTCAGAATAATATAAGAAGAACATGAGGGAAATAAAATAAAGATTGAAAATAGTCAAGAACAATATGGATTTGTGAAAATTAAAGGAGCAAATAATGCGACATACACACTCCGAACACTAATGCAGAGATCAACTGAGTCGCAGAAGGGTGCATACTTTTGCTTTATAGACTATACCAAGGTATTTGGTGAAGTCGAACATGATGACATGATCAACATATTAGAGGATATTAAAGCTGACGGAACATGATTCCAGAGTAATAAACCATCTTCACTCGAAACATATAGCAGGAATTAAAAATGGACATTAAGTGGACAATTATGAAATGATAATAGATAAGAGTATGACAAGGATGTTTTTTTTCCCAGGATCTCTTGTCTCTCTTTCTCTATAGCGAAATAGAAAGGACAGATAGACAGGCAACAAGAAACAGAGGTAACAGCATAAACTGTGTGTCTTATGCAGATGACGGTATTGATAGTTGACAGCGCAACAGAACTGAAACAACCGTTAGACATTGTAATAACAGAAAGTGACAAAAGTAAATTTACTTTGAACATCTGGAAAACATAAATATAGTTTCAAAGAAAACAATAATAGTCAAATGTGATATTAGAATGGAAGTAAAAATTCTAAACTAAACTAATAAATAATAAACTCACATGTTTGCGGGAAATTATAAGATCAGACGGAATATGTGTAATTGACATTAGAAAAAAAGCTAGTTGCATGTCCATTACAGGACCTCGCAACGAACCCCAACATTTGTTGGAATTACTACGAACAGTAGTTTGTTATTGCTTTCTGAACGGCCGGCGTCCATTGTGAAAATCAACGCACAGCGTTCAACTCCCAAATCGCAAGAGGCTGATTTCGAACCCGATATGTCGGGTTTGTGAACCTGCGTTCACCACCCCTAAGCCAGACACTTAAGAGCAGACTAGAGCCAGCAAGAGCGGCATTTCTGAAGATAAGGACAATCTTATATAAGAGTCACTTCATTGAATGCCTGAAGGAGAGTACAGACATCTTACACCTAACCTGTCCTTCGGTATGGCAGTGAATCATGGCATGTGGGCGAACAAATAAAGAAAAGCAAGGAGGCCGCGAAGATGTGGTCTCTGAGACGAATGTTGTGAATACATTACTGCCATAGTAACTAGCGATGATTTTCTGGAAGAGGCTTATGATAGTTGAACATTAAACATAACTATTAAACATCAGAGACACATGGTGTTCTTAGCTCTTGTAATGAGAAGAGACACATTTGAAAATATCGCGGTGACTAACACGACCAACAATAGAGGAAGCACAGGAAGACCGTGAGCAATCATGCTGGATGGTTATCGATGGTGGTGTGGAAGAATATCATCAACATAATTGATCAAGAGCAGCAAAGACCGAAATCTGTGGAGAGACATAACCGCCGACGCCAACTAGGAAAGCACATGCTGATGATTATTGGCATGCAAATGCCTGGGGCAAGAGAACTGGCGAGGGACTAGAGTATCTTCCCAGCGATGAGAGCGACATCCTGAACGAGAAAGATGTTAATATTGTATAACTAAAAGTAAAGGACTCTCCCCCACACTTGAAAATGTAGTGATTACATGGTGTATTTTTAATGACCGTGCAGTGTTTGAAAATATTGCGGGTCAAAGTTTTGTATTTACCTATTATGTTGCATGAACCTTACAGAGGGTGAACACAAAACTTGGACCGGCAATATTTTCAAACACTGCAGTCATTAAAAATACACCCTATACATCAATCAGCACTGGATGGATGGTGTGATCAATATCAATACCGACCACATCTACTTATCAGAACGTTTCCTTGTACACATTTTGACTGAGAGCCTTTGTAAATTTTATAAAATATATCTCACCGTTGGGGAAGGAGTGGATTCAAACATGATCACCGGGCCGGCAGTTAAACTTACTGGCCACTATTACCACGGCTCACTTTTACGACACAAAGTTGGTTGTAGCTTTATTTACAAAGGATGTAATACATGATTAAAAAAATGGACTCAAGTTTTCACTAATTGCTTCCCCTTATCACATCGCGGCATCTCACTATGGCCAGAGCTGCCATGATGCTTTCAATGTTAACTGTCAAATTACTTTTATCAGATTTTAACTTATGGTTCCTCCACACAATATTTCGCGATACATCGCAGTGTTGTGCTGTTATATGCAGTTCTCACAATGCGAACAAAAGACAAAACCGCCAAGCTTCTCTAGCGGCAAATATAGACAATCACATTTCGAAGAAAATGCACCCTTGCTGTTGAAACAAACAAAACAGACCAGCTGTTTGTTGGCGACATTAATCAAGATGTATTTGCATTGACAAATCTCTTGTTTCGCGTCATGATTAATAAACTTACTGTTATTGAGCTTCATATTATACATTTGTGATCCTATTACAACATTTCTCTCTCTCTCTCTCTCTCTCTCTCTCTCTCTCTCTCTCTCTCTCTCTCTCTCTCTCTCTCTCTCTCTCTCTCTCTCTCTCTGTGAGGGACAGACAGACAGACAGACACCAGCCAAAATGTTTTCCAGCAGTGAATTTGAACAATGACAACACAAACAATAGATTGCACGATTTATTGCTTGACATATATGTGACTAGATGATTGCCTGTCTTAACAGTGGTCTTGGGTTCGATCCACATAAGGACGGCTTTAAATTAAAATAAATTGATCCGGGAGCCCAGGTCGACCCAGCCAAAAATGAGCAGAAATATATGCTAAAGGCTTGCGAACGCGGTTCGTGAGCCGGGTACCTGGCGTTCGAAGCTCAGCTGCGACCGATTTGTGCAGCAGACCGTGTCGCGTTGTGTTTTAACGTGCTGGTATGGGAGCCGGTCGTTCAGAAAGCAATGGCAAATTACTGAACGTAACACTTGCCTAGTACATCAACAGCAGCTGAATAATGCTGGTGTTGACTGCAACGTCCCGTAAGGGATATGCAATATATATATATATATATATATATATATATATATATATATATATATATATATATATATATATATATATATATATATATATATCCGATCACCAGTGTCGTGGATCAGCTCAGTGTTCCTGTCTCGTCCATGCCATGTGGCCAAGCCATCCAGGTATTTTCCTCTCGGTCTGTCCTCTTAGGTCTGTTCCCTTCGATCTTGCCAGTTGTCACCTAAGTTCTCCAATCCATTTCTTCTCATAACATGTCCAAAAAATTTTGACTGTCTACGTCTAATTTCTCTAATCAGTTTACGATGTTCATTTGTCTCCTGTAGTACTTGGTCATTGGTTTTTCTGTCTGTCCATGGTATTCTTTGCATTTTCCTCAGAAACCACATTTCTGCAGCCATCAGATGCTTTTCAGCTTGACTGCTCATTGTCCAAGTTTCACATCCATACAAAAGAATAGGCTCTAACGTATCCCCTCAACACTCTTTTTCTCGTTTCAATTGACATCTTTTTATTGGTCAGAATGTTTTTCATCTTGCTAAAGGCTACTTTCGCCATGGCGATTCTTGTTCTAATCTCTTCAAGGCATCTCCCATCAGATGTTATGACTGTTCCAAGATAATTGTACCGATTCACTTGTTGAAGAATATTTCCATTTACTTGTATATTACATTGTGGCACTTCTTTCTTCCTAGTGACGACCATAACCTGAGTCTTTTTACAATTTAATTCTAACCCCAGTTGCTCACTGTGTACAACAACCGCATCTACTAATTGTTGCAGGTCCTGCGCATTGTCTGCAATTAATACTGTATCATCTGCATATCTAATGTTATTGATGTTTCGTCCTCCAATGCTGATTCCATTTATATCCTCTACATTTCTGAAAATATTTTCACTGTATAGGGAAAAAAGATCTGGAGACATCACACATCCCTGACTAACACCTCTCTTAATTGGCTGATACTGTCCCACTTCATTATCAATCCTTATTGCAGCTTGTTGTTTCCAATATATGTTTTTATAAGTCTAATGTCTTTCCCATCAATTTGTAGATCTGCAAGCATATCCACCATGCTTGACATGTCTAACTCTATCAAAAGCCTTTGTATAGTCAATAAAGCAAAGATGTATATCCTTGTTTACTACTATAGCACGTTCAATAACTATTCGCAGCATATACACAGCATTTACTGTACCCTTTCCTTCTACAAACCCGCATTGTTCTTCCCCTCTTTCAGGTTGTATCTTCTTCCTCACTCTTTGCATGATAATTCTTAGCAAAATCTTTGTGTCATTATACTAATTGTTCTATGTTGATCACATTCCAAGGTTCCTGATTTCTTTGGGATTGCAATAAATACAGAGTTACATAATTCAGGAGGTATATCTCCAGTATCATATAATGTGTTCAGCAGTCTGGTGACTTGCTCTAGTCCAAATTCTTCTAAAGCTTTAATCATTTCTGTTGTGATGTTATCTGCACCGGGGGCCTTGCCAGCTTTCATATGCTTAAGAACATTTCGAACCTCCATCTCCAAAATTGGCGGTCCTTCATTATTAAATCTAATATCATACTGTTCGTCTCTGTTATCATCATAAAGGTGTTTCACATAATCTGTCCATACATGTAGAATCTGGTCTTTTTCTATTATGATTTTGCCATCTTCAGTTTTTAGACACCCTGTTGATGTACTTGTTCTTTTATTAGTAAGTTCCTGAATTCTTTTGTGCACTAATTTGGTATTTTGACTGTTGTGTTGGTTTTCAATTTCTAAGCACTTTTCCTCAAGCCATGCTTCTTTTGCCTCCTTACATAATATTCTGACTTGTCTGTGAATTTCTTCATATTTGACAGAATTATTTTTGTTGAGTCTTCTTGTTTCCATGAGGTGTAAAATTTCTTCAGTCATCCATTTCTTACGACCCACCTTCTTTAATTTTGGAATAGTTGTTTCTGCAGCCACATTGATTGAATTCTTCAACGTTTCCCATTGATCATCCACATCCTGGAATAGGATCTCTAGATCAGACAAAATTTCAAATCTGTTCTGTACTTCTATGTTGAATTTGTTTTGTATTTCCTTGTCATTACTCAATGTACACAAATCATATTTAGTGTTTCCTGTTATATACTTGACTTTCTTCAACTTTATCCTCAATGTTCCTGTGAGTAATCTGTGGTCACTATAACAATCAGCACTGGGAACTGTTTTTGCTATTGTTAATGCGTTTCTAAATCTTCTGCTAATCAGATTGTAGTCAATCTGGTTTCTAATCCTGCTATCAGGACTCCTCCATGTCCATAATCTTGTTAATACTAGGGTGTTGCTTGAACCAGGTGTTTCCTACAATCATTTCCTGTTCTTTTGCCCACTCTACGAGTCTGTATCCTCTTTCATTTCTCTCTCCTAAACCATAGTTTCCTACTGTGTATCTATCCCCTTGATTTCCTACTTTTGCATTGAAGTCCCCTATTATGATGTTTATTTCTGAATTTTTACATTTCTTTAAGGCAGACTCTATGTCATTATAAAATTCTTCTATACTATCTTCACTGGATTCTCCTGTTGGGGCATATACTTGAATAATATTTATGCTAAAAGGTCTGCCACTTAATTTAACTAGTAGAACTCTGTCCGACACGGCCCAATATCCTTGAATAGATTTTGATGTTTTCCGGTCCAAAATAATTGCCACTCACCTATGACGATCTTCACCTCCAGAATAAATAATCTTGAAATCTTCTTCTATCTTGATGCCTGCTCCTGTCCATCTCGTTTCGCACATACTTAAAATATTAATTTTTTCCCTTTCAATTTCTTGTTTTATGTTCTCTAATTTTTCGTCGTCGTTTAACGTCCTAACGTTCCAAGTTGCTAATTTTAACGTCTCTGTCCTTGTCTTGCGATGATCAGTCTTTAAGCGAATCATGATATACTAGGCACTTTTAAAGAGGTAGTTTGCCGTTGCTTTCCTCTATGGCAGTGACCTTACTGGTCGGAGACCGCAGCCATTGACTCAAGAAGAGTTCCTCTGCCTGCCGTCGTGAAGCTCAAGGCCATGACCCACAAATATCTGTCGGCTGCCCTCAAAATTTCATCCACCACCTGCCTTCCGTGGCTTCTTTTGAAAACTTCCAATAAAAGGAACACAAAATAACATCACATAATCCACAGGAAAACACTATTCACAGGAAATCCATAGGAAATCACACGAAATCCAATGGAAAACACTAAATAGCGTCCCTCCGAAAAGTAACGCTTCATTTTGTCAAAGAGGAGTAGCGTTCTGATATACATAGTGGGCAGACATTCATTCGCTGATGAATTTCTAAGGGTTTCACCCTGCACTGATCAAAACACTTATATCAGAACGCTACTCCTCTTTGGTGCATGTCAAAAGTCGGGTGGCCATCTCTAAACTGTCTTTATGAGACCACCGTGTTCGTCTGCACCAAGATATCACGCGCTTAACTTTTGCCATTCTTAACAACAATATTGACAGGTTACAAGAATATGGGCTGGTTATTGTAATTTCTATCACCATTATTTACAAGATTGCTGTACCTGAATAGAGTAATATCATAAGAATGGAAGAGATTACGAAATGTTCAAAGAAATGAAGCTATTGACAAGAAATGTTCAACCTCAATTAAATGTTATCTGTGACAAGTTGAGAAATGTCTTAACAGAATCTAGACAAATTGTAGAAAGATGACATGAATACTGCAGTAGAATGTATAATATGAATTACTGTGACGCAATGAATGAGATACATGAACCAATGACAACAGAGACATAACCTAAACCCTCATTAGATGAGATATAAGCTGAACTAATTAAAGCGGGAGGAGAAGAAGGCATTCACATCTATCATGCATTATGTAAAATATATGGGAGGGGGCTGCGTGGTCTTGAGGTATGGTGTCCGTCTCGAGTGCTGGAGGTCCCGGGTTCAAGCCTCGGTGAGGACCGGGATTTATTTCACGTGGACCTCTAGTAATAAAATTTCCCCTGGTCTCTGGGTAGTGAGATCGGACGCCCGTGTGTATTTTTGCGCAAATAAAAAAATCTCTTGGCAGTTGGAAATCGAAAAAGAGTAGCCTAACGGCGCTGCCCGGGCACAATTTTGAGTTAAAAATCTACCCAAAGTATTTCAGGAGCCTCGCCGGTGCTACGGAGTTCGTGCACTGGGCCGAGTTTCTCCAGACTCAGGTTTGAGTTAGGAGGAGAACGGAGCACTTATGGGTTATACCCGTGTGCCTTGATGTTGATCCATCGACTAAACTAAACTAAACTAAACTATGTAAAATATATGGAAGTATGGTATATGGCCAAAAGATTGGAAGAGGACTACCTTCATTCCAATACCAAAAAAAGGGCAGCCTGAAACTATGCACCGACTATAGATTTGTTGCCCTGATCAGTCATGCAAGTAAACTTCTACTAAAAATCATAATGGGAAGACTTTGTAAGAAAATGGAAGAAGAGATTACCCTGGTTGAAGATGGGTTTAGACAAAGAAGAGGAACAAGAGATCACATACTGAACATAAGTTTAATAATAGAGAAGTGTAGATAATCCAGTGTACACCTATTATCACGTTTTGTGGATTATTCAAAGGCATTTGACTGTGTACACTGTACAACATCAGAAACTTTAGTAAATCATGAGAAATATGGGCTTTCTATCATATATATAGTGTGCCGGCTTCGTGGCTTAGAGGTTATGACTTTTCTCCGTAATCTCGTATACTCTCGTCGGTAACGTGATGACGGTGAGAATCAGCAGTGGTTCGAATCGCATCGGTAACTTACGGGGTATGTGAGCCGGCCGCTCAGAAAGCAATGGCAAACTACTGAGCGTAATCTTGCCAAGAAATCAACATACAGCTGAAAGATGCTGGTGTTGACAGCGATGTCCTGTAAAGGATATGAAAAAAAAATCATATATAGTACAACTCATAAAAATGCTCTGTCCAGACCAACTAATAGCGGTTAGAAAAAATTGCGAGACATCAGACTGGGTTGACACCAAGCAAGCTGAGTGCTGTCCACCTATTTGTTTAACATGTGCGCCGAAAATATAATGAGAAATGTCAGAGAAGACATTACCAGGGCCGGTTTCGGACGCGATTCGTAATGCCGCTTACCCGCGTTCGAATCACAGCGGTGACCGATTTGGCAGCAGACCGTGTCTCGCTGGTTTTAATGTGTTGGTATGGAAGCCAGTTGTTCAGAAAGCAATTACAAACTACTGAACGTAAAACTTGCCAAGACATCAGCAAAGGCAGTAAAATGCTGGAGTTGACTGCAACGTCATGTAAAGGATATGCAACTTTAAAAAAAAAATATCGGTGGTCATGAAATAACAGAGATTCCATATGTTGATGATACAGTATTGCTATCCACAAAACAAAATGGTATAGAAAACCTAATACCTCAATACAAAGGAATACCAAAACATCACAACTTATATCTTAACATAGGAACAATCAAAGATAATGCATACAGATAAAACTACTATGGAGAAAGAAATATATGTTAATGAGGAAAAATTGGATGTGGTGGACAATTTAGAATATCTTGGGTCATTGATTACCAACAATGGTGACACATTAAAAGAAATTTACAAAAAAAAAAAACCAAAAAAAAAAAAAGAAAAAAAAAAAAAAAAAAAAAAAACAGGAATATCTATTGCTCTTCAAAGACTAAAACAACTGCATAAATATTAGAGTAGGGCAGACAGAACTACAAAAATTAGAATTATAAGAGCATGTATCTTCCCCATTGCAAAATACGCCTGTGAGACCTGGACACTTACTAAACAAGCTTAACAGCGCATGAATGCCTTTGAATATAAATCTTACATACGGGTTCTAAAAATATCTTGGGTAAAGAAGAGAACAAATGCATCCATACTTCAAGAGCTGAATATTGAAGAAGATTGGCTATTAAAGACGATAAATCAAAGACGATTGAAATATTTTGGTCACTTGAAACGTCATGAAAGTTTGGAGAGAACAATGATGGAGGGGTATATGCCTAGGAAGAGAGGAAGAGGAAGGCCAAAGAAAAGATAGGTGCAGGATGTTGCGGATGGTCTCCAGATGGGTGTAGCGGATGCGGGACATCTTGCTTAAGAGAAGTTTTCCGGAAGGTTGTCATGGGAGGGAGGTTCTGCAAAGGACATGCGACTTAATGAATGAATAACACTCTAATGTTTGTATCAGGCGGTTGTGCTGTGTGGAAACCGCTTCATTTTCACGTAGGAGATGGATAATTTCACCTCGTGCGTGTGATTTCTGCGCTAGGATGTAAACCAGGAGTTTCCTCTCAAGATTTTCGCCGGTGTTACGGAGTTTCGTGCATCTTAGCGAAGCATTCTTTGAGTGTTTTCCGAAGCGTGTTGGGTGAATGTGTTGTTTTTCTGGTGTCTTCAAAATGTCGGACCAGCGTTTGTCTCCCGTAAATAGGGTTAACAAACTGATTCGGCGGCGCGGTCCACGACTTAAGCGACACGGCAGACGGGCCGGTGCCAGACGCCACAGACGCAATTGTGAACGACTGGGCCTTAAGTACACGAGTAGTCTGTATTGGAATTGTGCCAGCGCTAAACAACGAGGCCCCATTTTGGAAAGCCTAGCATACAGGAACGATATAGTTGTGTTTCGGGAGACGAAACCGGACGTTAATAATACATTCCATATAGCCGGCTTTAAATGTTTTTACAACAGGCGACACCTGGGAATGGCGATTCTGGTTGGAGACTATATTGTGGTTTCAGAGCTGGACATGTCCGGGTGGGACAGTGACGAGCACAATTACACGCTGTTAGAGTTCACTCCAGTCTACCATTCGTGTTGGTGAATGTTTATGCCTGCAATGCGAGTGTGGATTACCAGAGATGGAAGTGTTTGTGTGACATACTATGTCACGAGAGGAATGTCACTGTTTGTGGCGATTTAAACGCTAATGGGAAATCATGGGTAACATTTCTACCAACACACAGGGGGAGGAACTCGAGGTGGCACTTGAAACCAGTGACCTTGTTTGCATCATCAGTGACTGTGCCACCAGGACAGCTAGTCGTTCAGGTGGCGAGAGCAGTATTATTGACCAGGCACGGGTGTCTCCGTCACTCACTACAGTGTGTAGATGGGATATCCTAGGGCACCACGGCAGCGACCACATCCTTGCAGCATATTGGTGGAGAACAGCGGAACCAGGAAGCACAAGTCAACGGTCAAGACCTTTAAGTATGACAGTTCAGGGCAAGATGTGATGAGTAAAATAAGGCGTGACAAGCGCAGGAAAAAAAAAGCTGGGAACATCCACCATGGAGGAATTGTGAGGTGGAGAAGGCCTGGGTGGATAAGCGTGGTGCTGCAAGCAAATGGCAAAACGCCAAGAAGAACAGAGTTGCCCGTCCTAATCTTATTGTGCACTTGGAAAGATAGATGGACACCAAAGTTAGCTATTTAGAAAAAAAAAAAAAAAAAAACTGGTTAAAGTGGTTAAAAGTGAAAAATGGACAGAGTTGTGTCAAAGAATAAGCACAAACAAGTCACTGAAATTGTTCTGGCGACTACATAAAAGTAGGAATGGGGTGGACCAAGAATAAGAGTGCTCCTGACTTCCAAAGTGCTGACCTTATTTGGCAGAGGTCGGACGAGAATAAGAGCTAAACCCTTTTTCGAACGCTATCTAGAGCAGGCTAACCAGACAGACTTGATAGGCCGACATTTTGCCAAAGCGGGTACTTCAGATAGGTATAAGGCCCAAAACATTACAGAAGTCACAGTGACAGCGAAAGAGATCAGGGCTGTATTTTGACAAACAAGAAACAGCGCACCAGGGCCAGATGGTATAAGATAAGACAACATCAATAGGTGTGCCAACAACGAGCTAGAGGAACTAGCAGATATGTACAACAACAGCATAGGGAGAGCATCAAGGAGGAGCGGTTACACAGATATCTGATTCCCTTGCTGAAGCCTGGCAAAGACCACACAAACATTCAGGGATACCAGGTAATAACAATGCAAAATACAATAGGCAAGCTGCTGGAGAAGTTAATTGCCAGAAAAATATCAGCAAGGGAGGCAAGGTTTTTTCCCACCTACCCTGGGGGAGAATACCGTCCAAACAGAGAAATCTAGACCAACGCAGCAGTTTTTGTCTATGTTGTATATGAAGGTTTCCACTCAGGTATTGAAACATGTTCTGCGGCGATTGATCTTGAGGATGCGTACAATAGAGTACAGTTAGTTTTTTAATGTTTCAGCTTCTTGAACTCAAGATAACTGATAAGCCCATTCCTCCTCAGCTGGATCGCTACAGCCCTCTGCCAACGGAAAGTAGTTGTTAGGTGTGGCAGTTGGACTTCTGAACAAACAACAATATATCCAGGCCTGCCACAGGGATCACCATTATCTCCGGTGCTTTTCAACGCCTAAACTGTGAGAATTACCAGCGAGCAGATCACTGGACCGGGAGGACATTGTCATATGCCAATGATGTGTTAGTGTATCGTCAGAGTAAGGATAGAGATCGGGTTGCTGTGGAACTACAAACAGAACTAAATCGCATAACCACTTGGTGTGGGAAATCTGTTGCAATGGTCAACCCAACGAAGGCAGTAGTGACATGGTTATCTTTGTGTTCAGAAACTGGAAAGAAGGCAGGCAATGAATTACCTCGTAACACCAAAATCACAATATACAAAACACTGATCAGACCAGTTGTGCTGTATGGCTCTGAAACCTGGAGTACAACGAAAAGAGACGAAGCCTTGTTACAAACCTTTGAGAACAAAATTTTAAGACGCATCTTTGGACCCATTAGGGATACACAAAGTGGAGAGTGAAAAAGAAGAAGTAACAAAGACATTTATGATCTGTTTAAGTCCCCGCTAATCACTGGTATCATGAAGGCTAATAGACTACAATGGCTGGGGCATATAGAAAGAATGGAAGATAATAGGGAAACAAAACTCGCTTACACTCAGGAAATAAATGACCGCAGACCCCGAGGTAGACCAAGAAGGCGGTGGAGAGATAATACATGTACAGACCTACAAGCACTTGGAATCAACGACTGGCAAGAGAAGGTCCACCAGAGAGACGAATGGAAACGGATTGTATTTGCAGCAAAGAACCTCAATGGCTCGGAACGATGAAGAAGAAGAAGAAGAATGAATTACCTGGGGATATGGTTTGATCGAAGCCTTGCTTATAATGAGCACATAGACCAGGTGATAACAAATGCCAAGCGGGGTTTGGTTGCGATGCGGGTGATGGCGGCAGCAAACTGCGAACAGCGCCATCTATGTCTTCTGTACGAGGGTATGGTCATGTCTGTTTTTGAATGCGATCCTGACTCTCAGCTGTAAGCAGATGGAAAGGATACAGAACGAAGCTAAGCGTATTATTCTTGGGTGTACAAGAGATACAGCATGTAGGGCGATGCGCTATCTTCTTGATTTTCCAACCATTGGAAAAAGAATACAAATTTGCAGAGCACGTGCCTACCTCAGAGTCAATGCAAATACATAACATCCACTGCATAGTGAAATTAAGAAGCTAAAGGCAGCAGATTAAAAAGAGGAAGGTTGTGGATGGATGAAGCCGAAAATATTCTTCAACAGGTGTGTTCACTTGAGGCCTTAGAACCTGGCGAGGAGTAGATACAAGTGTCAACAGATCTTTTTACGTCCTTTTCAGTTTGCATCCAACTAGACAGAAAATGCAGACAAGAAAATTTGGCTGCTGTGGAGGCGGAAGTACAAGCGTTGATCTTCGAGAATTCGTTAGACGGTGATGCTGTCATTTACACAGATGGTCGTTCGACGAGTGAGAAGTTCATGGGCCTTGAATTGTGAAGGAAGATTCTGGTACTTTTGATTTGACCACAAGTAGCCTGACTATGGAAGTCATGGCAGTAAGTAAAGCAATAACATGGCTCGAGACACAGACATACACTAAGGCATGTTTCCTTAGCGACTCAATGAGCATGCTCAAGAAGATAGAGATGGGCTGGATCCGAAGAGAGTGGTTACTGTTTCTGGAGCGGTCTCGGCTGGCAAAGATTAGTTTCATTTTCGTGCCAGGGCATGCGGGCGTGCAAGGTAATGAGTGTGCTGACAAGCTCGCAGGTAAGGCTACTGTAGAAGGTGGACGAGCCATGGTCCAGGCTGACATTCTGAATGCTTTACGAATCGTTCGCAAGAACTAAGTGATGACTGTGAATCTAAACCAAGGCCAGGCTGGGAGAACAGCAAATTTAAAAGAGGTGTGGCCAAACAAGAACACTACGCAGGAAGCCAAAGAGAATTAATAAACCAAACACAACTGGTGTCGTTAGGCTCTACACGCTGCGGGATTTACCGAGGAAGGGATCCGAGCACTTATGAACTGAATGGTTCGATGTGCAGGAGGATAGACTGTCGACGAACTAACTAACTAGACAAGAGACGTGCAAGCGATTAAATATTACCCAAAGGGACGTTATATACGTTCGCTCGCGCGTTCACACGCACACATTGTCCGAATCTCACTTACGCAAAATCTGTGAGATGAGATGCCCGGGGAGAGCTGCCAGCTTGGCAGTCCGAGACCGAGTGTGAATTGTTGCTATCGGAAAGACCGTGACATCAACACCATGTACCATATTTATGGAAAGAAAGAAGATAAAATGGCTTGGCCATCTTGTTAGAGTGCAGCACCATCAGCTACCGGCATTTGCCCTACATCAAAGATTATCTGCTACGAGAGCAAGAGGAAGCCCGAGAAGAAAATGGATTGACGACAACAAAGACATTGTACAATCACACGGAATGCACTATTCAGTGTCACCCATCGGCGCTGGAACGCAACTTATTCGTCCCTACGACGCTTGAAGGCAAAAGTGGAAGATGATGATGGTGATGATAATGATGTTTTCCTGCCATACAAGTGTAGCCAATGTGGTCAGACTCGGTCTCTCTGCAGTGGTCACTTATAGACGTGGCCACCACATTAGTCGCGCTTTAAGAAACAATGATACCGGACACGCCCGTGTGGTGCCGGGGCCCATACGGGGGAGCAAAGAATAGTAACACTGTTTCCTACCATGCACGTCGTAAGAGGCGACTAAGGAGGCTATGGTTCCGTCGCCCTGCTACTGAGTGAGTGCGTGGCGCGACACTGTGAGCTGTGAATTTCGCGTGGAATGCTTTTGCATCTGTCCGCGGTTGTTTTTCGCGTGAACTGCATGTTCGGAACGATGACGGCCGGCTGTTGCTGGATTGACTGGTTTGCCTTTTCGGTTCACGAGTGCATTTTTCAGGAGACTCCTGGGAGTCGTCGCTGTAGCTACGGAGTTCGTGCTTTGTGCGGCGCTTTCGGTGAGCCGCCCTGCAGAAAGAGACCGAACCATATGGGATAAAACCCCGGTCAATGAAATCTTTCTGGTGACTGCCGTTTTCATCCACGATGAACTGTATTTTTCGTGGAGGACTTTTGTGTTGGCATTCTGGCGGCGGCATTATGCACAGTGTACCTGTGCGGGCTGATGGCTTGCCGACACTCCTGTCTATTCCATTGTTCACATTGGGCAGTGAGGAGCATTTTGTGATATTCACTGGCACAGGAACGGAGCAATATGGGAACGACCCGTTGCCGTGAAGTTGGAACCGCGACTAACTAACTAACTAACTAACTCAGTGGCAATGCATGTCTAAACACCCCGAGCCCATTTTGTTATTATTCCGTCACCTTCGCTGACTAGACAGACTGTGAAAGTGGTCTTGAAGTGTGTGTCTCAGGCAGCATTGGGCACTTATTGAGGAAATAACATCCCATATTACGTAATTGTAGCAGTTATAATAGAGTCAGCACATAGTATTCACGGGGACCCAGTGGCATAGTTGTTAGTGCTCTTGTCTATCAACACAATGGTCCAAGTTCGATTTCCAGCAGTTACAGGATTTCTTCCCGACCAGTACCGCTTTGGAGTCGACCCAGTATAAAAAGCGTACCAGCTAAATTTCCGGATGTTTTGCTGAAGAATGAAACTGGCCATCTAATCTCATTATACCATTGTCTAGAATATGCGAAAGTCTAATACTTCACACCTGAACGTTAGTATGTGACAGAATCTGTCAGGGGGATTCCGTTACTTGACAAAAAGTTCACAATGTACCCTCTATCATACGGTTAACCCGGAAGAAGTTGTGGCGGAAAACTTGATTTGATCCAAAACGAGGATGTTATTTAAAGAGGTTTCTTTGGCTATCCAAGTGATGGATGCTATGGTAGAACACGGTCTCAGCTTTAAAAGCCAATTTGAGAGCACATTTAGGTCATGCTGTAAGCAATTTCCTTTTTCTTTTGCTTTAAAATCGAGTAGTTGTTACTACTAGTGCACTGAACTTTCCCTATTACCAGCACTCCCCGTTATCAGGCTAACCCTCTCAGACTTCTTAGGTTTTTGTAATTTACGTTTCCAAGTCAAAGACGAGAGATCAACATTTTAATCCAGACCCCCATATCAGCGCACGAGAAGTTTAAGAGAAAGCGCTCGTACCCTTTCATTCATGCTGACCCCTCTATGCTATTAAACGATACAGCAAACATGGCTACCACTTTTATTTACGTAAACAAACACACGCAGTATTGTTTGGCGTTCACAGATGGAGAGGAAAGAAGTAAAGACTAGAGGACGCACTAGACAACATAAAATTTGATCGGTAACATAGCTGTAACTATGGCCTCAACTGGTTCCCAAATTGATCTCCTGTGTAACACTTTTCTTTAATCCGGCAGAACAACAATCTAATACAATCACTACAATCTTGTCAGAATACGATCAATACGAATTGGCGGAGAATACTCGAAAACAGCTGACGAGAGTACCTTTAACACTGTAGAAACATTCGAAAACATATCATTTGCACATTGGCAATTCTAGACATAAAAATAAAATTGAACACACTTTCTGGTAAAGTTAATTGCATCTCCGTAACGGGTTTTCAATGTCATCATTTATTGGCTGTTTGTGATTCACTACGCAGTTTTAGTTCGGTAGTTTGCCATTTTTTTTCCTGAACGACCGACGCCTCATATAATCGGAAAACAACGCCACGCGGTGTGATTCCTAATAGCCTTTGGCTGATTTCGACCCCTCGACTAGACCTCAAATAAACATCCTTCCTCCCAGAGATGAAACTAGAGACATTACACCCATTATAAAAATTCCTTTTGTTCTAATTGTGATATTTAGTCTGGCAACGGCCTAAGACTCGCTTTCCGAACCCTCGACTCGGTAAGTCGGGGAATTATGAAACCGTGTTTCACTACCCCCTAAAACACAGCGCCGGTTTGACTTATGCACAGAAAGAAAATGCCACGCATCATCAAAAAGATGTACCAGTTAACCATTAACATGGTACGAACTAATTACCTCCCAGTGCTCGTTAGCCAAAACGCATTTCCGGTTGCAGTTCTGATTATCTTTTGAAAGAACGTAACCACACAGCCGAAAAGTCTGCTAATCACAAGCGTGGATAGCGAATGGCGGGAGAAAAACTTTTGAAACAAACATCCGGGTTCTGTATTGTTACAGGAAGTCGTATTACTTAGACACTGGAGTACTCACCGCATTACATGTTTTTATACTAAGCAGTCCGCTTTATCATCATTCGTACTTCATATATCATATACCTTTCGAAACTCTTCCTATTCCATGTAGTAATTAATTTACAGCAATGCATGGCTGAGCCAAGAGACGTTAGTATCAGAACTATTTGTGACAGATGGAAGTTAGTTGCATATACTTTACAGGTCGTAGCAGTCAACTCCAGCATTTTTTTGGTTTGTTTGGTGTTTGTGATTCCTGGGCAAGTTTACTTTCAGTAGTTTGCCATTGCTTTCTGAACGACCGGCACTCATACCATTGTATAGAAACCAATGCAAGGCGGTCTGCTTCTAAATCTCCCTCAGCTGTGTTTCGATAACGGTATGCGAGATTATGAATTGCATCCGTATCCTCTTCGCCATAGAAGGAGGCTGGTCTTAATCGTATTCAGGATAGAGAGAGAGAGAGAGAGAGAGAGAGAGAGAGAGAGAGAGAGAGAGAGAGAGAGTGAGAGAGAGAGAGGAGGGTGAGAGATAACGTTAATATCACGTCATATCGCTGAATAGATCAACTAACGGGTACCCAAAGCAATAACTGAAATTATAGAAATATGGAAGAAGAAAAAAATGGACTCTCAAACCAACACAAGCAAGAAGTAAAGATAATTATTTCTGCCGTGACTGAACTCTCATATTCTAGGTCACAGTACGCTTCGTTGATTTTTCCTTCAGAAATAAATCCACGAGTGAGTTATTTACACGTCAAGTAAATAGTGCAAGATTACACAGAGAGCCACCCGCTCCACTCGAAGACAACGAAGGCAAATATGATCCATTGAACAGCACATAGTAAGTTACAGCCTGTAGACTCAGATCTGGACACACTATATTCAGTTGATGCACAAAATATCTAAAGATATGAATTGCAAACAAATTAAGTATATTTAGCTCTTGCGAAAAGAAGAGACTTACTAAACACAGACACTATGTACATACCTTACACAGAACTCCATACCCAGGTATGTACATAGTGTCTGTGTTTAGTAAGTCTCTTCTGTTCGCAGGAGATAAATATACTTAATTGTTTGCAATTCATATTGTTATATCCTGCTGCAGCCTCTGCTTTGTCTTTTGTTTCATATCTAAAGATAGGTGTTCTGGACTGCTTGTGTTGTCTGGGGTAGTTCGTGAATGAATTAGTTCTTACATAAAGAGCTCGATAGAACTGTTATAAATAATAAAACAACCACTGGCAGTGATGCAGCTTTTATTCCACTCAGCTGTTGTCCCTATGAGCCTATCTTGATAATCTAAGGCCGGCCATCCAACATTATATATGTGTCTGGGCTTTATGCGTCCCTACAGACCTAGCAGAACTGGGTTCCAGTCTAATCGTTATCTATATTAATTTGTTGTCACACATAGTCAGCTTGCGCTGTCTCTGTTGTCATTCAATAAGTTAACATCACACGAATCTATTGTCTGATGTTTCGGAACATCCAGGTTGATAGAACAAAAAACAAAAAAAAATGTTGCGTATCCCTTACTGGACGTTGCAGTTACACCAGCATTTTTCAGCTGCTGTTGATGTACTAGGCAAGTGTTACGTTCTGTAGTTTGTCATTGCTTTCCGAACGACCGGCTCCCATATCAACACGTTATAAACAACGCGACACGGTCTGCTGCACAAATCGGTCGCAGCTGAGCTTCGAACGCCTGGTACCCGGCTCACGAACCGCGTACGCAAGCCTTTGGCCAAAGGTTGAAAAAGCGAAGTGTCAAATAGGGTAAGCGTTAAATCATGCATTCCATGCTAGTCCAATAATAACGATTATCTGTTATGAAAGCGTTAGAAACACATATTTCTTCCACGTAAATGCGTAGAAAGAATGGAAGATAATAGGGAAACAAAACTCGCTTACACTCAAGAAATAAATGACCGTAGACTCTGAGGTAGACCAAGAAGACGGTGGAGAGATAATATACATACAGATCTACAAGCACTTGGAATCAACGACTGGCAAGAGAAAGTCCACCAGAGAGACGAATGGAGACGGATTGTATCTGCAGCAAAGAACCTCAATGGCTCGGAATGCTGAAGAAGAAGAAGAAGCAGAAGAAGAAGAAGAAGAAGAAGAAGAAGAAGAAGAAGAAGAAGCAGAAGAAGAAAAAGAAGAAGAAGAAGAAGAAATGCGTTACAATTATCACACATAGTAACTGGACGATTTTAACCCATAAGCACAGCTAGCGAGCTATTTACCTTTTTTGTCTGCATCAATTAACGATTACACCATGTATCGTTTCAGCTAATCTCACACAGAGGACATTGACAGGTATACACGTTTTAACCTGTGCCTGCAAAACCATGTGTAATTAATGTGAGGGGTGGGTGAGGCGGAGTGGGAGAGGATCTTCGTGATCTCTTCTTTTTCTTGTTCTTTTGCCCTCTAATCTACATTGGGGTAATTGGGGCATACGCTCGCAAACCAACTCGTTCCAAGCCCTCTTATCTTTAACAATCCTGTGCAACTCTGTTCATGCCCTTCCCATATTGTTCATTTCTGTTGCAACTCTGTTCATGCTCTTCCCACATTATTCATTTAACAATACTGTACAGCTCTGTTCATGCCCTTCCGATATTGTTCATTTCTGTTGCAACTCTGTTCATGCTCTTCCCACATTGTTCATTTAACAATCCTGTGCAACTCTGTTCATGCCCTTCCCATATTGTTCATTTCTGTTGCAACTCTGTTTATGCTCTTCCCATATTGTTCATTTAACAAACCTGTACAACTCAGTTCATGCCCTTCCCATTTTGTTCATTTCTGTTGCAACTCTGTTTATGCTCTTCCCATATTGTTCATTTAACAATCCTGTGCAACTCTGTTTATGCTCTTCCCATATTCTTCATTTAACAATCCTGTGCAACTCTGTTTATGCTCTTCCCATATTGTTCATTTAACAATCCTGTGCAACTCTGTTTATGCTCTTCCCATATTGTTCATTTAACAATCCTGTGCAACTCTGTTCATGCCCTTCCCACATTGTTCATTTAACAAACCTGTGCAACTCTGTTCATGCTCTTCCCATATTGTTCATTTAACAATCCTGTGCAACTCTGTTCATGCCCTTCCCATATTGTTCATTTAACAATCCTGTGCAGCTCTGTTCATGCCCTTCCCATATTGTTCATTTAACAATCCTGTTGCAACTCTGTTCATGCCCTTCCCATACTGTTAATTTAACAATCCTGTGCAGCTCTGTTCATGCCCTTCCCATATTGTTCATTTAACAATCCTGTGCAGCTCTGTTCATGCCCTTCCCATATTGTTCATTTAACAATCCTGTGCAGCTCTGTTCATGCCCTTCCCATATTTTTCATTTAACGATCCTGTTGCAACTCTGTTTATGCCCTTCCCATATTGTTCATTTAACAATCCTGTGCAGCTCTGTTCATGCCCTACCCATATTATTCATTTAACATACCTGTGCAGCTCTGTTCATGCCCTTCCCATATTGTTCATTTAACAATCCTGTTGCAACTCTGTTTATGCCCTTCCCATATTGTTAATTTAACAATCCTGTGCAGCTCTGTTCATGCCCTTCCCATATTGTTCATTTAACAATCCTGTGCAGCTCTGTTCATGCCCTTCCCATATTGTTCATTTAACAATCCTGTTGGAACTGTTTATGCTCTTCCCATATTGTTCATTTAACAATCCTGTGCAACTCTGTTCATGCCCTTCCAATATTGTTCATTTAACAATCCTGTGCAACTCTGTTTATGTCCTTCCCATACATTGGTATTTGCCCAGTTCTCTCCATGAGCTGCACATTGGTATTTGCCTAGTTCTCTCCATGAGCTGCACATTGGTATTTGCCTAGTTCTCTCCATGAGCTGCACATTGGATATTTGCCTAGTTCTCTCCATGAGCTGCACATTGGTATTTGCCCTAGTTCTCTCCATGAGCTTGCACATTGGTATTTGCCCTAGTTCTCTCCATGAGCTGCACATTGGTATTTGCCTAGTTCTCTCCATGAGCTGCACATTGATATTTGCCTAGTTCTCTCCATGAGCTGCACATTGGTATTTGCCTAGTTCTCTCCATGAGCTGCACATTGGTATTTGCCCAGTTCTCTCCATGAGCTGCACATTGGTATTTGCCTAGTTCTCTCCATGAGCTGCACATTGGTATTTGCCTAGTTCTCTCCATGAGCTGCACATTGGTATTTGCCTAGTTCTCTCCATGAGCTGCACATTGGTATTTGCCCAGTTCTCTCCATGAGCTGCACATTGGTATTTGCCCAGTTCTCTCCATGAGCTGCACATTGGTATTTGCCTAGTTCTCTCCATGAGCTGCATATTGGTATTTGCCCAGTTCTCTCCATGAGCTGCACATTGGTATTTGCCCAGTTCTCTCCATGAGCTGCACATTGGTATTTGCCCAGTTCTCTCCATGAGCTGCACATTGGTATTTGCCCAGTTCTCTCCATGAGCTGCACACTGGTATTTGCCCAGTTCTTTCCATGAGCTGCACATTGGTGATGTTGTCATACCATGTTATTGCTTATATTTTGCGCAGGCACCAAGTAGTGAATGTTTGTAGTTATTTGTAATCATTTTAGTTGTTATGTTTTTAGCCCGCTGTCCGCAGACTTCGGTACTCACTTCGTCTACTGCTTGTTGTAAGGCCTGGTATTTATTTGAATATTTTATTTAATTGTATTATTTCCGAGGTACCCTACAGTTTATTGATTTCTGTGTTCATGGGATATTATGCTGTCGCTCTAGGCCAAATACCTGACCTCGTGTGACAACACAGAGGCATTTTTAAACTCATTATTGTTTTGTCACCTATTATATGTTCTTACTAGTTATTTCATTAAAAATACTATAACATGGCTGTGACATTTGTATCTGTTATCATCCGATTTCTCACTCACAATTTCTGTGTCACCTATGTGGGTATATTTGTGTGTATAGGTTTTTGTTTGTTTGTTGGCCTTTATGTACTGCATCTCTTTTATTTTTTTGTAAAACCCATTAGAAGTGATGCCTTTTTATGCTGTTAAGTGGCTTCTCAATGTGCTACAGACTTTCTTAGTACAAATGGAAGAAAAACCAAAAGTTGTAAGAAAGAGAGAACGAGGAGCATTAATTTAAAATTACGGACTGGAGTAGCTATGAACAAATAACACCGAAGAGACCACACAATATTTATTTAAGTGAAAAATAGTGCAATAAATCAGGGGAAGACATTCGTAATGATACAGCATGCAATGAGACAACAAGGTGCAGACAATATGTGTATATATATATATATATATATATATATATATATATATATATATATATATATATATATATATAGCGAGAGAGAGAGAGAGAGAGAGAGAGAGAGAGAGAGAGAGAGAGAGAGAGAGAGAGAGAGAGAGAGAGAGAGAGAGAGAGAGAGAGAGAGAGACTGTAATAGTGATTTTTGTTTGTTGTTTGTTTTGTTTTTTTGTTTACGCTCCCTCGCTTGGAGCGTAGTCAATACACGCTCCTTCTTATAGCATCATCATCATCATCATCTTCCACTTCTGCCGTCAAGCGTCGTGGGGAGGAATAATTTGCGTTCCAGCGCCCGGTGGACGGCACTGGATAGTGTCATTCCGTGAGGTTGTACAATGTCTCTGATGTCGTCAATCCATTTTCTCCTTCTTATAGCACTGGACTGAATTTTGCGTGTAGATTAGTTTTCCCTGTGCCCCTCAACACACGGATAGTTAAAATCCACACACTTCGATATCTCTCGAGGGGGGGAGCTGTAGGCTTTTGGGCGTGCCCCAGTGCAGTAATGTTGCTTTTGTTAATTAATAACCAACGTTACCTTTGCAGTTGCTTAACATGGTACCATTTAGTACGCTCACTTCTGCCGATAAAGGGTCTAGAAATGTTAGATTACTGTCGACGTAATATTGACCATAGTACTATGACGTTTGGTCACAGAAAAAAATGACATTTCCCCATATTCCTAACATATCTTATGGAACATAAATGAAACTGCTTTAAATATAAATACACACCATTTTAAGACGTGGAAAGGAAATAAACATTATACATACATGCTGGTGCGCTGCATAGCCTTGCATAATGTATTGAATGTTGCGACACGAATTAAAGCAAACATTTAAAAACAAAGAGTATATAAAAATAGTAAACATTGGTGAAAAAATAAGGCAACGATAACTGACAGCAGGAAGAAGTAAGAGACCCTGAAATAGAATACAAGATTTGAAAATAAATAGGAAAACAGACATTTCAGATGTCCCATTGAAGGGAAGAACGATAATTGTATAATTCTTGCTGTGAGATATTGATCGTGAAGAGTACTGGCCACAAGAAAATGGATCCCATAGCCAGCAATAGCTAGACTAATGAATTAATAATTGCTTTTAACATTTAACAAAACGGCCATGCACCGTTAAATCATTGTGAGATATAATTGGAATATACAGTGTCTGTTGGTATAGACTGACATTTGAGGATGATAAAACAACACAGTGGGAAAGAATAATGATCCTCAAACTGCATTAAGCAGTCAAAATAGAACATACTTTAGTAAGGCTGTTTTACGGAACTTCGGTATTTCAAATATTATAGTTTAATTGATTGAGAAACTAGAATCGAGGTCATTGCACTCAGGACAAAACAAAGTGTTCTCGGTTTATCAGATGTTGGAGTGTGGTTTCTTTCCGATCATGGTATTCAATGCCATGATTAGCAGGGCATACATAAATATGAAGTGTAAGTAATATTCACCACGTGTTTCTAATTTCCATTGAAGGTTATGTGATATTCACCATTTTGCTCCAACTTCCATTGACAGGACAGTATAATGGCCAACAATGAAACAATGTAAGAGATTTAACTATTTTTCATTACTGATTATAACAGATCGAAAAGCAACATAAATAAAATGCAAACTAACCCAAGCAAACGAGACTTTTTATTGGATGAAGAATGCTGTACGCAATATTCATTCATTCATTCATTCATTCATTCATTCATTCATTCAGTAGCACGTCCTTTGCAGAACCTCGCCTCACAACAACCTTCCGGAAAACCTTTCGATCATAAGCAAAATGTCCCATGTGTAGCGAAACGCCAGTGGCCCATGTCCTTATGCATTCTTTTATTTTTGGTAAACAGGGGGAAACGGCTTTCGGAAACTCTCAGTTCTCTTGTTTGCTCAAATCTCCATGAAAGATGGTTCTTTGGGTTATCTTCATACCACAATCTTTACATGGAGCGAGTATATATTTGTCTTTCCTTTCGGGTAGACCCGATGGAGCGCCTTGCGTCAAATGTGCACTGGTGCAGCTGCTGGTCAATTGATGGCCGTGCCAACACCTACCGTTTGATAGTTGCAGCATGTCAAGTGATTTAAAGATTACGACAGAGATGCAACATACTACTGAAGTAGTGGAAAGGTAAACTTGGGTTTTCGTTGGTCCAGGCAAAGCTTGGCCTATAAATATCTATTGTCTTAACGACTGAGAGGATATGGCAAAACAGCAGTCTTGCCATGTTGGGAGGGGGTGACCGTTAGCCGATCTGGCTACGCGTCTTGATCTTGGCATGGCAAGGGAACACATCTGAAGAATAAGTAGTTACCAAATGATATCGCTTGTTCTTGGCAGCTGATAGACGAGTGATATCTTGATTCCTACGGCTTACCGTTACTTAGTAGCATCTCTCTTTTAAATATAGGCACATTAGATAGCTACGGGGATGGGGTCCACCAATCTATAATCTATCTTCTTGAGCCAGGGAATGCTAGCCACAGGACTATCTCTTTCGTCTGTCACTCGATAGGATGATGTCGGGAGGATAATGGACTCCTCTATCTCACTGAGAGAACCTGAACTTATCTACACTATGGCTTGTGCAGGGCAATGCCGGTACATTGGGGCGACAGCTCAGTCGAGAGCGGCGGCCGGGAGGGGTAGTATCTTCTTTGAATGGGGAACTACACGGTGTGCCATATAACCCCACTTAACGGGGAGAAACACACAGATTACTAGGCGCACCACACCACAAGATCTTGGTTGCGAGAAAGGCATGGTTTGCAAGTGAGAGGAAAGCATGGAAATGAATGTGCCCAATAATAATAAAGGCTTGGTATGAGTGTGGAATGTGTGTCTTGTAGACAAAAACGTTCCTAGGGTGGACAACCTGACATCAACCAGCTGGAGGTCGACCTCAAGCCCGGACGTAGCCAATCCAGGGCTACCTGACAGGTCAGGCCCATTCATTCGGGTATGGTATATACTGCATTGGGTCAAGATCCTATATGTCAAATATATTAACTGAGACCCTATTGGTCTTCAGGATTGTGTGATGCATGAGTCCGCCCAGTCGCTCAATATTGTTTGTCATCTCCAGGGTCCTCTTTGTTGGACGTGACCAAATCGGACAGTATCCACACAGCTTCTGTGCTAGAGCCAAATACGTCTGATGAAGCCAGGTCAATGTATTAGCCATATCACACATGGTGTGCCTAACTTGAGAGAGAGGCAAGGGCATATCTTGAGGAAATGACATAGGCCCGAGAACAGTTAAATTCTGGGTTGAGTCTACGCATGATTATCCTGCATACTATGAAACAATGACAATTTGCAGTAATGGTGCATCTCGGGTCCTTTCATTGACATAGGCTCGAGAGCAGTCAAATTCTAAGTTGAGTCTACGCATGATTATCAGGCATACCCATTTTGTACCGGACATTGAAAGACGCCTATCTATGTTAAGTCCATGAACAATTCCTCAACAACCAGTGGATTTGATTCTACAGAAGCCTGTTGAACTTACACCAAGTACCGGGAAGGAAGGAGATTCCGGCACACGGGGTGAGATGTATGTGGACAGATCGGACAGTATATGAAGCTGGGTCTGTGACTATGGCTACTTGAGGCCATGTGCCTGAACTTATCTGTGTTGTGTCTGTTTAGAACTTTCTGTGTTACCTGCCTTGGTGTTTTTCTGTGCTGTCCTGTATTGATTTAATAAATCAAGTTTTAGCTTATTCCAACGAGCACTGTGTTATATATATGGATCAGCCAGAGGAACACGACAGGAAATAGGTCCTTAGGTCGAAAGAAAGAGTGACAGTGAGTCCGGGGAAAACGGAGGAGGGTTGGCAGGTAAAGACCTATCCCAGCCAGGGCTATAAAGAGAATAATTTTGAAATATTGTGATAGGGCTATTTGGGACCCTCCACGTAGCTTGTTACACCATGTCCGATACACCCATCTGGAGATCATCCGCCACATCATGCACCTATCTTCTCTTTGGCCTTCCTCTTCCTCTCTTCCCAGGCATATTCACCATCACTATTGTTCTTTCCAAACTTTCGTGACGTTTCAAGTGACCAAAATATTTCAGTTTTCTTTGTTTTATCGTCTTTAAAAGCCAACCTTCTTCAATATTCAGCTCTTGAAGTATGGATACATTTGTTCTTTTCTTTATCCAAGAAATTCTAAGAACTCGTCTATAACAGTTATATTCAAAAGCATTTATGCGCTGTTCAGTTTGTTTAGTAAGTCTATAAGCAGTAACGTATATTAATTGTGTGTTATTTACTCTTTGTATTCTTGCTGTTTATTATCGTATCTTGTCATGAGTCACTCTGATGTGTCAATATAGCGCAGATGGGAAAACAAATTGCATGCCCATTGCAGGACCTTGATATCATTCCCCAGCCGCTTTTGGCTGTTTGTGATATGCTAGGCAATTGTACATTTAGTTGTTTCACATTGATTTCTGAACTAGAAGTTAACATTTAAGTTAAACTGACCTGCGTGTGGAACGAACCCTCTACGCTGCAGCCAGACGAGAGAGTGTAAGCGTGTTAAACCTCTCAGTCACGCCGACTTCCATAATGCAGATTATTTACATTTAATTCCCGACTTTCATTCCAGAGTTTTCTCCTACAGAAGTTATGATCTCTCGGTACAAAGACAAGATGTCTGGAAACAATCTGACTGCCTGATCTGATTATTTACAATTTATTTCCGACTTTTATTTTCGATTTATCTCCTACGGAAGGTATGATTTCTTGGTACAAAGACAAGATGTTCGGAAGATGGCCTAACTGTCTGATCTGATTACTTACATTTTATTTGCGACTTTCATTGCCGATTTATTTCCCATGGAAACTACGATCTCCCGGTATAAGACAAGATGTCTGGGAGACAGCCTAACTGTCTGGTCTGTCTGATACAGACCTGCTTGAATTGATATACGTATTTGTGAATAGAACAGAACAGGACAAGCGAAAACTGCATTTCATAAAATGAAGATGATCTTATGCAGTTCAATCAAGTGCCTTTAATTTTCCCAAAAGGAATACTAGCGTAGCAACAATGTTAATGTAGAGCTGTGAATCGTGGATAATTGACTGACTGGTGCCTTGCCGTCCTGACAGGCGATAGTTTGTAAAATATAATTATACCTCTCCATAACACAAAGCCTG
>JACEFZ010015238.1:0-70473 GCA_014155875.1 Cepaea nemoralis
AATTTTTAAAAAATTGGCCTCCTTTCCCCAACAAGGACAGTACAAAAAAAAAAAACCCCCCCCTTTGATTTTTTTTTAACTTTAACGACTCAAGGGAACAAAAAAAATGTTCGTGGATTTATTAACATATCAAATACAGAACGATGATCACAAATATATATAATGGATACTTTACAACTTACATCCACAATACAGTTCACAAGTCTGACTCGCAAGATGTCCAGACACTCGCCTTTCAATACAGAAACCATACAACGCCTTTCTCTCAATCACACGTCCGTCATGTTCCGTGTCCCAGAGCTGTCTGGACCTGGTTCGCAACTTGCCTCCTGCCTGACGTGGCGTCACGTGGCAGGCGTGCGTCTTGCGTTGGCGGCCTGACCGCTGGTCAGCCAGCGATCCCGCAGGCCGGTAACTCATATTTGCCTGGCGGCGCAACGAAGTTGTTGCATCCCTTACTGGGAGCTAAGTCGCCTGGCGGTCGTAACGATGTCCCTGCATCGCGTCCCCTGTCGGACTCTCACACACACACACACACACATATATATATATATATATATATATATATATATATATATATATATATATATATATATATATATCGATAGATATAGAGACAGACTGACAGACGGATAGACGATTGACGGACACACAGACAGACAAAACGAACGAACTAACGAACCGAATAATCTTTATTTTCAAAGGGTTAAGAATTGAGCACGCAGGCCCGTCTGACATTCTGCCCTTCTTTTCTATTTCACATCATACATTATTCCATTCAATATCACTCATGAAGCTAATTGTAAACAACAAAAGAACATTAAGCCTTAAAACGCATGAAAAATAATCAATAATACACGACTCACTGAGACAATGTTTAACACGGATATTATAAATACTTAAGGAAGGTTAATGTGTCGCAGATATGGGAATGTTTGTTGGCAAGTTGTCGTTTGAGATACTTTTCCATTATTATTGCTTTTTTAGGAGAGCGGGGGCATGTAGTCTGTACAGACAGACAGACAGACAGACAGACAGACACAGACAGACAGACAGACAGACAGACAGACAGACAGATAGACATACAGCCAGACAGACAGACAGACAGACAGACAGACAAGATTATATTATATTATATTATATTATATTATATTATATTATATTATATTATATTATATTATATAGAGAGGTAGCAATTTGTATTTCTGTCTGAATATTCTAGTTATCTTACCTTGGCTATGGGTATTGTCAGTCCAATGAAATGAAACATCAAATCGTTGAAAGCAAACATTCTGTCAGAATATATATCAACTAAGAAGACTGTATATGCTGATCTACTACGTAATATGTCGAGTCCTCTTAATGAAACAACGCTAACAGATACAGTGGAGTGTGACGTGATCCCGATTAATACTATACGTATATTTCAAATAGTCAACTTCGTGGTTATCTGTCAGATCATCGCTGTCTTCGGCACCGGAACTAGCATCATCAACATCATCTGTTTTGTCAAGCAAGGTCTGAGGGATCCAGTCAACATATCTCTGCTAGGTAGGATTGTCCACAGATAAGATATTTATATATAGATATATAATCTGCAGACATAATCGGCAGATATAACTGCGAGGTACTTCCGGTACAATGGCGACAAAATGAAGCGTTACTTTTCGGAGGGACGCTATTTAGTGTTCTCCTTTTGGATTTCGTGTGATTTCCTATGGATTTCCTGTGAATAGTGTTTTCCTGTGGATTATGTGATGTTATTTTGTGTTCTTTGATTGAAAGTTTTCAAAAGATGCCACGGAAGGCAGGTGGTGGATGAAATTTTGAGGGCAGCCGACAGATATTTGTGGGTCATGGCCTCGAGTTTTACGATGGCAGGCAGAGGAACTCTTCTTGAGTCAATGGCTGCGGTCTCCGACCAGTAAGGTCACTGCCATAGAGGAAAGCAATGGCAAACTACCTCTTTAAAAGTGCCTAGCACATCATGATTAGATGACTGATCAGATTAAAGACTGATCATCGCAAGACAAGGACAGAGACGTTAAAATTAGCAACTTGGAACGTTAGGACGTTAAACAACGACGGAAAATTAGAGAACATAAAACAAGAAATTGAAAAGGAAAAAATTAATATTTTAGGTATGTGCGAAACGAGATGGACAGGATCAGGCATCAAGATAGATGACGATTTCAAGATTTATTTATTCTGGAGGTGAAGATCGTCATAGGGAAGTGGCAATTATTTTGGACCGGAAAACATCAACATCTGTTCAAGGATATTGGGCCGTGTCGGACAGAATTCTACTAGTTAAATTAAGTGGCAGACATTTTAGCATAAATATTATTCAAGTATATGCACCAACAGGAGAATCCAGTGAAGATAGTGTAGAAGAATGTTATAATGACATAGAGGCTGCCTTAAAGAAATGTAAAAATTCAGAAATAAACATCATAATATGGGACTTCAATGCAAAAGTAGGAAATCAAGGGGATAGATACACAGTAGGAAACTATGGTTTAGGAGAGAGAAATGAAAGAGGATACAGACTCGTGGAGTGGGCAAAAGAACAGGAAATGATTGTAGGAAACACCTGGTTTAAGCAACAACCTAGAAGATTATGGACATGGAGGAGTCCTGATAGCAGGATTAGAAACCAGATTGACTATATTCTCATTAGCAGAAGATTTAGAAACGCGCTAACAGTAGCAAAAACAGTTCCCAGTGCTGATTGTTATAGTGACCACAAATTACTCACAGGAACATTGAGGATAAAGTTGAAGAAAGTCAAGCATATAACAGGAAACACTAAATATGATTTGTGTACATTGAGTAATGACAAGGAAATACAAAACAAATTCAACATAGAAGTACAGAACAGATTTGAAATATTGTCTGATCTAGAGATATTATTCCAGAATGTGGATGAACAATGGGAAATGTTGAAGAATTCAATCAATGTGGCTGCAGAAACAACTATTCCAAAAGTAAAGAAGGTGGGTCGTAAGAAATGGATGACTGAAGAAATTTTACACCTCATGGAAACAAGAAGACTCAACAAAAATAATTCTGTCAAATATAAAGAAATCCACAGACAAGTCAGAATATTATGTAAGGAGGCAAAAGAATCATGGCTTGAGGAAAAGTGCTTAGAAATTGAAAACCAACACAACAGTCAAAATACTAAATTAGTGCACAAAAGAATTCAGGAACTTACTAATAAAAGAACAAGTACATCAATAGTGTGTCTAAAAACTAAAGATGGCAAAATCATAATAGAAAAAGACCAGATTCTACATGTATGGACATATTATGTGAAACACCTTTGCCAGGGTCTGTGTCTGGGTCTATCTGAATGAGCTACTATCAATACTTGTGTAGCAACACTTCTCGTGTCCAACAGGGGATGATTCCTTCTTCTCTTCTTCTCCAGTCAGCACCCTGGTCATCTCGCAGCACATGAGTATATCATGGTTACTCGATCATACGTCATAAACCTCACCCACTCGAACTGCAGTTAACTCGAACAAGAGTGAACACAAAGACTGTTATAAGTTTCCTACGTATAATATACACAATCACATAATCGAAGATATCATCACTTATTCGACAGTCACATCACATTACACTACATCACAGATTAAATGCGTGGCTCAATATAGAGCCATAGCGCTGTCTACTTTTCACCATGTCCACACAGGACGATGGATCAACGCCGACTCCCTTGGCCCGAGCTCACTTCCTGTCACCTAGGAAGTGAGTTCCAACGTTTTTCACGTTGTGTGGAAAGCCCCTGCTTTCCACGTTCCCGTGTTCAATTCTGAACACAGTCGCAACCTGTACTCTGTGACCCAGGCTATAACTGAACCATGCCATGACGTCGTCAGGCTCATGGCATTCCCCCCTTCCACGGGCAAAAATTGAGAATCAATTTTTGAAATATCCAATTTTCAGTTATGTAAGCAATATTAATGTAGTTCTAATTCTAATTTAACTATCTGTCGTCTTTCCATAAACCTTGTTAAGTTCTTGTCACTCTGAAATATACAACTAGTTAATTATTCTCATCAACATATAACGTACATCTAAATGCATACCTCTATTTTGTCCTACAACCTTTTATCAAATTACTATATAACAATATCAATGTAACTGTTCTTTGTAACATTGAATCAGAATTTCTACATCTAAATTCTAATCTGTCTATATATGAACCCTCAGTTTGTAATATGACTCCGAGACTTAATATTTCCATTCTATTAATGCTGTGATGGTATCATAATCAATTCCGCGTTTTGTTGGTGGGTAGCGTCTATAGTGGTCATACAAGACTGACCATCACTCAGCTTCATCTGCTCATCCTCACCACTCATTTGCTAAGCCACTCGTCCCAGGTCTAGAAGATCAGCTGTTATCGCGTTACATACAAGGCCACCTGTACAACGCCAGCCAGCGTTCCCATGGTAGACAGATTGATACCCGACTGCAAGGATTGCCCAAGGAAGATACTAAGTTCCAAGTACCGCCAGCACATCTTTGCTGTTGTCGCGTTACCATACTTGACCACCCGCATCCCCAGTCAGTCAACCACTGCAGCCACAGCCTTCCACCACCGCCCATGCCTGTACCAAGTTCCAAGTACCGACAGCCTAAACATCCTCTTTGACTCTGTCGTTGTAGACCCAGCTTATAGCAATGAACATAGTTGCAGCTAATAAGCCTGAGAGCATCTTATGTTACTGGCCGTTTCGTTCCATTTGACCAACTCATTACGCTTCAACTGCCCCAGCTTCTATTGTGTCTTCATCCTCTATATAGTACTCTCATTTCATTAATTATTCCAATACTAAGTATCCTATACATCTAAACAATTTGTTCTTAAATTAATTAAAATCAATCAACAAATATCAATAAATGCAACATAATAATAAATATGAACACCAATATATGTCTCAATCAATCAATTAATAACAAAATTAAATAATATCTATACTCAACCAATAAATTATATTCTCATTACTAGAATTATATAGCATTTACATAAATAAGTTCACAATATTCATTAATATGTATCAATAATAACTATGCAATAGTAATAGTAATTATATACTATAATACTATATTTGCAATACTAACAATCATTGCTTATAATTTAAGTTCTCTATTCCATAAAATAATTACTAATTGTTCTCAATCCAATTACATAGTCACTCATATTGCAATATAGCTTCCTTTCCAATAACATCTCTTCAATTTCAATTCTAACTCAACCTGTATGGCTATGTGGCACCATGACCACGTGTTAGTAATACATGCAATCAATCATCAAGTTATTTACATAGGTTAGTTCTGTACAGTCAGTTAATTCATAGTGCCTCCATACATGAGTGAGTCTCCATCTGCCACTAAACCATACATATTAACAACCTGCAATGCGAGACCGCCATCACGCAGCGAGCACACACTCAGCTCACCAGGTGTTAGCAAACCCACATTAAATGATGCCAATACCCATATGGTTTTATCTATCCCACTACTGTTATCAATAGCAAGATCTTTCAAAATTAAAAAAGTATAATCCAATAAATATCGACATGATCTGTGCCGCCGGTCCCCGTCACGGATTATCATTTACCACATTCATTCCATTCACCTCAACCACCATAACCCGTATCAGAGATCAGCCGCCCACATGACGTAACTTATCATACTATCAATATTGACAAAGTCATCTCCGGTTTCCATCCCAACTGATGTTTTCTCCCAGCGATCTCTGCCAATGCCGTGCTAGAGTCGACAAGTCTGATGTTACCAAAGAGAACACTGCGCTGCCAAACACCGCTCGGATACCCACCCATTTGAAATGAATTCCCATTCACTAAAGATAGTATTAACCAAAATCCACTAATGAAAAGTAAACCAACTACCACACTCAACCGTAGCATGCAAGACATGATGATGTTAACCTAAATAATTTTCCATGCCACAAACTCAACTTCAAAGAAATTTATACAGTGGAAAATATGAACTAAATGCTTAGAAATTATGTTCCACCATAGCCCAAAAACAATGTCGCGTATCATAACCCAGAGACGCGACACCGGTCAGGTGTTGATGTAACACAACCTCACAAGCTGTTATCATTTGTAAGCTATTTTTATTTCTAGATCACTCTTTTCCGCAACAACACTCTGTTGTGTATCATTAACCCACACACACAACTACAGTTAGTTGAACCTACAATCAATATGCCCAACACCCTGGATAGCAAGTCCCCCGCCACATAACAATTACCCATGCCATATGCCGGAAGGCTGCTCTACACGATGCGAAACACATTCTTGAGAAATGCTCTTGTCGGCACAGAAAGATTACCCACGAACGATGCCGGCAATGCACGTCTCCAGTTGTAAACAAACTCACTCATGCGAGATTCACTTCGCCAGGTGTTTATTCACTATCTGTTAATTTTCCACTGGACAAACAATTGCCAATTCTATTTTAAATAACAATAAAATATTTGCAAAAGAATAATAATATCATCCTCAAACCTGCATGCAAGAAATGATGATGATGATATGATGATAACAGAGACGAACAGTATGATATTAGATTTAATAATGAAGGACCGCCAATTTTGGAGATGGAGGTTCGAAATGTTCTTAAGCATATGAAAGCTGGCAAGGCCCCCGGTGCAGATAACATCACAACAGAAATGATTAATGCTTTAGAAAAAATTTGGACTAGAGCAAGTCACCAGACTGATGAACACATTATATGATACTGGAGATATACCTCCTGAATTATGTAACTCTGTATTTATCGCAATCCCAAAGAAATCAGGAACCTTGGAATGTGATCAACATAGAACAATTAGTATAATGAGTCACATCACAAAGATTTTTCTAAGAATTATCATGCAAAGAGTGAGGAAGAAGACACAACCTGAAATAGGGGAAGAACATTGTGTGTTTGCAGAAGGAAAGGGTACAGTAAATGCTGTGTATATGCTGCGAACAGTTATTGAACGTGCTTTAGAAGTAAACAAGGATATACATCTTTGCTTTATTGACTATACAAAGGCTTTTGATAGAGTTAGACATGTCAACATGGTGGATATGCTTGCAGATCTACAAATTGATGGGAAAGACATTAGACTTATGAAGAACATATATTGGAAACAACAAGCTGCAATAAGGATTGATAATGAAGTGGGACAGTATCAGCCAATTAAGAGAGGTGTTAGGCAGGGATGTGTGATGTCTCCAGATCTTTTTTCCCTATACAGTGAAAATATTTTCAGAAATGTAGAGGATATAAATGGAATCAGCATTGGAGGACGAAACATCAATAACATTAGATATGCAGATGATACAGTATTAATTGCAGACAATGCGCAGGACCTGCAACAATTAGTAGATGCGGTTGTTGTACACAGTGAGCAACTGGGGTTAGAATTAAATTGTAAAAAGACTCAGGTTATGGTCGTCACTAGGAAGGAAGAAGTGCCACAATGTAATATACAAGTAAATGGAAATATTCTTCAACAAGTGAATCGGTACAATTATCTTGGAACAGTCATAACATCTGATGGGAGATGCCTTGAAGAGATTAGAACAAGAATCGCCATGGCGAAAGTAGCCTTTAGCAAGATGAAAAAACATTCTGACCAATAAAAAGATGTCAATTGAAACGAGAAAAAGAGTGTTGAGGGGATACATAGAGCCTGTTCTTTTGTATGGATGTGAAACTTGGACAATGAGCAGTCAAGCTGAAAAACATCTGATGGCTGCAGAAATGTGGTTTCTGAGGAAAATGCAAAGAATACCATGGACAGACAGAAAAACCAATGACCAAGTACTACAGGAGACAAATGAACATCGTAAACTGATTAGAGAAATTAGACGTAGACAGTCAAAATTTTTTGGACATGTTATGAGAAGAAATGGATTGGAGAACTTGGTGACAACTGGCAAGATCGAAGGGAACAGACCAAGAGGCAGACCGAGAGGAAAATACCTGGATGGATTGGCCACATGGCATGGACGAGACAGGAACACTGAGCTGATCCACGACACTGGTGATCGAGTGAAATGGCGAGTCATGACCGCCCACGCTTTCCGGCATGGCACATGATTGATTGATTGAAGATATTAAGTTTATTACGAGATGTGATAATTAGCATTGCGGATGATCTCCTACAATGATAGAATGTATGCTGACAATCACGTGGTCACGATAGGTCGAGGGCTGGACGTCACCTATCGTTGTTAGATAAAATAGAGAAAGACTAATCACCCATCCCGCTGTTCACCAAGGCCTAATGTGATTCTAGGTCGAGGGCTGGACGTCACCTATCGTTGTTAGATAAAATAGAGAAAGACTAATCACCCATCCCGCTGTTCACCAAGGCCTAATGTGATTCTAGGTCGAGGGCTGGACGTCACCTATCGTTGTTAGATAAAATAGAGAAAGACTAATCACCCATCCCGCTGTTCACCAAGGCCTAATGTGATTCTAGGTCGAGGGCTGGACGTCACCTATCGTTGTTAGATAAAATAGAGAAAGACTAATCACCCATCCCGCTGTTCACCAAGGCCTAATGTGATTCTTATTTTCGTTTTCTTGCTTTGAGCTCACGTGTAGTCCATACACCCGATATTACTCCAAGAGCACTGAATTGAATTTTATGTGTAGATTAGCTTTTCCTATTCCAGTGCCACCAGGCGAACCCAGTTAGATTTCTGTGTACTTGAAATTTAATTCCCCAAGTCAAGGACGAGAATTCAACAGTTTAGTCCAACTAACTTATTGAGGAGCGGCTGGCCGAGTGGCTAGAACGCCGGACTCTCCTTCGGGAGACCCGGGTTAGATCCCTCGGTAAGTTGTGGGAGTGTTTTCTGTCATGGGTAAAAAGAAAATCCTAACCTGCACAGTTCGCGGCGACTGCACTAGCCAGGCGGCCTTAGTTCCTCAGGCTCAAAGACTCCTCTGCCATACTTCGCAAGGTACTATATTGGCAGTAAATGACAGTGTTTGTGTGTGTGTGTGTTTGTGTGTGTGTGTGTGTGTGACAGTCAAACTGACCAGTGTAGTGATTCAACCCGCTACTTCCGCATCAGCACACCAGAAGTTTAAAATCGAGCGGTCTTATCCAGTCCATCATGCTTACCTCCTAAACATGAGTTCATGTTAGTAGAGATGAGATGAGATGAATTAAGATCTGACCGCACGCCACTCGCAGTATTCCCATATGCTCTCGTTCCCATCTGCATATGTCAGCGAAGGTCTCAATAGTAATGACCCCGGTTACAGTCACGGCGTACTGAGTGTCGGAAAGATCCTCTTTCATTTCCTATGGTATTATCTTCTCCACGCTTATCTGTTCATCCACACTATATGTATGATCCCACAGGAGGCTTACACGTATGGTGGTCTTAATAGGGCACATACCCACAGTAAATTCCCACAATGGGACATTTTTTCATTTGTGAACGATTTTCAGCATGTGATATACGAGTTATCTTGATAACTGCAGCCAAAGACTTCATTCTGACCAAGAAAAAGCAACTTAAGCCATGGATTACATCAGACACGTTAGAATTAATAAAACAACGAAGGGACTTGAAACAGAAAGGAGATCAATTCGATAACAGCAGGATGAAGTATAAATCTTTAACTCGAGAAATAAGAAAGAACACAAGACAGGACACAAATCAATATATACAAGATTGCTGTACCAGAATAGAGCAATATCATAAGACTGGAAGAGATTATGAAATGTTCAAAGAAATGAAGGTATTGACAAGAAATGTTCAACCTCAATTGAATGTTATCTGTGACAAGATGGGAAATACCTTAACAGAATCTAGACAAATTCTAGAAAGATGGCAGGAGTACTACAGTGGAATGTATGATATGTGTGACAGTGAGGATATGAATGAGATACATGAGCCAATGACAGAAGAGACAGAACCTGAACCCTCATTAGATGAAATTGCTTGGGCTATAAAGAACCTGAAGAATGGTAAATCACCTGGATGTGATGAGATACCAGCTGAACTAATTAAAGCGGGAGGAGAAGAAAGCATACACATATATCATGCATTATGTACAAAGATTTGGAAATATGGTATATGGCCAAAAGATTGGAAGAGAACTATCTTCATTCCAATACCAAAAAAGGGCAACCTGAAATTATGCACCAACTATAGAACTGTTGCCCTGATCAGTCATGCAAGTAAAATTCTACTAAAAGTCATAATGGGAAGACTTCGTAAGAAAATGGAAGAAGAGATTAACGTGGTTCAAGCTGGATTTAGACAAGGAAGAGGAACAAGAGATCACATATTCAACATGCGTTTAATAATAGAGAAGTGCAGAGAATTTAATGTAAACCTATTCTCATGTTTTGTGGATTATTCAAAGGCATTTGACTGTGTACAACATCAGAAACTTTGGGAAATCATGAGGAATATGGGCTTTCCATCACATGTAGTACAACTCATAAAAATGCTCTATCTAGACCAACAAGCAGCGGTTAGAATAGATGGCGAGGCATCAGATTGTTTGACATCAAGCAAGGAGTCCGTCAGGGCTGCGTGCTGTCACCCTATTTGTTTAACCTGTACGCCGAAAATATAATGAGAAATGTAAGAGATGACATACACAAGGAGCTATATGATGCCCTAAATATCGGCGGTCATGACATACCAGAGATTCGATATGCTGATGATACAGTATTACTATCCACAACACAGAATGGCATAGAAAACCTAATAGCCTCAACCCAATTGAATAGTGAAAATCACAACTTATATCTTAACATAGCAAAAACAAAGATAATGCATACAGATAAAACTACTATGGAGAAAGAAATATACATTAATGGGGAAAAATTGGAGGTGGTGGAAAATTTTGAATATCTTGGGTCATTGATTACCAACAACGGTGACACAATGAAAGAAATTAAACGGCGACTATCAATTGCTCTTCAAAGACTAAAACAGCTGAATAAATTATGGAGTGGGACAGACAGAACTACAAAAATTAGATTTTTAAGACCATGCATCTTTCCCATTGCAACATACGCCTGTGAGACATGGACACTTACTAAACAAGCTGAACAGCGCATAATCGCCTTTGAATATAAATGTTATAGACGAGTTCTAAGAATATCTTGGGTAAAGAAAAGAACAAATTCATCCATACTTCAAGAGTTGAATATTGAAGAAGGTTAGCTATTAAAGACGATAAAACAAAGAAAATTGAAATATTTTGGTCATTTGAAACGTCACGAAAGTTTGGAGAGAACAATAATGGAGGGGTAAATGCCTGGGAAGAGAGGAAGAGGAAGGCCAAAGAGAAGATGGGTGCAGGATGTGGCGGATGATCTCCAGATGGGTGTATCAGACGCGGGACATCTTGCTTATGATCGAGAGGTTTTCCGGAAGGTTGTTATGGGAGCGAGGTTCTGCAAGGGACATGCTACTGAATGATGATGATTTACGAGTAAATGGGCATATTCTTAAGCAAGTGAATCGATACAGTTATCTCGGCACAGTCATAACATCTGATGGGAGATGCCTTGAAGAGATTAGAACAAGAATTGCCATGGCGAAGGTAGCTTTTTGCAAGATGAAAAACATACTGACCAATAAAAAGATATAAATTGAAACGAGAAAAAGAGTGTTGAAGTGCTACATAGAACCTATACGTTTGTATGGATGTGAAGCGTGGACAATAAGCAGTTAAGCTGAAAAACAGCTGAAACAGCTGGTGGCTGTGGAAATGTGGTTTCTGAGGAAAATGCAAAGAATACCATGGACAGACAGAAAAACCAATGAACAAGTTCTTCAAGAAACAAATGTAGATTGTAAACTGATTAGAGACATTAGACGTCGACAGTCAAAACTGTTTAGACATATTATGAGAAGAAATAAATTGGAGAAATTGGTGACAACTGGCAAGATCAAAGGGAAGAGACCAAGGGGAAGACCGAGAAGTTAATACCAGGATGGCTTAGCCACGTGGCATGGTCGAGACAGGAACACGGAGCTGATCCACGACACTGGTGATCGAGTGAAATGGCATAACATGACCGCCCACGCTCATCGGCATGGCACATGATAGATGGATGGATTATGTCTTCTTGGTTGTCAAAGTAATTTAATTGTTATTTAATGATTTTGTTTTGTAATTCTCAATTAATTCAATATTTGTTAACTTTTTAACACAAAACATCTCCATGCGTCTAATATTAAGGTTTTTTTTTAAAATGATGATATCATTTCCTTCAGTTCCTTGCCAAATAGCGTCGAATCTAACCTCTCACCACATATCCAGGGACTTTGGGTTCTGGAGCAAAACTGTTGCTGACATTTACCCATTTAACCTTGTGAGGCATCATATCTCCCAGTCCGCCTCTGCCACTTCTATAGCTGGACCTGTCTAGTCGTCACGATAAACAATGGTGTACAATGCATGAATATCTACTTCATAAATCAATCAGGTGCCGTCTCCACGACGATGGTTGGCTGCAATGGATCTCCAACACAGCCTTCTCTCGCCCTGACTGTACATTCGTTCAGAATGATGTTCGTCCATTTTTGGTGTTATCTTCCACTTGTATCGTTATCTACCCATTTCTAGCTTGCTCTCCAGGACTTGCATTTTTATAAGAGTCTTTTAACGTGGCAGAAATATTTCACTAGCATCTTTTTATTTCTTTCATCAACTCTCTTTTCTCTCCCGGTTTTTCTATAATCTCTGCATTTGATTGTTTTTGTTTCCATGAAATACAACATATCCTTCTGTATATCCCCATCTTCAGGGTCTCTATTCGACTTTCTAATTGCTTGATCAATGTTCAGGCTTCCTTGCCATATAGTAGTGTTGAAAATACATAACATTTTACAATTCTATGTTTTAATGAGTCTAGATGTTAATGCTGATTTCATGCTGTTGAAAGCATTTTTGACCATTCCTATTCTCTCTTTGATTTCTACTTTATTGCACCTGGTTTATCCCATCGGTTCGGTATGGTTCGAAATGAAGGCCATTAGAAATCTTCGCGTAAACAACGAACTCACTGGCTCCAGCGACCACACCAGTCCAGTCGTCACGATGTTCTCTAATACATCTCTTCGTATTATTTTATTACCTTATATTTTATTTTCAGATACAAAAATCTACATTTATTCATGTGCAGAATTCTATATTTATTCAAATACAGTCATGTCATCTTCTTTTGGAACATCGTCACACCTTTCCAAATCCCGACTTCCGGCCTGGATTTCTTGCGACTCCATTTCCTGTAGAACCACTGGCCCCAGTCTCTCATGTCCAGCAATAAAGCTTTCCTTAAATAAGCATATTTTGTTCACGTAGCCTGCCCGTAGTGCATTTGTAACTTTATTTCACATGAGTGACGAGTGAGATTTATGAACCACAGCCGTTCATTATCAAGTGTGCACCAAAGGAGTCTGTACTCCGACTGGCCATTCGGCAACAAGTCTCTCATTCTAGCTCACAATCATAACTAGGGCTTATTTTAGGGGTAGGTCTTATATTAAAAGCATCCTGATAAATCGTACTTGGGCTTATTATCCATCCATCCATCATGTGCCATGCCGGTAAGCGTGGGCGGTCATGTTTTGCCATCTCACTCGATCACCAGAGTCGTGGATCAGCTCCGTGTTTGTCTCGACTATGCCACGTGGCCAAGCGATCCAGGTATTTACTTCTCGGTCTTTCCCTTGGTCTCTTCTCTTCGATCTTGCCAGTTGTCACCAATTTCTCCAATTCATTTCTTCTCATAACATGTCTAAACAATTTTTGACTGTCGACGTCTAATGTCTCTAATCAGTTTACGGTTTTCATTTAGGTTTATTATTATAGGAGTAGGTTACTGTGGCCGACCCAGGTACTGGAAACATTCGTCTCAGAAACCTCATAGTAATTCGATTTTCAATATGTAAATACCATGCGTAATCCCTCTACGTCTTGAGGGGTTTTGTATATGGTTCTAGTGCCATAATGCATGAGACAAATGATGTGTGGCGATTTCAACAACCCACCGACTCCCTTTACTGCTCAGAAAACTTATTTCCTGGTACTGATTCTAGACTGGATCAACTTGAGAACGAAGATCAATGTAAACATTTCTTCCTCGAGGGAATTTGAACACATGAACACAGGGCAGACAGGCAAGCTCTAGTTGACATAATGTGATCTTAATGTCTTGCTGTTATGTGAATTACAGTTTGTGAATATTGTCCTCAGGTTTGGCAATTTCTGACCTGTTAAGTTTGATGACCATGGTCTGGCTGAATATTGCAGCAAATCCTTGGATTTCCGAAGCTGGCCTACATATCGACTTCCGGGCTGTCGGGTACTTGACTGCTGGAGTACCTCATGTGGCGTTTACTCACGTGACCTGCTGGATCACTGCCTTCATCGGCCTGGAGAGATGTCTGTGTGTGGCTCTGCCAGTGAAGGTTTCTTGTGTTTCTTGTTTCAGAAGTTAGCATCTTAGATTAGTTTTAGTTGTTAATCACCATCCTTGTGTTACCGGGGCTTCTAAGGGCAAGTAAAAGAGAGCTCCTGTGCATTTCGTAAAATGCGACTAAAGAATTTTGATCTGAGGCTGGCTATCTTACACCGTAGAGTCTTTCAGCGAACATGTAATTAACCTTGAACTTCCCTCCATCGAGCATGGCAAGTGTGGTTGCGGACCAGTACTCCGCTAGGATTCTTAAAGAACTGAAGAAGAAGACAAAGACAAAGAAGAAGAAGAAGAAGAAGAAGAAGAAGAAGAAGAAGAAGAAGAAGAAGAAGAAGAAGAAGAAGAAGAAGAAGAAGAAGAAGAAGAAGAAGAAGAAGAAGAAGAAGAAGAAGAAGAAGAAGAAGAAGAAGAAGAAGAAGAAGAAGAAGAACGGAGAAGGAGGAGGACGAGGAGGACGAGGAGGAGAAGAAGAAGAAGAAGAAGAAGAAGAAGAAGAAGAATAAGAAGAAGAAGAAGAAGAAGAAGAAGAAGAAGAAGAAGAAGAAGAAGAAGAAGAAGAAGAAGAAGAAGAAGAAGAGGAGAAGGAGGAGGACGAGGAGGACGAGGAGAAGAAGAAGAAGAAGAAGAAGAAGAAGAAGAAGAAGAAGAAGAAGAAGAAGAAGAAGAAGAAGAAGAAGTTTAATCAAGATCCCCTGATCACCCCGTACCACACAATCTCTCGAGACAATCATTATGTATCTGCTCTTGCACAATATACACAGGATCCCAAAGGGACCTGATCACATCTATCTTATCGTGCACCAATACCCCAGCCAATGGTGCTGATTCGGCCAGTTTGTTTTCCTACTCGTTTTCTCAACACATCAGCTTGCCCGGAGGAAAAGATCCAGTGGATGCTCCCTATCTTAGATTTTGTAAATTGAATTATGCCGCTCTGCACGAAGCATAATCATAATCATTTGCATTGGTACCTTGCCGTCTTGACAGACGATAGTGTGTGGTTAAGGGATGTGTGGCTGGGGGATGGGTGGGTTGGTAGAGGATGTGTGGGTGGGTGATTGTATATGAGTAAGGTTGTGTGGTTAAGGGATGTGTGGTTAAGGGATGTTTGGTTTTTCGGGATGAGTGGGTGAAGGATGTGTAGATCGGTAAAGGATATGTGGGTGGGTGAGTGTGTGCAGGTTAGGATATGGTGGGGGATGTTTGTATGGGCTGGGGGAGATGGGAGTGGGCTGGGGGAGATGGGAGATAATGTGGGTGGGTGCGGAATTTGTGTTTGGGTAGGTGCGGGATATGTGAGATGGCGAGGAGATGTGTGTGTGTGTGTGCGTGGGGGATGTGTGGCTGAGGGATGTGTGTTTGGCTGGGTGGATGGATGTGTGTGGGTGGAGGAGGATATGTGGGTGGGTGATTGTTGGTGGGTAATGGGACGGGTGGAGGATATGTGAGTGGGTGGGGAGATGTGTGTGGGTGGGGGATGTGTGGGTTGGGAAATATATATATGCTTGGGGTGTGGGTGGATGGGATGTGTGGTTGGAGGGAGTGTGTGTGGGTGGGGAGATGTGTAGGTATGGGGATGTGGTGGATGGGTGGGGGGCATGTATGTGTGCCTGGGGTGTGTGTGGGTGGGTGGTGGATGTGTCTCATAACATGGTAATATGCATTGTTTATGTTTACAAAATTCATTTGACAATGTTTTTCTTATGCACTATTGATGAACGAAAGATGAGTGATTGGAAGGGCCGAATGTAAGACGGGCCTTCGTGCCAATTTGTTACTCTTTGAAAATAAAGTCCGTTCGTTCGTTCGTTCGTTCGTTAGTTTGTGCTTCAAAGAGGCATAATAACTTTTACCCATGGCGGTAGCGAATGTGAGTGTTAAGACCAATTCGCTTTGTAAATGTTCGTTCACAGTGGGTGTATGTGAACATGTGGTAATTTCTACCATCATGCACCATTTTACATCTCACACACTCGGTGTATGACTTATCTGTAATAATTTTCTCCTTTGTCTTTATTCCATTTCTGATGTTTGCCCTCCATGCAACACGTTCAGCGGCACTTGCTTCCAATGTGCATTATCAATACTTGTAACAATCATGTAATTCACCAAAAAAGATGTCCTTTGGTATTTTACCATCATCCATCCTCCTAAGATGTCCTATCCATCTAAGTCTACGAAGACTGAGCATGGAATAAACCGTCACACAACCTGATCTTTCCAATACTTCAGTATTTGTGATTTAATTTGTCTTGTTACTTAATACCAAGAATTCTTCGCAGACACCGAATATGAAAGCTGTTTAAAGGTTTCTCTTGGTGTGAGTAAGTTGTCCAGGTTTCACTGCCATAAAGAAGAGTACTAAGGACACAGGCTTGGTAGACAAGGACTTTTGTTTTAGCAGTAAGCTTCCTGTTCTCCCAGACTCTTTTACTTAACCTGTTCATTGTTGTTGCTGCCTTACCAATCCGGATGTTGATTTCCTGATCTAGGGATAATTTGCTATTTACCACTGATCCTAGATATGTAAAATGGTCTACCATCTCTAGTTCGGCGTCGTCAATAAAGATTGATGGTACCCCATGTGCACCTTGTGACATAATCTGTGTATTCTTTTTGCTAATTGTTAAACCAAATTCTGAACAAGCATTGGAGAATGCAGATAGTAGACATTGTAATTCTTCCTCGGAGTGGGTCGTAACTGCAGCATCATCTGCAAAAAGCAACTCTCTGATCAGAACCCTCCTAATTTTGGTCTTGGCCTTCAATCTCTGAGCATTGTAGAGGCCAGCCATCTGAGCGTGAGTGAATGTATATACCACCATCCTGATCACGAAAGGCATATTTCAGTAGAAGTGAAAAGTATATTCCAAAGAGAGGTGGGAGCTAGTACACAACCTTGCTTAACTGCACTCTTGATTTCAAACTCTTCAGAAGTTGCACCATCAAACTTGATTGTGCCCTTCATGCCTGTGTGGAACGATTCCACAATGGACGGAAGAGTTGGTGGGCAGCCAATCTTCTTTAGTGCCTTGAACAGACCCTCACGACTGACCAAATCAAATATCTTTGTGAGGTCGATGAAGGCAATAAACAGTGGTTGATTCTGTTTACGGCATTTTTCTTGCATTTGTCGCTATGAGAATATCATATCAATGGTAGACCGGTTCTGTCGAAAGCCACACTGTGATTCGGGGTAGACTTGATCTCCTAGGACTTGAAGTCTGCGCAGAACAATTCTGGCAAATACTTTTCCAACAATACACAGAAGTGAGATACCCTTATAGTTGTTGCAGTCGCTCCAATCACCCTTGTTCTTGTACAGTGTTATGATGCTTGAATCTTTCAAATCATGTGGGACTTGTCCTTCTCTCCAGCATAGCTCTATTAGCTGGTGGAATCCCATTCTTATCTGAAGCCTTGCCAGATGCAAGTTCATTTATAGCACACTTAACTTCTTATATGGTGGGAATTGTGTTTATGTGGTCAAGATTTGGTAGAGCCTCTATGTCGTTGAGGGCATCATCCGCTAGTTTGGTCTCACTTGAGTAAAGCTCCAAATAGTGCTCTACCCATATGTCCATCTGCTGTTTCTTATCAGTTATGATTTCTCCAGTCAAGGTTTTCAATGGTGCACTTCTTTTGATCATTGGACCACAGGCTTTCCTTATTCCTTCATACATGCATCTGATGTTTTCCTTATCACTTGCGATTTGAATGGACTCACATAACTTGATCCAATAATCATTTGCACACTGCCTGGCAGCCTTTTGCACATCCTTCCTAGCTTGCTTTAGCTCACTCAGAGTGTTACGCGTTGGTCTTTCCTTGTTTCTTAAGAGAGCTATCTTCTTCTTATCAATCAAGGGCTGCAGAGTCTGGCTGTTTGCCGCAAATCAGTCCTGCCTCTTATGATCCACAGTGCCGTAAACCCCTACGGCAGTTTTATAAAGAGTTTCCTTAAGTTGACCCCACTTTTCACTTACTGTACACTTATCTTGTGTATCAGTGAAAGCGTCTTCAAGTTGCTGTTGAAACTGAAAGCACTTTTCAGGATCGTGAGTGTTAATAATATTAATCCTGGGGCTAGATTTGTGTTTAGCTGTGTAGATTCTCTTTGGTCTCAGTCTAACCCTTGCAACAACCAAAGAATGATCCGTATCACAGTCAGCACTGTGGTAACTTCGAGTCAATGAAATAAGGTTCAGATGTTGTCTCCGTGTGATGATGGTGCCAGTGGCCAGATCTTGAACGTTTCCATGTGACCTTATGCAGCTCTGTTGTTTTAAAAAAGGAGTTTGTAATACATAGGTCATTACTGGTGCAATGCTTCAGCAGCCTTTGCCCATTTTCATTCATGCGACCGATGTTGTATTTTCTAAGGCACACTGACCATGAATTCGAGTCCTTGCCCACACGAGCATTGAAATCACCGAGCATATAAATGTCAGATTTTGGAACTGCCTTCATCACGGAGTCTAACTCCTCATAGAACGAATCCTTCACATCATCAGAGGAATCGAGTGTCGGTGTATATGCAGTAATAATGGTGGCAAAACCACAAGAGGTTGCTAATAGTCTTTCATTTCCTCCTGCTGGAATTTCAATCATTCCCAGTAGCGAATTCTTCACTGCAAGCCAACACCATGTTGCATTTTTTCTGTCTGTCTTCTACCCTTCCAAAAATGGTGTAATTGTTTTCCTTGAGAGACCCTTCCTCAGCGAGGCGAGTCTCCTGCAGGCCAGCAATATCAATGTTAAGATGATTGAGTTTGGCATCAATCACAGCCGTTTTTCTCACATCGTGAATATTGGTCAAGTCAGTGGAAAATCCTGGACACATGGTTCTCACGTTCTAGGTTGCAAGCCGTAGTTTAAGGTTTCTATTTATCTTTTTATTAGTACCTGGTGCAATGGTTTTACAGCCTGCGATTCAGATTTTGTCCTAGCCCCAAGCACCCATTGAAGCAGGCAAGCTGTGGCGAATCAGCACCCAATTGGCCGGGGGCTCTCCAGCTTGATGACGGGCGGAAGCTGACCAGTGACACCTGTAGGTGTCTCACACCGTCAGAAGCAACGCCCCATGTCTACGCCAATTGACAGCGACATGTAAACCGTAACAGTTGCCTCTCGCTTTTATTCCGAGACCTGTTAAGACCAGGGATGGAGTTATTGTCTCTCCATAGCACACAGCTTGGGCTAAAATATAGAGATCATGTATTACCCATGCTGCATGATCCCTCTCTCGGCCTGCCTAGTTCACTCCAGAGGAAAGGTAACACCTCGACATCTGGAACAAGAAGCTGCTGGATTAGCAAAGCATTGCTCTAACTGTCCGCCTGTCGGAGCTTCGATCCTAGACCAGCCGCCAACCAAGGCTTAGGGCCTGGTCTGCCCTGCCATGACATTTTGTCTTATGGTTGCATTTCCTCACACCAAGGTAAGGCTTGTACCCTCCCTATTGCGCTCTTCCGCCCGAAGCCGTTACCATAATGTGGGGTTTCGGGTTTGGTAAGCACCGCTCATCGTTCGGCGGTAACAGAAAGCAGCTCAGTCATATCTAACTAAGACCTGACATACATACGAAGCATAATACGAGATAAACATCTTAACATAAATATCATAACCATATTGCTTAATAGGGACAATAATGCAGACTTGCTCCAAGACTGGTCAGCGACTGAGATGGCGAAATATGACTGCACACTTTTCTCAGTATGGCACATGATGATGGTGAGGATGATAACTGTTACAGTCCCAGAAGATTTCGTGGCAAATTTCCCAACTGAAAAATAACCAGTATAAAATGCATGTGTACATAAAGTGGGGATGGCCAATAGTGAAGTCAGATTTCTTTAGTTTTCTCTTAAGTAAGAGTGCACAAGAATATCATTACGTGGTGATGTCTGGGTGTTCAGTTGGAAAAGCCGATCAGATATCGCAAACTCCTTGGGGAATGAGAGCGTTAATCAGCTTTCCAGAGATATTGTGACTCGGTCATTTAACTCGTCAATATGCTTGTTGTTCATATCAGTTTTTCAACCAACCAGTTAAGTGCCTTTCCCCCATTAAAGGTCTGTTTTAATGAGTCTTCAGCACCTTCTGTCGTGCGTCTTATTAATGCATTCACACTTTGTCCAGTTCATGTCTCATTATTGTACACTGCCCTTAAATTGTCTTCATCCTGAACCCTTCTTCACCTTTTCTGCATTATTCCTATAACAGGAAGCTGTCTTGTTATTTATGAACGCCTTATCTGTCTGACCTTGATTTCACTCAGTCATGTTTTCTTACATTCCTATTTCTATCATTCTTACGTGTTCGTTTTCTTCTCATGCCATCATAATCTTCTTATTAAAATATATAACCATATTTCCATTGGTTTAATTGTGCCCTCAAATTATTTGTTTAATTTGGTCGTTTCTGGGTCACACAAAAACTGCCAGGGTACCATTTCTAGACCATACGGGTATTGAGTACATTTTATAGACTAATCGGCGTTCAATTGGCAATGAGGTCAATATCGTATCAGCTGTCTTTATATTCCAGAAGATGACTTGCTAGCCATGTTAGACAGGATCGACCTGGAAGCTCAAGTCAGCGTTAAGTGATTCCTTCAGTAATTAGTTTGATTCGAACACATTATCACCGGGCCGCGCCAGCTAGTATTCGTTGTACAGTTTACATCTTCAGAAATGTATGTAACATGGTTAAGCTGTACAGTTTACATCTTCAGAAATGTATGTAACATGGTTAAGTTGTACAGTTTACATCTTCAGAAATGTATGTAACATGGTTAAGTTGTACAGTTTACATCTTCAGAAATGTATGTAACATGGTTAAGTTGTACAGTCTACATCTTCAGAGATGTATGTAACACTGCTAAGCTGTAACTGTCTGTTCCTCAGATTAAAAGGATCTTCACTGCCAACAGAGTCACCGTTATTGTCATCGCCATCTACATGATAGTCTCCTTTGGTTATATAACACCAGTTTACTACAGCACAAGATTCGCAATACAGCCACACCCACAAAAGCCAAACATAACATGGCTTGGAATTGGATACAGCAGAGACAGGCTGCTTGTTGAGAAATATTCGTTTGCCATCAACAACTGTTTTCTTCCCTTCACCGCGTTCATTTCTACCTCAGTATCAACAGTTGTTCTTGTCGTTAATCTGAAGAGTATAACGAAATGGCGCAAAAAAGCCACTTCAATAGGAAAGTCAGATTCTACATCGAGCAGAGCCAAGTCTGTGTCCAAAATGGTTGTGATGATTTCCACAACGTTTATCATCTGTTACGCCCCTCTCTGTGTCATCTTTATTGCTCTCATTATTGTCCCCAAGTTATGTTTAGATGGCCAATTAGGAAATATTTATACCGTTGTCTTTTCTTTCGCCTATTTGTTGGAAACCATCAACGCATCCTTCAACATATTCACCTACTACAAGGTCAGCAGTAGGTATAGACAGACCTTCAGACGAGTTGTTTTTGTAGGTTGTTGAGGAAAAAATTAGGGTCTAAAACTTCTTCCTCATAACTCCAGAGATTTACACTCCATGAAAGACCCTGATATATATGATAAAGCAAAATAACAAATGCTTATTGTTTAATTTGTAGTGAAAATCTAACAAACCTATGTAGAAGCTTTTACATCAACAGTGAATGCATAGTGAGAACAACTGGAGGAAACTCAGAACCCTTCACCATAAGATCTGGAGTACGACAAGGTTGTTTCCTGTCTCTTCTCTTGTTCATGACCTACATAGACAACATATGTAAAGAAACCAGCCAAACAGAGACCGCAAGAACACCGCATACCAGAACACAGAAGAAGAACCATCTGCAAATTACACCATTAGAGAACTCCTGTTTGCAGATGACCAAGCACTAATAGCAAAATTAGAAGATGAACTACAAGACCACATGAATAGTCTAAACACAACATAGGGAACATAACATAAAAATTAGCACAAATAAAACAGAGGTAATGACTATAACTAATGAAGAAAAACCAACAATAATTCACATAAATTAACATCCCTTGAAACAAGTAAAAAGTTTCAAGTATCTAGGAAGTATAATATCATCAAATGGCAAATCAGAAGACGAGATCGAAAATAGATGCTACAAGGCAAACCAAAGCATTAGACAAATGGCACCAATACTAAAGAACAAACGTGTATCAATAACTACTAAGAAGTCACTATCCAACACAATCTTCCTACCAACTCTTATGTTACAAATGCCGAACCTGAACACTGACATAAACAGAGACAAGAAAAAATCACAACAACAGAAATAGGAGTCCTGATAAGAATACTCAATGTATCAAGAAGAGATAAGATCAGAAATGAATAAATCCGAACTAAAGTGGGGGTTATAGCTACACTAGATTTTATTAGAAGGCAGCAAGTCAAATGGTTTGGCCATGCAATTAGGTTACCATCTAACAGTATACCACAACAAACAATGATGTTCAGACCAGATGGTAGCAGAGGAAGAGGCCGACCACGTAAACGATGGACGCAGGGAATAACAGAGTTCATGGGAATATTGATACAGTAAGCCAATAACTGAGCACTCTCCCTCTGTGCATACTTCATCTCGACCCCGCAAAGTGCACGAGGAACACGATGCGATGAGATGAACATAAGAAAACAGCATCTGTTGTCTTTTAAACAGTTCATTTATGGGTGCAAATTCCAATGTATTAAAACCGTTAAATGATTTTAAAAATTAGAGTAGACAGTCAAGATTGTTTTGGACACCTTGTGACAACGAATAAACTAAAACACTTACTGACGACTGGCAAAACTGAATGGGAAACAAGTGGGGATAAGTAAGTTCGATACATATCTGGATGGCTATGTCACATGACATGGTCGAGAACAAGAACACAAAGCTGATCGAAGGCATTAATGGTCGTGTGAGATGGCGAACTATGACCGTTAGTGTTTATCACCATAGCACGTGGTGATGAAGAAATTGCATTGACCAATTGTAAAAGTATTTAGTACCAAATATTTTCAAATTGACTTATTGAAACAAAAAAAGAAAAAAAAAGAAAAAGAAACCAACACATCCGATTGGTCCAATGTGCGGATAGGCGATGATCTGTTAATGATTTAATGCTTACGCATTTTCCCCATTTTGAGCTTGGAGGACATTGTTCCGTCGCTCAGCTACTGAGCTTTTTCCGTGGTGCAATGTTGTGGGTGCTAATGTCGGATGTCTGCGTTTTCATCAATCATCGGTGGTTTGTGTTATGAACTGCTTGATGAGAAAAATGGCGGGTTGCGTGTTGTGAACCAGCTTGTTTTTATTAAGCAGTAATGCATGTGAGACTGCAGATGTTTCAAGTGACTGCTGATCCATCGAAAATGATCTGTAATTCTAGTGACAGACAGATGTACTGGCATTCTGGCAGCCCCTTTGTGCAAGCATGCATGTGCGTGCTGTTGGTTTTGCAGGGATTGCTGAATGTTCCCTTTTCTCATGGAGCTGGGATGAACATATTGTGTGTTATTCTCTGGCACAGGAACCGAGCATTAAGGGGCTACCCTCTGCCGTGAAGTTCTAACAGCGACTAATTAACTAACTAACTAACTAACTAACTAACTAACTAACTAACTAACTAACAAAACTGACCACCACAAACAAACAAGCAAACAAATAAATTTTATTTTTAAAGGTTTAAGAACTGGACACGCAAGCCCGTCTAACATTCTGCCCTTCTATCCCTCTCTTTCATACATTATTTCATTCACACATCATTCAAGGCTAACTGAAAACAGCAACAATATAAAAGATATGCATTATAAAGGCATGTGGACAATGAAAAATCAATACACGACTCAGTAGTATTAATGACCGGTGTGGCACTTGTAAGTAGCTATGTGGCATATACTGGCCTACCAAAGGGGGACTGACTGGTATACTAGGGTTTTATTACTATTATTATTTCTATTATTAAGGGGGAAGGTAATCCGTACTGAGATAGTGTTCAAATAATTTGCGATTATAAGTATAGGGATTGGTGATGTCTTTTATTTCTTGTGGAAAATTGTTCCACAGCTGAGCTGCAGTGTACGTTAAGCTTGTTGTATATAAGTCTATCCTTGGCTTCGGAATGTGCAATATAGTTAATCGTTTACTGTGTCTAGCATTATATTTAAACAATGGCCAAAGGTAATTTGGGGCATTCCGATGTAGTATTTTATGAACTAGTTTGGCTTTATTGAAAAGCAGGCGTTTGCGGAGTGGTAGTAACTGAAGGCGTTTATGCAGGCTAGAATTGTCGTTGAATATTTGGCATAAATTAAACTCATGGCCCGTTTCTGGAGTGAGTAAAGTCGCTTGGTACTTGCATTGGAACAACCATACCAAATTGTAGAGCAGTAGTTAAAATGTGTCTGTATGTGAGAAGTATAGAATATTTTCCTTGTGTCCTCATCAAGGAATTTTTTAATTTTGGCGAGTTGATAGACTTTTTTCGCTGTTTGTTTAGTGAGAGAGTGAACGTGAGGATTATAGGTTAAGTTTATATCAATGATGAAGGCTAATGGTTTGTACTCAATTACACTTTCTACTGGCATGTTATCGATGTGAAGTTGAAGTGATCTGTGTGAATATAGAGTTTGAAGCCTTTGTCTGGTTGTTAATAACATAGATTTTGCGTTAGTGATGTTACTTTGCATACGGTTCGCATAGCTCCACGTAACTACATAATTTAATTCTTGTTGCAAAGACGACTCCACCAAATTACTGCTTTCAGCGTTTGTATACACATATCATAACAGATTGCTAGAAGTCACTTGGGTAAGTACTAGAATGAAACACATACATCTTTGTGTGACTATACTTGTAATCGCCGGTCTCTCTGGCATTGGGTTTAACGACTCTCTCTGTAATCCCGTATATCCACGTAGGGAACACAGCTGCGCGAGATTCGGTCGCGGATCGCGTCGCGTTGGTTACTTACGGGGGTATCTGAACAGGTCGCTCAGAAAGCAATGGCAAATTACTGAGCGTAATATTGCCAAGACATCACAAACAGCGGTAAAATGCTGGTGTTGACAGCGATGTCCTGTAAATAGGATATTCGAAACAAAAAATACTTGTAGCATTCTAAGTTGAGATTAGTAAATGTGAGGCCATTTCGAGCCACTGCACGTGACTAAGAATGGATTGTTAGCTTGTCAGTCGACAGATCATCCCCATTGCACATTCAACTGCTAATCCACAAGTGCTCAGATCCTCTCCCTGGTATCTCACACAGTATATAGTGACTGATGACATCATTTCTATTTTGGTTGCCTATTCTTCTTTCTCTTCCCGCTTGGCGCTCTAGTGTAACTTCAACCCTCGTGACATGAAATTCTTGCATTCTGGTCAAAGCTGCAGAATAACATCCGTTCTGTGAGTTAATTACTCGTCATACCTCAGTAAAAAATGCTACAATAACATAAATTAATGCAGTTTACAGAACATAAATCAGGAAAACATAGAACGTTACGACGATTAACCTTCATCAGCAAACAAATACACAGAAACTCAACGTGTAAATACGGGGAAGACATCCCCAGTGAGGATGCCGGACTCTGCCTGTGCTCGTCCCGCCCCCCCCCCCTTCCTCCCCCAGCAGACTATCAGGCAAGACTATCAGCGCGTCCGTTGTTTTTCTTACACCCATCTGCCCGGTCTCAAAAAGGTAAAACAAACATTAGTCGTAACCTCCTCAGAAATTGCTACTATTGGGGTCGGAACTCTTCGCTGGCTTCTGAGGAATGGGAATGCCCCGAATGCTGTGATGTCGGTTCTTAAATCAATCAATCAATCAATCATTCCTCAGAAATTCACGCAGTTGCGTTCTGGTCCAACAAGTCTCAATGACATCTTCCTTATCACACTCATAGAGTCACTAAGAAAACATGCATGGGTGAATATGTGTGTCTCTTGTCACGCTACTGTCTTTGTTACTGTCATGACTTCCAAGGTTAGACTGCTAGTAACTGCAAACATTCCGCTGTCTTCCTGGAAAATTTTCCATTGACGTAATATTTCAGTCAACGCTCTTACAGGCAATCCTGAACCATTTAGAAAATATTTCCGATATAATAGACAATGCAAATGAAACTGGCTGAGTTTATAAAACTGACCCTGGCTGCCAACCGACAAGGCCTGTAGTTTAGTACTAGTGTAGCAGGATTGGTGGGGATGTCTGCAAAGATGCTAATACACAGTACCCAGAAAACTACCTATCTATTCTTATTATATTAAATTTCTAGCTCTTCCACTCCCTGTTTCCACAAACCTTTCTTTTCTAAGTCTTCCCGTCTCCCCATATAATTCATTCAGCTGGTTTTCCTGTGTTGGACACTGGTTGGTTTCACTACCAACCCTCCCATTTCTGAGTCAGAGGCTGTCCTTTTGGCCGTAGATTCTTTATTCAGGTGACTGGTTAACTCTTTGGCCTCTTTGGTATAATCTTTAAAACAAATTGCTTGTCCTCTGTAAAACGGCGGTTACACCCAGCTCAATTTGTCTGCTTGTGATGTACTGTCCAATTTTACGATTAGTAGTTTGCAATTACTTTATGAACGAGAAGTCGTCTGCGCACCGGAAATTTATGCGCTAGTGCGACAAACCTCTCGGCCACACCGAGTCTCTGTATAATCCACTAATGTTATATTAAACCTGTCCTTTTTACCATTTATGGCTTGTAGCTCTGTCGCTTGCTATACGGTGAGGGAGATAGAGATGAGGCAATTTGAGCACAATTGTGATGGAATGATGAGACGTGCAGTGGGAAAGAAAATCTGTCGACTAACTAAGTAACAAACAAACTAAGTAACAAACTAACTAAGTAACTAACTAACTAACTAACTAACTAACTAACTAACTAACTAACTATCTAACTAAATAACTAACTAACTAACTAACTAACTATCTAACTAAGTAACTAACTAAATGACTAACTAACTATGCTAACTAAGTAACTAACTAACTAACTAACTAACTATCTAACTAACTAACTAACTATCTAACTAACTAACTAACTAACTAACTAACTAACTAACTATTTAACTAACTAACTAACTATCTAACTAAGTAACTAACTAAATGAGTAAATAACTAACTAACTAACTAACTATTTAACTAACTAACTAAATAACTAACTAACTAACTAACTATCTAACTAAGTAACTAACTAAATGACTAACTAACTAACTAACTAACTAACTATTTAACTAACTAACTAACTAACTAACTAACTATCTAACTAAGTAACTAACTAAATGACTAACTATCTAACTATTTAACTAACTAACTAACTAACTAAGTAACAAACTAACTAAGTAACTAACTAAGTAACTAAGTAACTAACTAACTGACTAACTAAGTAACTAACTAACTAACTAACTAACTAACTAACAAAGTAACTAAGTAACTAACTAACTAACAAATAACTAACTAACTAACTAACTAACTAAGTAACTAACTAACTAACTAACCAACTAACTAACAAATAACTAATTTAATAACTTACTAACTAACTAACTAACTAAAAACTAACTAACTAACTAACTAACCAACTAACCAACTAACTAACTAACTAACTAACTAACAACCTAACAAATAAATAACTAACTCTCAAACTCACAAATTAACAAACTAACTAACTCACAAATAAGGTAAATAACTAACTAACTATTTAACTAACTAACTAACGAACTAACTATTTAACAAACTAACTAACTAACTAAGTAACAAACTAACTAAGTAACTAACTAAGTAACTAAGTAACTAACTAACTGACTAACTAAGTAACTAACTAACTATCTAACTAAGTAACTAACTAACTATTTAACTAAGTAACTAACTAAATGACTAACTAACTAACTAACTAACTAACTATTTAACTAACTAACTAGCTAGCTAACTAACTAACTAACTATCTAACTAAGTAACTAACTAAATGACTAACTAACTAACTAACTAACTAACTAACTATTTAACTAACTAACTAACTACCTAACTATCTAACTAAATAACTAACTAAATGACTAACTAACTAACTTTTTAACTAACTGACTAACTAATAACTAAAACAACTAACTACTAACTAATAACTAAGTAACTAAACTAATAACTAACTACTAATAACTAACTAACTAACTAACTAAAAATAACTAATAACTAACTAACTACTAATAACTAACTAACTAACTAACTAATAACTAACTAACTAACTAACTAATTAACTAACTACTAACTAACTAACTAACTAATAACAACTAACTAACTAACAACCAACTAACTAACTAACAACTAACTAACTAACTTAATAACTAACTAACTAACTAACTAACTAACTAACTAACTACAATAACAAATAACTAAACTAAGTACTAACTAACTAACTAACTAACTAACTAAACAACTAACTAACTAACTAACACTAACTAATCTAACTAACTAACTAACCTAACTAATAAACTAACTAACTACTAACTAACTAACAACACTAACAAACTAACTAACTAACTAATAACTAACTAACTAACTAACTAACTAACTACTAACTAAACTAACTAACTATTTAACTAACTAACTAACTAACTAACTAACTAACTAACTAACTAACTAACTAAGTAACTAACTAACTAACTAACTAACTAACAATCTAACAAATAAACAACTAACTCTTAAACTCACAAACTAACTAGCAAACTCACTCAGAAACTAACTCACAAGCTAACCCAGACTCACAAATTAATAAACTCACAAACTAACAAACTCACAAATTCACTCACAAATTAACTAACTAAATAACTACCTAACTAACTAAGTCACTCACTCACTCACTCACTCACTCACTCACTCATTAACTCACTCACTCACTCACTTCCTCACTCACGCACTCACACACTCACTCACACACTCACTCAGGCAATCACTCACTCACTCCCCCACTCACTCACTCACTCACTCATTAACTAGCTCACTCACTTACTCACTCACACACTCACACACTCACTCACACACTCACTCACGCAATCACTCACTCCCCCACTCACTCACTCACTCACTCATTAACTAGCTCACTCACTCACTCACTCACGCAATCACTGACTCACTCACCCACTCACTCACTCAATCACTCACTCACTCACTCACTCACTCACTCACTCAATCACTCACTCATAAAGGCCATTCTAATTATATTATTCTGAGCATGTCTTAATGTATGTCATAACCAGCGCCCTGGTCTGTACTTCACATCTTGGATCAATGTTATTTCTCTAGCTCTCTCCAGGAACTCAACTTTGGGGATTTTGCCATACTTAATTATTCTTTTTAATTTCCACAGAAACCAATTACTGAATGTTTGTAATTTATTCTTACTTGGTATAACGCCTGTAAATGATGGGGTTGACTGTGACGTCATGTAAAGGATATGCAACTAACTAGAATAATGCCTGTATTATATTCCCTTCCGTGAGTAATCAAAGTCAACACAACACAGAAGGATTCCCACCCAGCACTAGAAATAAATAAATCGTTTTGAATTCGCAGTGTCCTACAGCGTCAGATCTAAACAACAAGCGGAGCACTTATGGATTAAACCGTGTGCCGTGATGTTGATCCAACGACTAAACTAAACTAAACTAAACAAGAACATACTATAGCAATTAGCTTGATTCAGCTGTTGATAAACATTACATAAATAATTGATAAGGATGTGGAAAAAAATAATATCCCAGTTACAATTTCAGATAATACACACATCTTTCTGTTATTTAATCAGCTGGAATAAGGTCAAGTTTGCCGTTGAAATCAGCAAACAGAATGTCTCAGTACCGACGTCTGTGACTGTAGTTAACATTTGCTCGTTAGTTTTCCAAATACAATCTAATTACTGGAGATGACACCATCGATCTAACAGACAGGATTCCGCACAAGACAAGTCAAGTGTAGCAACACAAATAGTCGATTGTACTTTCGCCCGGTGGTCATGCGTTTGAACCCACACGGAGGTAGACTAAAAAATAGACCTAGGTTATCGGATGGGAGCAAAAAATGGGTAACAGATAGGGACTGGGACGTTTAGGTGGCCGTCGCGATATTCACAACATTACCGATCAAATGTGGTTTGGCCATGTCGTTAGAATGCAACACCAGCAACTACCATCACTGGCCTTACATCAAAGGTCATCTGCGACGAGACCACGAGGACGTTCAAGAAGAAAATGGATTGACGACATCAAAAAGACATTGTACAACCACACGGAATGACACTATCCAGTGCCGCTCACCTGGCGCTGGAACGCAAATTTTCCTCCCCACGACGCTTGACGGCAGAAGTGGAAGATGAAGATGATGATGATGATGATGATGATGATGACCGATCAACTGCTGATTGATCTATACGCTTATGGGATTTCCGCGTATTCTCATTCACTCACCTTGTGTAAAAAGAGCCAATTTGGCCCATTTATCTGTCTGTCTGTCTGTCTGTCTCTCTCTCTATCTCTCTCTCTCTCTCTCTATATATATATATATATATATATATATATATATATATATATATATATATATATAGATATATATATATATATATATATATACAATTCTTGATAGCCTACCAATATATGCATGGTAGTTTACAGTCTTTCTAATTTTTTAATTCACCACACGACCTGTAACACATGTGCGGTGTGTATATATAGATAGAGAACGAAGGAAATGTATTGTTAAAGAGTCACTCATTGGGAACGCACGTCCGTCTTATATTAGGCCCATAAAAACATTTCATCTTTTCTCACAAGAGCTAGACAGATAGAGACTGACTGGCAGACAACCAGCTAGATACGAGGTATATAGAAAATAGACAGACAGACATCAGGCAGGAAGACACACCGAAATATTGCTTCTGTTTCTTAGAATGCAGTCCTAAAGCAATATAACATTGTATAAATGTGTATCTCTGAATGAAGACCCTATATAAATAACGAAAGACGTGGGCTATTTCACAGTGAAACAAGACATCATTAACGAACAACATAATGTCAGAATTAAAATCTACTAAGAACATGTCTGTGCCTGTGGGTTTTCAACGTAATGTATCGAGTTCTTTTAACCAAAGCTCGACGTCATTTAGCGAAGACGAATGTGACGTGATCACAGATAACACTAGACGTATATTTCAAATAGTTAACATGGTTGTTATCTGTCAGATCATCGCTGTTTTCGGGACAGGAACTAACATCGTCAACATCATTTGTTTTGTGAAGCAGGGTGTGGGGGATCCAGTCAACATATCTCTGCTTGGTACGATGTGTACAGTTATTTTGTTGTTTTTGTAATCTGCATGTTAGCATTGCACATTTAACTCTAAAGTTATGTTCACCAGGGAATTGCACCTTCTCGTTTCTTAAATTATTTTATTTTATTTGTTAAACTATGATCTCTTTTAGTAATTCTTTTTCGATTTATTATTTACCAAGTCTTTAGTATCAAACAAGAAGAACATAATAAATATACAGTTAAAATAAATGATGATGTTTTCGGCGGCAAGTAGAATAACTCAGACATCTATCCAGAAGAATAACATCAGTGGGAAGATATATGAGAAAGGTCACCTTCAGCATGTGCTCTTCCCGCTAGCGTAGGCACGCTTGTCCCTCTAGAGATCTCGCTATTGGCGCTAGCGTAGGCACGCATGTCCCTCTAGAGATCTCGCTCTTGGCGCTAGCGTAGGCACGCATGTCCCTCTAGAGATCTCGCTCTTCCCGCTAACGTAGACACCCATGTCCCTCTAGAGATCTCGCTCTTGGCGCTAGCGTAGACACCCATGTCCCTCTAGAGATCTCGCTCTTGGCGCTAGCGTAGACATGAATGTCCCTCTAGAGATCTCGCTCTTGGCGCTAGCGTAGACATGAATGTCCCTCTAGAGATCTCGCTCTTGGCGCTAGCGTAGACACCCATGTCCCTCTAGAGATCTCGCTCTTGGCGCTAGCGTAGACACGCATGTCCCTCTAGAGATCTCGCTCTTGGCGCTAGCGTAGACATGAATGTCCCTCTAGAGATCTCGCTCTTGGCGCTAGCGTAGACACCCATGTCCCTCTAGAGATCTCGCTCTTGGCGCTAGCGTAGACATGAATGTCCCTCTAGAGATCTCGCTCTTGGCGCTAGCGTAGACACCCATGTCCCTCTAGAGATCTCGCTCTTGGCGCTAGCGTAGACACCCATGTCCCTCTAGAGATCTCGCTTTGGCGCTAGCGTAGACACCCATGTCCCTCTAGAGATCTCGCTCTTGGCGCTAGCGTAGACACCCATGTCCCTCTAGAGATCTCGCTCTTGGCGCTAGCGTAGACATGAATGTCCCTCTAGAGATCTCGCTCTTGGCGCTAGCGTAGACACCCATGTCCCTCTAGAGATCTCGCTCTTGGCGCTAGCGTAGACATGAATGTCCCTCTAGAGATCTCGCTCTTGGCGCTAGCGTAGACACCCATGTCCCTCTAGAGATCTCGCTCTTGGCGCTAGCGTAGACACCCATGTCCCTCTAGAGATCTCGCTCTTGGCGCTAGCGTAGACATGAATGTCCCTCTAGAGATCTCGCTCTTGGCGCTAGCGTAAACACCCATGTCCCTCTAGAGATCTCGCTCTTGGCGCTAGCGTAGACACCCATGTCCCTCTAGAGATCTCGCTCTTGGCGCTAGCGTAGACACCCATGTCCCTCTAGAGATCTCGCTCTTGGCGCTAGCGTAGACATGAATGTCCCTCTAGAGATCTCGCTCTTGGCGCTAGCGTAGACACCCATGTCCCTCTAGAGATCTCGCTCTTGGCGCTAGCGTAGACACCCATGTCCCTCTAGAGATCTCGCTCTTGGCGCTAGCGTAGACATGCATGTCCCTCTAGAGATCTCGCTCTTGGCGCTAGCGTAGACATGAATGTCCCTCTAGAGATCTCGCTCTTGGCGCTAGCGTAGACACCCATGTCCCTCTAGAGATCTCGCTCTTGGCGCTAGCGTAGACACCCATGTCCCTCTAGAGATCTCGCTCTTGGCGCTAGTGTAGACATGAATGTCCCTCTAGAGATCTCGCTCTTGGCGCTAGCGTAGACACCCATGTCCCTCTAGAGATCTCGCTCTTGGCGCTAGCGTAGACACCCATGTCCCTCTAGAGATCTCGCTCTTGGCGCTAGCGTAGACACCCATGTCCCTCTAGAGATCTCGCTCTTGGCGCTAGCGTAGACATGAATGTCCCTCTAGAGATCTCGCTCTTGGCGCTAGCGTAGACACCCATGTCCCTCTAGAGATCTCGCTCTTGGCGCTAGCGTAGACATAAATGTCCCTCTAGAGATCTCGCTCTTGGCGCTAGCGTAGACACCCATGTCCCTCTAGAGATCTCGCTCTTGGCGCTAGCGTAGACATGAATGTCCCTCTAGAGATCTCGCTCTTGGTGCAACGAACCACTTCTGATAATGATATTCTTCCATGCCACCGTCTCAGACCATCCAGTATCATCTCTCGAGGAGTGCCTCTGCTTCTTCTCCCACAGATTTGTTTCAGTCGTCTGGATGTTTTCCAGTGACTTTGTTTTAATTATATGAGGAAAGAACGTAGTTTGCAACTTTCTTATAGTTGCACGCCTCTTTCATATAGTCATTCGTACAGTTCTACTTGTATTTGCCTCTTTATTATAGTTATACATAAGGTTTTACTTTCACTTGTCTCTTTCAGAAAATCGGTGTTAGTTACTCTGACAGTCTAAGGTATTCTAAACATTCGTATCAGGAACCACAAGGACGTTGTTTCAAGTTCTTCTTAGTTTGTTCATTAACGTTCCAAGATTCACTGCCATGCAGCAACAGTGTCTGCACAACTTTTCAGTACTCTCCTTATAACATTTGAAAAAACAACGCGTAAGACTCTCAGTGAGCTGAAGCAAGCTAGGAAGGATGTGCAAAAGGCTGCCAGGCAGTTTGCTAATGACTATTGGATCAAGTTATGTGAGTCCATACAAAACGCAAGTGATAAGGGAAACATCAGAAGCATGTATGAAGGAATAAAGAAAGCCATTGGTTCAATGATCAAAAGAAGTGAAAACCTTGACAGGATAAATCATCACTGATAAGAAACAGCAGGTAGATAGAGCACTATAGAGCTTTACTCAAGAGAGACCAAACTAGCGGATGATGCCCTATAACACCATAGAGGCCCTGCCAATTCTTGACCACCTGGACACACTTCCTACAATAACAGAAGTTAAGTGTGCTATAAATGAACTTGCATCTGGCAAGGCTCCAGGTAAGGATGGGATTCCAATAGAGGATATCATGAGTGGGCAAGACACACACACTCTACAGATCCACCAGCTAATAGAGCTATGCTGGTGAGAAGGACAAGTCCCACAGGATTTCAAAGTTTCAAGCATCATAACACTGTACAAGAACAAGGACGATCGGTGCGACTGTAACAACTATCGGGGTATCTCACTTCTGTGTATTGTTGGAAAAGTATTTGCCAGAATTGTTCTGTGCAGACTTCAAGTCCTAGGAGATCAAGTCTACCCTGAATCACATTGCGACTTCCGACAGAACCGGTCTACCATTGATATGATATTCTCATTGCGACAAATGAAAGAAAAATGCCGTGAACAAGATCAACCACTGTTTATTGCTTTCAAAGGCATTTGATTTGGTCAGTCGTGAGGGTCTGTTCAAGGCACTAAAGAAGATTGTCTGCCCACCAACTCTTCTGTCCATTGTGGAATCGTTCCACACAGGCATGAAGGGTATAATCAAGTTTGATGGTGCAACTTCAGAAGAGTTTGAAATCAATAGTGGAGTAAAGCAAGGTCGTGTACTATCCCCCACCCTCTTTGGAATATACTTTTCACTTCTACTGAAATATGCCTTTCGTGATCAGGATGGTGGTATATACATTCACTCACGCTCAGGTGGCGGCCTCTATAATGCCCAGAGATTGAAGGCCACGACCAAAATTAGGAGGGTAATAATCAGAGAGTTGCTTTATGCGGATGATGCTACAATTACGATCCACTCTGAGGAAGAATTACAACATCTACTATCTGCGTTGTGATATTCTGTTGTGATAATTTGGTGTGTCCAGTGTGTGCCGCGTGGTTACACACCCGCTTCACACGCGTGATCCGGGACTGTTTCCGGATCAGGTCAGGGATATGCACTACTGACGAGCTCAAATGAGGGCGAAACTCGAGTATAGTGCTTCCATATTGACGTGGATAGGCCTTAGGTTCATACCAGAATGCGATCGGCGTTGCCAGTAGTGGGTTGTGCTCAATATTTAAATCTCAAATCCCGAAATAACCACATAATCAATTGATTTATAGATCACTGGATTTAGGAGGCCTGGTGTTCCTTGCCAGTGAGAAGTCCTGATCGTTCGGGTCCCATCGATTGACGGACGTTGGTCGCGGCGATTGGGCAATCTTGAGCATAGCCTACGATGGGTAGCGTTGTGATATTCTGTTGTGATAATTTGGTGTGTCCAGTGTGTGCCGCGTGGTTACACACCCGCTTCACATGCGTGATCCGGGACTGTTTCCGGATACGGTCAGGGATATGCACTACTGACGAGCTCAAATGAGGGCGAAACTCGAGTATAGTGCTTCCATATTGACGTGGATAGGCCTTAGGTTCATACCAGAATGCGATCGGCGTTGCCAGTAGTGGGTTGTGCTCAATATTTACATATTACATATCTAGGATCAGAGGTAAATAGCAAATTATCCCTAGATCAGGAAATCAACATCAGGATTGGCAAAGCAGCAACAACAATGAATATGTCAGCAAAAAGAGTCTGGGAGAACAGGAAGCCTACTGCCAAAACAAAAGTCATTGTCTACCAAGCCTGTGTCCATAGTACGCTTCTTTATGGCAGTGAAACCTGGTCAACATACACACAACAAGAGAAACACTTAAACAGCTTTCATATGCGGTGTCTGCGAAGAATACTTGGTATTAAGAGGCAAGACAAAATCACATATACTGAAGTATTGGAATGATCAGGTTGTGTGACGATATGTTCCATGCTCAGTCTTCGTAGACTTAGAAGGATAGGACATGTTAGGAGGATGGATGATTGTAGAATACCAAAGGCAATCGTTTTTGGTGAATTACAGATGGGGAGGAGATCTCAGGGCCGGTCTCTACTATGATACAAAGATGTGATTAATACAGGCACTGATAAGGGACATTGGAAGCAAGTCGCAGATGAACGTGTTGCATGGAGGGCAGCTATCAGAAATGGAATAAAGACAAAGGAGAAAATGATTGCAGGAAAAGCACACTTAGAGCATGAGAGACGTAAGGTGGTGCATGATGGTGGAAATGACCATGTTTTCACATGCATCCACTGTGGACGAACATGTACAACGCGAACTGGCCTTATCAGTCACATTCGCCACCGCCATGGGTTGTAGTTATCAAGTTTTCCTGAAGCACAATATCCACTCTATCGTCTGTCAAGACGGAAAGGTGCCAATGATGCCTTATAACATCTAATGTCAATGACTTAGTGCAAAAGATATTTGTCATTTTGTGAAGTGCAACATTTAGTGTGAGAAACTCTCCTTGTATGGTTTATCAGATATCTGTCAGATCGATAAGAACAGAATAGGGCTTAGAGAGAAACTATACTTTCCCAATAAATAACAGCTTGTGCAATAAATCCGTACCATTTTAAGCTGGATAACGCATTCTTGTTACATAGAACCAGATTTATCAGACGACTCTGAATCCTGGACAATTCTTAAACAAGCAAAGACAGACACCATTAGACGCTTCAGAGATGTAATTGTACAGGAGAATGTTGAAAATTTCTTGCACAGCCAAGTGAGTAATCTGAACTTTGAGAATAAGGCTGAAACACCAAGACAAATAATTACATTCATAAGAAATATGCAGCCATCATTGTTGGCCACATTATGAGGAGACACCCACTAGAACATGTTATAACTAATAAGAATTTTGGCAAGAGACATAGAGACAGATATGTAGATAACATTCTTGACAGCCTTGTGCTATCACAGGAGAGGATATCGGCGCAATACATGATAAACGATTTGGAGACAGCGAAATTATTAATTTTTTCAGCTAAAGTATTATTCATGTATTTACTTCATATGAAAAATAACTCCTTTATGGAGATTCGAACTAGTGACCTTTACTTTACATAGTTTGATTATGAGTTCATAATCTACTTCTAATTTCTTATTTCTGATTGTTGTCCTCAGGTTTGACAGTTTCTGACTTGTTAAGCTTGGTGACCATGATCTGGATGAATATTGCAGCAAATCCCTGGATTTCATATTTCGACATGACTATCGACTTCCGAGGATTAAGTTATATGACTGGAGCGTTCCCTCACGTGGGGTTTACTCAAGTGTCCTGCTGGATCACTGCCTTCATCGGCCTGGAGAGGTGTCTGTGTGTAGCTCTGCCAGTAAAGGTTTCTTGTGTCTCTTGTTTCATCAGTTAACATCTAGTAATTGTTAATAATAAGGAAGTGGGAGGTGTTTTATATAGAATATAAATATGATAAGATGATAAAGACAATACACATTACTTCAGACAACCATGCAAAATCCTGAAATATGTAGGCATTCTCATTGCGAACTACTTCTGTTCTTGTCTGATGCTAGTTCTGCTTTTTCTGGTATAGTTTTGTATCTTTGTATGTTCAGCTATTATTTTCTATTCTATTTGCTTTTATTATCTTCTTACATTGATTATCCTGAATATTTCCTTTGTGATAAGTCCCCGTTTCTCTCTTTCAATAATCGTGCTGATGAGATAAGAGTACCTGTCGCTTGTGTGGCTAACACATCAGGTATCATGCCGCATTCCACTCCACCAACCCCATGGATTCGTTTACATTCGGACATATAATAAGACTGCTACTAGCACCAGTAATATTGGGACTCTTCGCTGGCTGTTGCAGAAAAGGGCGGAGCACGTAAGAGAATGTCCCGACTGCTGTGTTGTTCGTTCTTGACTCATGTCAACTCAACATATCCTGACCGCATATCGCTTACAACCAGACCTCTATCAGTTTCTTCAATCTTAGATTGAACTCTGTGAGGCTGGTCTGGTTAGCAAGATCAGTCCCGCGTCTAGCGTTCCATGTCTCGGATTGCTGTGTGAGGTGCACCAAATTGGTATCTTCCCAGCCAACGCAAGTTAGCGAGGCAGGCGTTTCGAGAATGTAACCGCATCGTGAAGCCAGAGTCGTGGTTTGAGAGGGCAAAAGAGCAAATGTGTACGACCGTTCGACAAAGTCTCGATAAGCGCCCACTCTCTCTAGATGAGTAGTGGCCCTGCAGTCAGCTAGTATAGCATTTTGGTCAGTCCTGCCGGCGTAAATTGAAAGTTCATCGGTAAGCGTCCAGTGTTTTTGCATGTATCACCGCGTACCGGGTGGGCTCGCTTTAGCGATGCTACTCTTGTCCTGCGTGTGCGTGATTAGTCAGTCTGTTCGATAGATATCTGGTTGATCCTGCCAGTAGTCATATGCTTGTATCACATATTAAGCTATGCATGTCCAAGTTCACACTGTCTCACGGTGAAACCGCGAATGGCTCATTAAATCAGTCGAGGTTCCTAAGATGAGTAATACACGCTTACATTCGTCCGGACACTTACGAATGAGAGGTGTATGAGCTCATACAGGATCCAGACACTTGCTTTAAGGCCCTCTGCTGCGGGATATAGCTGAACGCCTCTAAGCCAAGTCCCATGGTTGTGAGGGTCTGGCCACCACTGACCTCCTGCTCTTGGAGGTGAGACTCACCTCTGGCTCTTCGAGGTTTGACGCTGAGCCAAGAGCGTCTGCAGCCTACCTTGTGCCAGACATACTGGTTATCCTTTCCTCTGGAGTAAAAAAGGCAAGGTCGAAAGAGGGAACATGCTGCAAGAGCAATACAGGTTCTCTGAATCCATGCCCAGACATTGTGCATTGGGATTTTGGCCAGTTTAAAATCCACATACTTTTGTCTGTCAAGACGGCAAGGTGCCACTCACAGATTGAACTCTACCAAACAATAGTGTGTGATCGGTGTCGCAGTCTGCAGTGTCTTTTAGGTGTTACATAGGCTCTCCGTCTATGTTGGGTCCAGATATATTCATTCTTTTCCCTTAACTGATTCTCTGCCGTGAATTGATAGGTCGGTTAAATGGAACGGTTTTGGCACCCGTGAACCAATATTTCTGTTGGGTATAGATAGTACGTTATTTGTCTCTGTTCTCTTACTTTCCACAATTTTTAGTGCCCGGTAAATTAAAATTTAGAAACAGAAAAGATATCTCTTCCGCCAGTGTGAGATAGGCGCTCGGGTCAATTTTATTTTAGTAGAAAGCGAGTGTTTAGTAGTTTGTTTTGATTACTAACAAATGGTTACCCCGTTGAGTTTGCGACCTCGTAGATTTACATCAAATTGGAGTTTGAAACAAATTTGGATTATAGATATTCTGATTTAAAGGACTTTGTGATAGATTCTAAAACTAATACCGCGTGCAGTAGTCAGTAGTCAGTTAGATTATTTAGTGGTAATTGAAAACAACACTAAAAGCGAAAGCTCGTCACAATATGGAATAATATGATGGCACATGTCGAATTATTAATGCTCTAATGGGAAACATTAATGCCTCTAAATTTGATTTGCCCATCACAAAGTATTTAATGAGTATTTAAATAATTACATTAAAAATTATAATAATTATAACTAAATAGAAAATAGTGTTTATATTATTCTTCTCAGTACAATCTGCCTGGTGTATTCCTGACATTTTCCATTTTATGTGCTTCAAAATATTATGCTTTAATTGTGTTTTATTGGTGTTAAGGAGCAGTTCTTGTGATATTATTGAAGACAAGTTTTGAATTTATCATTATTCATTAAATTTAACTGGATTATCTTCAGGGATAAAAAATAACGCCTTGGCAAGTGAACATTTGTCATAATTCCATCCATCATGTGCCATGCCGATAAGCGTCGGCGGCCATGTTTTGACATCTCACTCGATCTCCAGAGTCATGGATCAGCTCCGTGCCCCTGTCTCGACCATACCACGTGGCCAAGCCATCCAGGTATTTACTTCTTGGTATTCCCCTTGGTCTCTTCCCTTCGATCTTGCCAGTTGTCACCGAGTTCTCCAATTCATTTCTTCTCATAACATGCCCAAACAACGTTGACTGTCTACGTCTAATGTCTCTAATCAGTTTATGACCTTCATTTGTTTCTTGTAGGACTTGTTCATTGGTGTTTCTGTCTGCCCATGGTATTCTTTGCATTATCCTCAGAAACCACATTTCCACAGCCATCAGATGTTTTTCAGCTTGTCTGCTCATTGTCCTCGCTTCACATCCATATAAAAGTACAGGTTCTATGTAGCACTTCAACTCTCTTTTTCTCGTTTCAATTGATATCTTTGTATAGGTCAGTATGTTTTTCATCTTGCGAAAGGCTACCTTCGCAACGAAAATTCTTGTTCTAATCTTTTCAAGGCATCTCCCATTAGATGTTATGATTGTTCCGAGATAGCTATACCAATTGACTTGTTTAAGAATATGCCCATTTACTTGTATATTACATTGTGGCATTTCTTCTTTCCTAGTGACGACTATAATTGTCACCCCTTTAATTTAAGTTGGTATTACTAAACCTCTCATTATTGTCATAATATTTCTAACCTATCAATTAATAATTAACTCTGTCATGTTCCCTGTGTAATTTCCTTTAATTTGATATATCATGCAGTATATCTGATACATTTGTAATCATTCTCACAACATTATTGTCACACACCCCTACTTCCCATTTTCTGCCAAGAAATTCTGTTTGGTCAGGACCCACTTTTTGTACCATTTACTGAGGTCAAGATGTAGAGCTTTCTTTTCTAATAGGGCGGGGGGGGGGGGGGGGGGGTGGTAATTGATAGGTTATTTATTAGGAACGTTTCAAATAGTTTCTCCCTTTCCTTATTTACGTCCTTAAAAAAAAAAAAAAACAACACTTTTTTCTGTCAATTCCAGCTTCCTCAGTCGCTTAAAGTCGCTTAAATGTCGACAGGGTCGACTTCATCGCACCGGGTTTTATCCCCTATGGCTCAGTCTCTTTCCGCAGCGCGGAAAGCGTCGCAGAAAGCACGAACTCCGTAGCTTTTAGCGACGACCCACAGGAGTCTCCGAAACATTTAACTCGTAAACCGAAGGGTGCGGCCCGGAATCGAACCCACAACCTTCGGATCGCAAGTCAAACGGCTTGACCACTTCGCCTCAGAGACTCCCCAGTGATTATCGCAATGTCTCTCTTTTGCACCTTGTCTAATATCTCTTGTAGAATAGTGTCACGTTACGAAGTTCAAACGCTTTTGCTGTAGTTGTTGTTGAATATAGACTTGACTAATTGTGATGTTCCTTTTCTTTATTTAACCCGGATAGTGAGTCTGTATGTATATATATATATATATATATATATATATATATATATATATATATATATATATATATATATATATATATATATATATATATATATATATATATATATATATATAAAGGCTGTGGATTTTATCGATTAATTAATCGACTAATCGTTTATTTTTATTAGCGATAATTTTTAAAAAAATTTTTTAACGATTAATCGAAAACTTTTCTCCCATTGCATCTTATGCAAATGAACCGGAAGTTTAAAAGTAACAACATGGCAGCGAAGAAATATAAGCAAATTTCCGGACGATTACATGAAAATTATGGTTTTAAAGTATTGACTGATGGAAATATTGAAAATGCTGAAAAGGTGTATTACGTTCATTGTGATAAATCGTTTGCCTACCTTTCTTCTAACACTTCGCTTACTTACCACCTCCAAAAACAAACATCCACTACAGCATAAGAAACTTCAGATGAGACAGTTTAGTGCAGCATCGTCACCTGCTTCGAAGCAGGCTACTTTGAGTCACTTTTGTCGTTCGTCTGATCGTACAGAGAGTGATGCATTACAACATTATATTCAAGTATCACTTCCAAACTGGATTGCTAGTAGTGGCAGACCAATATCAATAGTAGATGACGACGGCCTTCAACAAGTATTACGGACAGCATTGCAAAATGCTGAATATAAGCTACCTTCCCACCGCACTATTGACAAACTGTTGACTGCTAAGTATAATAGCAAGATTCAAAGTGTTAAAGAATCTGTGAAAAACGCAAAGGAAATTGCGCTAACATCTGATGTTTGGACATCTCTAGGTAACGAAAGCTATTGTGGAATTACTGGCCATTTGACTGGATTTATAATTTAGGGATTTAGGGCTGATAACGATAAATTTAAATGTAATAGTTAACTTTTGAAAAAAAAATATAACTAATTAATAGTTAATTTTGATTACAAGGAAAAATGTATAGTCACATAACTCACATTATAGTCGTATTTGTCGAAAATCTAAATAACACTGTCTTGTCTTGTTCATATATCATCTAAAAACAGACTGTTCAAAGAGACGAGTATGTTGACAGTATTTGGTACAAATTTTGGATTTCAATGTTCATTAAGTTTCCACCACTGTAGAGGTTCAACCTATTCAGCAACTTTCTTCAGTTTATAACGCAGTAATTCATCAGATGAGCTGTCGATATGATCTTCCGTGTCTTAGTCAGACTCTATTAGCTTAATACGCTTTTCACTTGGTTCACATATAGTTTCATTATCGATGTCAGTATCATTCGTTGCAGCAGTCTCCATCTGCTTATCATGAATATCAACTGCTATTCGTTGTTCAATACGTGACCAAGTTCGTTCTTTTGCATCTTTTAACAAACACTTCCGTTATTTTTAGCGTGGATCAAGTGCTCAATGTTGCGAATTCCTTGGACTGCCAGAGTAACTAACGATGACTGCCTGAAAAAGGCTATTGAAACTAGAACATTACATAAACAATAAGAACGAGACAAACATCTTTCTTCTGTCATGTGATGAGAAGAGAGGCATCAGAGAACATCGTGACAACTGAAAAGAACATGGGGAAGAGAGGCAGAGGCAGACCAAGAGAAATGATGCTGGATGGATTGAGAAAGTGACATGGAGGAATGCCATCAGCAGGGTTGATCCATGAATGCCTACGCCAGCTGGCACGGTTCTTGATGATGATGATACATTTCACAATAGCTTTCGTTACCTAGAGATTTTCAAATATTAGATGTCAGCGCGAATCCCTTTGCGTTTTTCACAGCATCTTTAACACTTTGAATCGTGCGGTTATACTTAGCAGTCAATAGTGCGGAGAGAAGGTAGCTTATATTCAGCATTTTGCAATGCTGTCCATAATACTTGTTGAAGGCCGTCGTCATCTACTACTGATATTGGTCTGCCACTACTAGCAATCCAGTTTGCAAGTGATACTTGATTATAATGTTGTAATGCAGCACTCGTTGGACGATCAGACGGACGACAAACGTGACTCAAAGTAGCCTGCTTCGAACTACGTAACAATGCTGCACTAGACTGTCTCAGCTGAAGTTGCTGATACTGTACTGGATGTTTGTTTTGGAGGTGGTAAGTAAGCGAAATGTTAGAAGCATGGTAGGCAAATGATTTATCACAATGAACGCAATAAACCTTTTCAGCATTTTCAATATTTCCATCAGTCAATACTTAAAACCGAATTGTTCATGTAATCGTCCGGAAATGTATTTATATTTTTTCACTGCTATGTTGTTACTTTTAGACTTCCGGTTCATTTGTATAAGAAGTGATGAGTGAAATGGAGAAAAGTTTTTGATTAATCGTTTAAAAAAAATTTAATCGTTAATAAAAATTAACGATTAATCGATTAACTAATCTATTGTTCCCCCAGCCCTAATATATATATATATATATATATATATATATATATATATATATATATATATATATATATATATATATATATATATATATATAACTCGGCATATGTTAATCTGTCTAATACTGAAGTATTGGAAAGATCAGATTGTGTGAGTTTATTCCATGTTCAGTCTTCGTAGACTTAGATGGATAGGACACGTTAGGAGGATGGATGATGGTAGAATACCAAAGGACATCATTTCTAGTGAATTACAGATGAGCAGGAGATCTCAGGGTCGGCCTCTACTACGATACAAAGATGTGTGTAAGGGGGACATGATTGATACAGGCATTGATAATGCACATTGCTAGTATGTCGCCGCTGAACGTTTTGCAGGGAGGGCAAACATCAGAAATGGAATAAAGACAAAGGAAAAATTATTACAGATAAGTCACACACCGAGAGTGTGAGATGCAAGATGGTGCAGGATGGTGGAAACGACCACGTGTTCACATGCACCCACTGTGAACGAACATGTACAGCGCGAATTGGCCTCATCAGACACATTCGTTACCGCCATGGGTAAAAGTTATTATGCCTTTTTGAAGCACAACCTATCGTCTGTCAAGACGGCAAGGTGCCAAATGAAGAAATATTAATCTGTCTCATGTTTGGGTCACACAGTTGCGTTATCACTCCCACCTGTTTTCTGGAATTCACAGTATGCCAATTTCATTTCTGGCTGTTTCCGTACAAACCATTATGCTATTTTCCCCCCTATTATATACGTTTAATTCTCCAAGTTCACGCACTGAGTTTCTTCCGAGAAGGAGCTTTCCATTGTATTACTGCCTTATTTATTATCCCAGAAAATATGTTGGTGCCTATTTTAAGCTGGATTGTCCTGGGAGCTGGTATCAATATAAATTGGAAGCTCTGATCAATATAAAAACATATTCCCGCCTCGAAGTGTATTTGAACACACGACTATCGTGCAGAGGTCCAAGCGGGCTAACCACTTGACTTCTACTGCTCACATTATACAGTTTATGTCTGATCAAATTCGGGTGGCTTGGTTAACTGTACCCATCTTTTCCTCAGATTAAAAGGATCGTCACTGCCAAAAAAGTCACCATTATTATTATCACCATCTACATAATAGTCTTCTTTGGTAATTTAATACCAACTTACTACAGCGCAAGATTCGTAGTGCAGCCACACCCACGAAAGCGGAACGCTACATGGTTAGTATTAACCTACACTGAAGACAGACCGATTGTTGAGAGATACTCATATGCCATCAACAACTGTTTTATGCCATTCGCCACGTTCATTTGTATCTCAGTATCAACAGTTGTTCTCGTCGTTAAACTGAAGGGTAAAAGAAAATGGCGCAAAAAAGCCACCGCACCAGTAATTGCCGATTGTATATCGCGCAGAGACAAGTCTGTGACCAAAATGGTTGTGATGGTTTGCACAATGTTTATCATCTGTTACGCCCCTCTTTGTGTCATCTTTACTGGTCTCATTGTTGTCCCCAAAGTATGTTTAGATGGCTTTTTTGGAAATATTTATTCCGTTGTCTTTTCTGCAGCCTATATTTTGGAATCGATCAACGCAACCTTTAACATATTCATCTACTACAAGGTCAGCAGTAGGTATAGACAGACCTTCAGACAAGCGTTTTTAGGCCACTGTAGGAGAAATTAGGTTCTACAACTTCGCACGCATAACTCCAGTCCTGATATACACGACAAAGTAAAATAGCAACTTTGTACTGGGTAACTCGCAGTGCCCTTATGGATAAGATTACAAAAGAAGCAAATCCACAACCAGAGAGTTTAAATGAGCTGCTGTTGGCAGATGATCACACATTACTTCATGAGAAAACTCGGGTCTCTAGCACCATATAAATTGTCTTGACACTTGCTGTCAGAATTTCGATAAGACAATTATTATGGAAAGAACAGCTTTTGTGACAATTGGACGTACATCAATGCAATATAACGTAAATATAGATGGAAAATCTTTAAAACAAGTTAGAGAGTAGAAGAGATTGACTGAGAAATGACCGACTAAGAACACATATTATAACGCCTGTTACTGATTTTATAGAACACTCATATAATTCAGTGGTTGGAATATCTAATTAGAATATGAACAAGATCAACCAGCGGCTAGAGCGTTCTGATTGATAACATCGGAAAACAAGGCGTGAAGACGACCCAGAAAAGATAGTTAGATGCAGTAAAAGGGACATTGACAAAATGACATAACATAAAATAGTATTACATTGTGAAAAACCAACGCAACGCGATCTACTCCAAAATCGTCTGATTCTAACATCGAACCTGGTATGTCGGGATTGGGAAACTGCGTTAACCAACCCTAAGCCACAAACGCCGACATACAACTATTACCTGAATAGAACTTCATGTGAAAGTATTACTTGATCGTACATTTTCATACTCACAGTGACTTCTCCGAGTGTTGACCAGCTGTCCAGATTATCAGTGTCCTTCGTAACCTACGTTTAGTAGCGACTGCTGAAACATCAGGGGACACATGTACTATTGTCGATAAAAAATAGTTAGTTGCATATACTTTACCGGACGTCGCAGTGAACGACATCATTTTTTGTTGTTGTTGGCTGTTTGAGATTTCTTGGCAAATTTACGTTGAGTAATTTGCCATTCGCCGGTCTCCCTGACCAAGGGCTAAACGACTTTCTCCGTAATCCCGTTTATCCACGTTGGGTAACGCAGCGCGCGACTATTGGAAGCGGCTCTCGCCGCGCTGGTAACTTACGGGATAAGTGAGCCGGACGCTCAGAAAGCAATGGCAAACTACTGAGCGTAATCTTGCCAAGAGTTCAATGACGGCGGTAAAATGCCGGTGTTAACAACAATGTTCTGTAAAGGATATGCGGGAAAACAAAGTTGCCATTGCTTTCCGAGCTTCCGGAAATCATACAAATTTATAAAAACCAACGTAAGGCGGTAGGTTTCCAAATTGCCCGGAGCGATGTTCCAAACACTGCGCCCGAAATCCCGTCGCCATAGAGCCGACATTCTCGATAAGGCGGAGTGATTGACATAATTATCTCGGCCTGTTCACTGTGTAGCCGGCTTCGTGGCTTAGAGGTTATGACTTTTCTCCGTAATCTCGTATACTCTCGTCGGCAACGTGATGACGGTTCAAATCAGCAGTGGTTCGAATCGCATCGGTAACTTACGGGGTATGTGAGCCGGCCGCTCAGAAAGCAATGGCAAACTACTGAGCGTAATCTTGCCAAGAGATCAAGATACAGCTGAAAGATGCTGGTGTTGACAGCTAAGTCCTGTAAAGGATATGCTAAAAAAAAAAAATGTTCACTATGTGGAGAATGATTGGGCAATGGAACTGTATTCCTCATCACGAAAACACACAAACACTCTCGACAGCAGCAATAGTAGGGTGCTATAACAATAATAAACAAAACTTCAAGACCAGTAACTCACGCACGATGCATTTATTGGAATAAACAAAGGAACATGGTGTAGGTTACTACCTTTCACATTTCTGTTTATTGTAATAAACATGGTAATGTCTACATTTATTACTTACCAATTGTGCTTCTGTTTATTTTAATCTACCGGTTTTTTGTATTAAACATAGTCTTTCTGTTCATTGTAATAAGCGCAGCTATATTTATCTGTTTATTGTAAAAACATAGTTATGTCCATCTGTTTATTGTAGATATATAGTTATGTCCATCTGTTTATTGTAGAAACATAGTTATGTCCATCTGTTTATTGTAGATATATAGTTATGTCCATCTGTTTATTGTAGATATATAGTTATGTCCATCTGTTTATTGTAGATATATAGTTATGTCCATCTGTTTATTGTAGATATATAGTTATGTCCATCTGTTTATTGTAGATATATAGTTATGTCCATCTGTTTATTGTAGATATATAGTTATGTCCATCTGTTTATTGTAGATATATAGTTATGTCCATCTGTTTATTGTAGATATATAGTTATGTCCATCTGTTTATTGTAGATATATAGTTATGTCCATCTGTTTATTGTAGATATATAGTTATGTCCATCTGTTTATTGTAGATATATAGTTATGTCCATCTGTTTATTGTAGATATATAGTTATGTCCATCTGTTTATTGTAGATATATAGTTATGTCCATCTGTTTATTGTAGAAACATAGTTATGTCCATCTGTTTATTGTAGATATATAGTTATGTCCATCTGTTTATTGTAGAAACATAGTTATGTCCATCTGTTTATTGTAGATATATAGTTATGTCCATCTGTTTATTGTAGATATATAGTTATGTCCATCTGTTTATTGTAGATATATAGTTATGTCCATCTGTTTATTGTAGAAACATAGTTATGTTTATCTGTTTATTGTAGAAACATCATATCACAGACCTATAGCATAAAACTGCTTCAGGACAATTCAAACAATGATATCCAGGTCAGATTATTTGGGGCATGTGTGGACTCTGAGATATATTTGTTGAACATGTGTGAAGTCTGTGATATATTTATTGAGCATGTGTGTGTGATATATTTATTGAGCATGTGTGGAGTCTGTGATATATTTATTGAGCATGTGTGTGTGATATATTTATTGAGCATGTGTGTGTGTGATATATTTATTGAGCATGTGTGTGTGCTATATTTATTGAGCATGTGTGTGTGATATATTTATTGAGCATGTGTGGACTCTGTGATATATTTGTTGAGCATGTGTGGAGTCTGTGATATATTTATTGAGCATGTGTGTGTGTGTGTGTGACAAAACGTCAGTGGCCCATGTCCTCAGGCCTTCTTTTATTTTGGGTGGGCAGGGGGAGGCGGCTTTCGGGAGCTCTCGGTTCTCTTGTTCGCTCAATCACCATGAAAGATGGTTCTTTGGGTTACTTTCATAACACGATTTTTTCATGGAGCGATTAGATATAGGTCTTTCCTTTCGGGTAGACCCGAAGGAGCGCCTTGCGCCAAATGCGCACTGGTGCGACTTCTTGGGCAATTCATGTCCGTTTCTAAAGCCGCTGCTTTTTCTCTCTAAAGATATCGTTACCCACTGCCTAATGTCAAGATGTCAAGTTGAAGATTGGGACATTTTAAAGGCAGAATACTGATGATGTATGAAAGGGTCCTCCTTGAATTGAAGGGAGCATAAGAGATCTGCAAGGCCACGAGAGTATCACCTTAAGACATTCTCAGGTGAACCATGGACTTTCAGGACGGCCACAGGCTGATGACTCCAATCAAGGAATCAATGTCTGATTAGTCCTGATCTAGTGGCATCCTTCGGTACCCGCTCAGTACAAATCCCATCGTCAATAGTGGAGTGATTGAACCTATGTTCCTGAATGGACCTACAGCTTATTCTCGGTCCTACTCATCCGTATCAGTGACATTGAAAAACCCATACCCATTCCACATTCACGAACCATTACCATTATGTGAAATCTTACCCAGCCTGGTCAGTGACATTAAAACACCCATACACCTTTTCCCTGTCAAGAACTGTTCCCATTGTGACAAATGATGTATTCCTGTACCATTGGGCTACAACGAACACAAGACTCATTGTGTAGAGAGGACCACTGGAACTAGTAGGACTGGTTCTACAGGCGCCTGTTGTTTGTACAACCGATCGGGAAGGAGGAAAATACCGGCGGACCAAATCGGTGAGGCAGATGTCGACTGACGGGACTTTGTAGTACTCTTCGGTTTATGAGGGAAAGCCATGAGGCTCTCTGCCTGAACTTTATCCTTGTTGTGTCTGTTTAGAACTATCTGTTTTAACTGCCTTGATGTTTTCCTGTGCTGTTCTTTATTAATTTAATAAATCACGTTTTAGTTTACTCCAACGTTCACTGTGTTATATATATGGATCAGCCAGAAATACACTTTAGAGATTAGGTCCCGAGGTCGAAAGAGAGAGTGACAGTGAGTCCAGGGAACGGAGGAGGGTTGGCAAGCAAAGACCTATCCCAGCCAGGGCTATAGAATAATATTGAAATATTGTTACATAGTTACTTGGGACCCTCCACGTAGCTTGTTACAATTTCTGGGGGCACGTCGCGGGATATTTGAAATCCTGGTGGAGTTCTGGCTGATATAGTGATAGGGGACAGATATTCTTGTCTACTATCAATAGGTTCTGCCTACCGTACCTGGCTATTGTCTATACTCTTCCTGACACGGACTGACCGACATACGACGTGTTGTGGTCAGGTAAAATAACCAGTTGTGTACTTTAGTTTGAAATTTAATATACAATTACCTCTTCCCTTACCCTCTGAGTGTAAGATGGCATCCGCTAAATTTAATGTTGCCGAAGTACAGACTACAGGGCGTGAGATGGGTTATGATGGGGCGGAGTTACAGAAATATGTTCAGGAAGTGGAAAGAGACTTCAGACAAGCTGTGCGCGAAGCTAAGAAAATTGAGGCTGAGGCTGAGGCCAGGAAGATGGAGGCTGAGGCTAGGAAGATGGAGGCCGAGCAATCAGTCAGAGACCATGAGTTCTGTATGAGGGAGTTGGAGCTGAAAGCTCAAACTGCCAAGGAAAGCGAGGGTGCAGTGGGAGGCGCAGTTCTCCCTGACTCAACAACTTCTAGTGGCGGTCCATACCAGGCAATGAAGTTCCCATTACTCCCGTTCGATGAACACAAAGATAAGATCGACCAGTATCTTCACAGATTTCAGTCAATGGCTTTGGCTATGGGATTGGAACGTGGGAAATGGAACTTGAAACTCTCACAGGGCCTGAGGGGGACAGCGTACGAGGTCTACTCAAGGATTGCCACCTGGTATGGAGAATGACTATGAGGCCCTGGAAAAAGCATTATTGAAAAGGTTCCAGATGACGGCCCATACATACCGACAGCAGTTCAGAAAGTCAAAGAGAGAGCCAGGGGAGATGTTTGCAGCCTACAGCATTAGACTTAAGTCTTACCTTTTGAAGTGGATGTCATTAGCTGGATTTGCTAACGACTATGAAAGTTTAGAAGAATTAGTGGTCGTGGACGAAATGAAGAGAATGATGCTTAAGCCATTGCAAACCTTCTTGCTTGAAAATGGGGCAGAAAGGTTAGACGTAGTAAACACATTAGCGGAAAGGTATGTGCTAGCTCATGGGGATAATGGGGAACTGTCACAACCCAATCCCCGACCACCAGACACATGGTCTGGAAAGAAGAAGAACCCTAAAACAGCTCACACCAAGAAGGAGGATCCTTTCGATAAAGTTCCAATTAAGAAATCCTCTGGGAAGAGTCCACCTGGATCTCCTAAAAGAAAGTGGAGTGAAAAGTGGTGCGCCTACTGCAAATCTCCCACCCACAATACGGCCGATTGCAGGCGCAAACAGAAAGACTCTCCCTATGCTGCCTGTCTTGTAGAAACCGGGGAAGGGTCTAACAGGGAGGTAGAAGGGAGGGGTTTTGAGAACAAAGATTCAGAGAAACCACCAGTAGTAGAGACGATACTTGTGAACGGACAACCAGTCGAGTATCTCTATGACACCGGTCTGCAGTTTGAGGCCGTAATTTCCTCACACTTAGTGAGCCCAGAGCATCTAACCGGGGAGTCTATTGAGATTCAAACGGCGACCAAGAGTGCAGTAGCAATGTCTCTTCGATTGCGAAGGTAGACATCAAATCGAAATATGTTACCGGCACTATCCAGGCAGCCGTTCTGCTAGATCCGATCTTCCCAATGATCATGGGTTGTCGCTACGTCTTTCTAGGGATCCCAACAGAACCCATGTACGTAGGGGCAATGCAAACCAGATCTCAATCGGGAGATGAGCAGACGCCGGCCTTGATCGTGCATCCCTTGCCTTGGGAGTTACGAGCTGCTCAAAGCCAGGATGCTACTTTGCAACCTTGCTTTAACCAGTTGCCAAAAAGTTCTGACCCACCAAGACGGGGTCAGTATTATATGAAGAATCGGTTACTGTACCGAAGAGCCGGAGTGGAGGAACGCCAGCATGGACAGCTGGTAGTTCCTAAGGCCTATCGGGAACAGATTCTTCATATGGGACACACCATTTCATTCAGTGGACATATGGGTGTCGGGGACAACACTCCAAGCGCATTTCCTGCCATTACTACTGGCCAGGGATGACTGGAGACGTGCGTCGGTACGTCAAGTCGTGCCCAGAGTGCCAGCGTGTGGCACCAAAACACTGGACGGCTCCAGTAATCCTGGGCGACATGCCCATTATGAACTCTCCTTTCGAGAGAGTTGCCATCGATCTTGTTGGTCCTCTTCCTCGGACTAGGAAGAGGAATATGTATATTCTTACGATGGTGGATTGCTGTTCCATGTGGGGTGAGGCGATACCGTTGGCCACAATCGACTCTAAGCGAGTGGCTGATGCACTGATGGAGACCTTTACTCGGTTGGGATTTCCAAACCAGATCCTAACGGACAATGGGTCTCAGTTCTGTGGTAAGCTGATGGAGGAAGTCTTTCGTATCTTCCAGACTAACCACATTCACACAAGCCCATACCACCCTCAGTCGAATGGGCAAGTAGAGAGGTTTAATGGTACCTTGATGACCATGCTTCGGAAGCTGGCTCAAGAGAAACCAGACAGATGGGATGAGTATATCCCAGCCGCCTTGTTCGCCTATCGGGAGGTTCCCCATGGGTCGACCGAGTTGCCACCAGCTACTCTACTATTCGGGAGGCCAATCAAGGGTCCCTTAGAAGCCCTATTGAGATTTTGGACAGAGGAGGAAACTTCCGAAGAAGTTGTATTCTCATATAAATACGTCGAAGAGTTAAAGAAGAAACTCCAGACGGGTTGGGCTTTGGCAGCTCAGAATCTGAGGGCGGCCAGAAGGAGACACGCGGCCTACTACAATAGAAGGACGAAAGATAGGTCTCTTAAAGTGGGGGATCGGGTTCTGTTGTTACTTCCAGTAGGTTCCAATAAACTCGAGATTGGTTGGCAGGAGTCTTTCCCGGTGGAAAGGGTTGTGTCCCGCACCAACTATGCCATCCGGATCAGGGGGAAATCCAAAATCTTCCACATTAACCTCCTCAAAAAGTATGAAGAACGATCTGATGGTACTTCTCTCCCACTCATGACGATGGCGGTCGCGATGGAAACTGAATCGGGCGAAGACGCGGATAGGGAGTATCCTTTACACCCTAGGGAAACCTATAGGGATGCACATATAAATCCTGATCTGTCGGCTGAAGAAACAGACCGGGTCATCCGTTTGTTGGAGTCCCATCAGCAGATTCTTACCGATCGGCCAGGGCGGACAGGGTTGGTCGAGTTTGATATGACTCTGACTACCCAAGACCCCGTTCGCCAAAAAATATATCCAGTGCCCTTTTCGAAAGAGAAGGCCCTGGAAGCCGAAATCCAGAAACTTCTGGACGATGACATCATCACTCCTTCGACTTCTCCTTATAATGCCGGGGTGGTCTTGTTGAGGAAGCCCAGTGGGGAGCACCGCCTATGTATTGATTACAGGCAATTAAACAGTTGTACGACATTTCAAGTTGAACCGTTACCGAACACAAATCAACTGTTTGCCAGACTGAATAAGGCAAAGTACTTTTCAAAGATTGATCTAAGCCGGGAATATTATCAGATCCCTGTGAAACCCGAGGTTCGCCCCTTGCTCGCCTTCAGTACTCCGAGCGGGCATTACGAATTCAAGGTGATGCCATTTGGGCTGAGCAATGCGCCCAGTGTGTTCACCCGCATGATGAGAATGTTATTAGAGCCTTTAAAGGATCCCTCTGTCGTCTCGTTTATGGATGATATTCTCATTGCGTCTGACAATCTGAAAGATCACCTGAAGTCCTTGGGACAGATTTTCACAAGGTTAAAAGAAGAAGGGTTAATCGCCCGTCCAGCCAAATGCATGATTGGCTATCAATCCTTGGAATTTCTGGGACATACTATTACCCCAGGGGGACTGGTACCGGAAGTAAAGAATATCGAGAAGGTCAGACTCGCACCCCGTCCTAAGTCTAAAAAGGATGTTAGGTCTTTCTTGTCTCTGTGTGGGTTTTACCAGAAATTTATTCCGCGGTTCAACGAAATTGGGGCGCCGTTAACAGAAACCCTGAAGAAAGGATCACCAGGTCCTATAGTCTGGACCCCGAGCTCTGAAGAAGCTTATGGGAAGCTGAAACAGGCTTTGGTGGACAGGCCAGTCCTGCAACTCCCAAATTTGGAGAAAACGTTTGTTCTAAGAACCGACGCGAGTAACATAGGGATTGGGGCAACTCTGTTGCAGGAAGGGCGAGATGATCCTTCGGTGCTATGTCCTGTGGCGTATGCCAGTAGAAAACTGTTACCCGCGGAACGGAATTACTCCACCGTCGAACGGGAATGTCTAGCTCTAGTATGGGCGGTACAGAAATTTCAACCTTATCTGTATGGAGTACCGTTCAAAGTACAATCCGACCATCAACCTCTGACGTTTTTGGCATCTTCTAAGAAACTGAACGCGAGGTTAATGAGATGGTCATTGCTCCTACAACCGTATCAGTTCACGGTCGAATACATCCCCGGAAGGGAGAATGTGGGAGCGGATTTTCTATCACGGCATCCTATGGTTGAATGTGAAGGTGGGGCCATTCGAACAGAACCTCTGGCAGTAGAAAGTTCGTAGGGTTCGACTTTCTTAAGATGGGGCCTATGTGACAAAACGTCAGTGGCCCATGTCCTCAGGCCTTCTTTTATTTTGGGTGGGCAGGGGGAGGCGGCTTTCGGGAGCTCTCGGTTCTCTTGTTCGCTCAATCACCATGAAAGATGGTTCTTTGGGTTACTTTCATAACACGATTTTTTCATGGAGCGATTAGATATAGGTCTTTCCTTTCGGGTAGACCCGATGGAGCGCCTTGCGCCAAATGCGCACTGGTGCGACTTCTTGGGCAATTCATGTCCGTTTCTAAAGTTATCGTTACCCACTGCCTAATGTCAAGATGTCAAGTTGAAGATTGGGACATTTTAAAGGCAGAATACTGATGATGTATGAAAGGGTCCTCCTTGAATTGAAGGGAGCATAAGAGATCTGCAAGGCCACGAGAGTATCACCTTAAGACATTCTCAGGTGAACCATGGACTTTCAGGACGGCCACAGGCTGATGACTCCAATCAAGGAATCAATGTCTGATTAGTCCTGATCTAGTGGCATCCTTCGGTACCCGCTCAGTACAAATCCCATCGTCAATAGTGGAGTGATTGAACCTATGTTCCTGAATGGACCTACAGCTTATTCTCGGTCCTACTCATCCGTATCAGTGACATTGAAAAACCCATACCCATTCCACATTCACGAACCATTACCATTATGTGAAATCTTACCCAGCCTGGTCAGTGACATTAAAACACCCATACACCTTTTCCCTGTCAAGAACTGTTCCCATTGTGACAAATGATGTATTCCTGTACCATTGGGCTACAACGAACACAAGACTCATTGTGTAGAGAGGACCACTGGAACTAGTAGGACTGGTTCTACAGGCGCCTGTTGTTTGTACAACCGATCGGGAAGGAGGAAAATACCGGCGGACCAAATCGGTGAGGCAGATGTCGACTGACGGGACTTTGTAGTACTCTTCGGTTTATGAGGGAAAGCCATGAGGCTCTCTGCCTGAACTTTATCCTTGTTGTGTCTGTTTAGAACTATCTGTTTTAACTGCCTTGATGTTTTCCTGTGCTGTTCTTTATTAATTTAATAAATCACGTTTTAGTTTACTCCAACGTTCACTGTGTTATATATATGGATCAGCCAGAAATACACTTTAGAGATTAGGTCCCGAGGTCGAAAGAGAGAGTGACAGTGAGTCCAGGGAACGGAGGAGGGTTGGCAAGCAAAGACCTATCCCAGCCAGGGCTATAGAATAATATTGAAATATTGTTACATAGTTACTTGGGACCCTCCACGTAGCTTGTTACAGTGTGATATATTTGTTGAGCATGTGTGGAGTCTGTGATATATTTATTGAGCATGTGTGTGTGATATATTTGTTGAGCATGTGTGGAGTCTGTGATATAATTATTGAGCATGTGTGGAGTCTGTGATATATTTATTGAGCATGTGTGTGTGATATATTTATTGAGCATGTGTGGAGTCTGTGATATATTTATTGAGCATGTGTAGAGTCTGTGATATATTTGTTGAGCATGTGTGGAGTCTGTGATACATTTATTGAGCATGTGTGGAGTCTGTGATATATTTATTGAGTAAGTGTGGACTCTGTGATACATTTATTGAGCATGTGTGGAGTCTGTGATACATTTATTGAGCATGTGTGGAGTCTGTGATATATTTATTGAGTATGTGTGGAGTCTGTGATATATTTGTTGAGCATGTGTGGAGTCTGTGATATATTTGTTGAGCATGTGTGGAGTCTGTGATATATTTATTGAGCATGCACGGTGTCTGTGATATATTTGTTAAGCATGTGTGGAGTCAGTGATATATTTTATTGAGCACTGTAGTTAGAATTGGGAGGTAAACGTGACCAGGTTCATACTAATTACATCTCCCATCGATTGCCGATTAGAAAATTCAAATATGTGTCTAACAACAATGCTATACCCAATGCACCTTAAGAACTGTGAAAAGATCCTTTATTTTGGTATGGTCAAAGTCTGGAGCCGCAATCTCGCTATGGCAAGCACGCCTACCCCCAGGCTGTGTGGTCACTGTTTGAAACCGCATTGTACGAGACTGTTTGGTTCAAAACAATGTTTTCCCGTAATGAATTTGAATAACGAAGACACAAACAATAGATTTTAGGATTTATGGATGGAATATTTCGCTGCATCTCGTCAGGTACATATTGCAGAAATCACACAATATAAACTAAAGTAATTAGATAAATCCTCCAAGCTGAAATATACAACACACATGTACCGCGGTTTTACTTTTCAGCTTGAGTAATCCATCCATTTGCTTCACAGTTCTTAATGGGTCATTGAACATGACTCCAAAGTTGAATCTGCCTATAATAGCTACCATGACACTCCATGGAAAATATCAGCGGCTGGTATGAAAATGACAAAAGAACCCAACGAGTGCCAGTGAGTCTAAATATGTGGAAACGCACCATGTACCCATTAGGCCCCAATGCCTGAAAATGAGTCCTTTGGGTAATGTCATACTATGATCAGGATCTTGCCAGATCTATGGCTGAAGGTTGGCGTACTCACAGAGAACTTATCATTGAGAAGGAAAGTCCATCTATGTCATACATCAACCTAATATGTCAAATACTGAGCCTTTTCCTGTCACCAATGGAGTGAAGCAAGCCTGCGTCCTGGCATCAACATTGTTCAGCCTAATGTTTTCAGCTACGCTGACCCATGCCTTCGAAAACAAGGACATTGGAGTAGACATTAACAACCGCATGGATGGAAAGTTGTTCAATCTCAGAAGGCTGAAAACTAAAACCAAAACTACCAGAGACACCGTTAGAGAGCTCCTATTTGCTGATGATTGCGTTCTATATGTCGTCAACTTAGAGGCAGACATGCAGCACAATATTTCAGCTTTCTCATTTACGTGTGCACCTTTGGGCTCAATGTTATCCCGGAGAACACTGTAGTTATTTACCAGCCAACTCCAGGGACTAATCATACCAAGCCGAATATCAAAGTGAATGGTCACAGACTAAGTATTGTGGACAAATTCACCTATCTTGGCAGCACTGTGTCACAAGCTGCTACACCTGACAACGAAGTGAACGCAAGAAACTCCAAGGCCGGCGCGGCCTTTGGCAGACTGTACAAGAATGTATGGGACAGAAATGGAATAAGCCTGCAAACCAAGTTTAAAGGCTAAAACGCAGTCGTATTATAAACACCACTATATGCTTGTGAAACCTGTTTACCAACAACACGCTAAGACAGTGGTTCTCAACCTTTTTTGGCCCGTCATATCCCCCCTCACCATATTTTTAGAACGTCATTCCCCCCCCCCCCCCCTTTCGTATTTCCTCCCTAAAAATTTCCCCCCGCCCCTACACAGTATACATAATAATTGAAGCTAAATTTAATAGCACATACTCAAACAAGTCTAGACATGTACATTAAATGTGATTTGTGGATCTACTTACGTTATAAAATGAATTTCAGAAGGGTGATACGTACAAAACCGTAAAGTATGAAGGGAAAAACAATATCAAGTAATCGGTTCTTGTATTAACACAATCTAGAATAAATCTTAATTCCCCCCCCCCCCCCCCCCCGCTGGAAACCCCAAATACCCCCTGGGGGGGGGATTCACCACCGGTTGAGAACCACTGCGCTAAGAAATTAAACCACTTCCACACAGTCTGCCTTAGGAAGCTATTGAAGATTAACTGGCAAGACAAGATCCCAGACACGGAAGACTTAGAAAGAGCGTCCATGCCCAGTATCCACACTATACTAATGAACAATCAGATTCGCTGGGCTGGACACTTGACTCGCATGTCAGATCATAGGCTCCCTTAACGAAGTTTAGACAGTTTTCGCGTTGTGGTAAACGCTCGCAAGGCGGCCAGGGAGGCGCTTTAAAGGCACTCTGAATATTTCATTACAAGCATTCGGAATTCACTACGCCACTTTTGAGAATGATGCCAAAGACGGAAATTCGTGGCGTAAATTAGTACGCACAGTTGTAGTCACTTGCGAAGCAAACATGACTGTAAGAGCTGTGGAAAAAAAAAAACTTGAAAGAACAACCACTGCAGTTGCAGTAGATCCTCCTCCTGGAACGTCAAGCATTTTTTGCCCACACTGTCAAAGAATATTTCGAGCCAAAATAGGCCTTAACAGCCATTTTTGAACTCAGGGCTCCAAACTTTCAACCTCACTGGATGAAATGAATGGTCATAATCATTCTTGATGGACACACAAAATGTCCAAAACTGTCGAGTGAACTAACGAACGAACGGATGAACTTTATTTCATGGGGGTCACACATTGGGCACGCAGGCCTGTCTTACACGAAATAGCGATGGGCCCTCAAACTGCCATGTATGAAATGTTCCATTACATCCATACCTAGACAGCTAATCCTTTAAGCCTCAAGTAGAATTCGCCTTGCCAGGACAGTCTGGCCACGCCCACAAGATGGGGCCGGATTGGTTGTCACGACAAATGTCACACTTGTGCACTTATCAGTCGCTAAGTGTGACATCAGTTCTCATGACTGCAACCATGGCTATTATCAGCTAAGAACTTGGTGCACCTCTACGTAAAGTGACAGAGAAAACAAGATTGTTAAAGACCCGTTTACACGCCTTGGATATATTTTGCTAAACCCAATATTTGTATTTACCAATGGGCTAAATTCATCATTATCATCAATTGCCATGCCGATATAGGCTGGGAGGTCATGTTTCGCCATCTCACACGATCACATGAGTCGTGGATCAGTTCTGTGTTCTTGTCTTGACCATACTGCATGGCCAAACAATCCAGCTACTTACCTCTCTGCCTCCCCATGTTCTTTTCTCCTCAATCTTGTCAGTTGTCACAAACTTCTCCAATTTATTACTTCTCAAAACGTGTCCACAAAAGTTTGATTGTCTGCGTCTAAATTCTCTGATATGGACTGATATTAATATACTTCAGCATCAATTTGTAGATCTGCAAGAATCTTCATCACATTGGCATCTCTTACTTTATAGAAAACCTTTGGGTAGTCCATTGAGCAAAGATGTAGGATTTTTAAAGAAAAATTTCTTTTGAATATTCAATTGATGTTCTCAGCATATACACAGCATTTACAGTGGTCTTGCCTTCTACAAACCTACATTGTTCTTCCTTTATTTCAGGCTGTATTTTCTTCCCAACTCATTGCATGAGGATTCTTAGCAAAATCTTTGTGATGTGGCTCATTATACTAATTGTTAGATGTTGATATATAAACAAGAATAATAAATAACCGATTTAGGTAATTAGTAAAAATATGGACCCATTTAAGATAACCTAGACATTTTAGGTAATCTAGACGGTTCAGATAATCTAGCGCCAGGTGTGTATGTTTAGGGAACAGTAGGAGTGAAGTAGCTAGAAGCTCGCCAACCTGCTTGGTGGTCACAGATTTGAACACACATCGAAGGATTGCAACAATTGACCTTGGTGTCCTGGTCGACTCAGATAAAGCAGCTATCAGACAATGTCTTCGACAGTACCGCAGCTTTTGTGATTATGACAACTTCATGCAACGGCTGTTCCATTACAAATATGGATCTACCAACACATGTCCAGTGCAAAGAAAGGCGTGTCCCTCATCTGTTTATTTCAGTAAAGTAAACGGTCCTTTTTCTACGCTTTGAGGTGTATTATGTTTGTAGTGTTAACCTCACATATTCACAGACAAACCGACACTCGTAGCCTGATGTGGCAAATAGCACACTGGACTTCGTTTACTTCCCAGAAAACTTCCTGGTTCTCAGTTTGAACTGGATCAAACTAGAAATCCACATATATTTCAAACATAGCCACCTTTATGTGGATTCGAACATTACAACAGCTGGCCCTAGGGTAAACGATTAGTTCTTTTACTTCAATCTAATATTCTGATATAAGCGTATCTACTAGAAAGATCGTGTTATCCGTATACATTAGACAATGTTGGATAACTAATGAGCAAATATTGACACAGTTACAAAGTCAAACATCCATCTTTACTGGAGACGCGTGGACTAACAGATGTCAAACAGCATCATAATTTTCAGTTGTTTCTGCAATAACTCAACAAATATAACCAATTGATTTTTCTCACGGATAACTTGTTTAAGCTACTGACGTTCAGACCCTGAGGAGAGAACTTCGTTTTGCTTTATAGTGTGAGTTCAACACATCCAGATGCCCAAGAGAAAATAAACCATCTCCAAAATGTTTCAGGACAAACTGGTCTCCAAATAACACCACCAAACCAAAACAAAAAACTATTGATCTTACCAACAGTTCTGACGACATCAAATTAAACATCCATGTTCTTGAAAAAGTCAACAGCTTCACATATCAAGGAAGCAAAATGACATCTACAGGGGACTCAATACCAGAAATATCATCTAGAATCGCACTGGCATTACTGTGCCTTCTTCAATAAACTGTCAAACATCTGGAAGTCAAAGACACTCAGCAAACACACAAAACTTAAAATCTTCAACTCTTGTGTGATTCCAGTGCTAACGTATGGATGTGAAAGTTGGAAGTCAACGGTAGCTTTAGATTTCAAAAATTAGATAAATTTGAGAACAAATGTCTTAGAAGAATTATAAACATCCACTGGACAGATGTCAGAACCAATACGCAAATAAGACAAAAGACTAAGCAAAATATTGTGTCCAATTTTATAAGAAAACGCCGTTGGAACTACATCGGCCATGTACTCAGAATAGACAAGACAAGGCTCCCCTACCAAGCTCTCATATGGTCACCGTTAGGGAAAATAAATAGGGGAAGACCAAGAGAGACCTTGCGTAGAACCATCATTAGAGAAGGCTCATTCAACGGCCACGTGAACATCCAGGATCTACAACAGGTAGCAGCGAACCGCCAGACATGGAGAGCCATGACTTCTGCCCTATACCCCGCATTAGGCTCAAGGGGAAAGACTAACTAACTAACTAACTAAGTATATACATCTTAATATGTTTACGGGAGTTTGTGTGCTCGTGTGTCTTGGAAATAGTCAGAAAGTATTTAGAAAGAGAGACAGACAGTAGAAACGAAAGAAAACAGATAACACGTCAGAGAGAGAGAGAGAGAGAGAGAGAGAGAGAGAGAGAGAGAGAGAGAGAGAGAGAGAGAGAGAGAGAGAGAGAGAGAGAGAGAGAGAGAGAGAGAGAGAGAGAGACGACAGACAGACATAAGACAGACAGATAGATAGATAGTCAGATAGACAGATAGAAAAAACAAATAACTCTACAGACGGATAGAAACAGAACTTCAGACAAACATTTAGACGGACTGGCACATCGATTCATCCTTAGATGGACAGACAGACAGACAGACGGACGGACGGACGGACGGACGGACGGACGGACGGACGGACAGACAGACAGAAAGACAGACAGACAGACAGACAGACAGACGGACGGACGGACGGACGGACGGACGACCAGACAGACAGACAGACAGACAGACAGACAGACAGACAGACAGACAGATAGATAGATAGATAGATAGATAGATAGATAGATAGATAGATAGATAGATAGATAGATAGATAGATAGATAGATAGATAGATAGGAATATGCATCTTTGTCTGAATATTATAGATCTTACCTTGGCTGTGGTCAGTCCAAAGAAGCAAACATGATGGCATAATACATATCAACTAAGAAGACTGTATATGCTGATCTACCAGTAATATGTCGAGTTCTCTTAATGAAACAACGCTAACAGTTGCAGTCGAGTGTGAAGGGGTCCCTAATAATATTACACGTATATTTCAAATAGTCAACTTCGTGGTTATCTGTCAGATCATCGCTGTTTTCGGCACCGGAATTAACATCACCAACATCATCTGTTTTGTCAGGCAAGGTTTGAGGGATCCAGTCAACATATCTCTGCTAGGTAGGATAGTCCACAGATGAGATGTGTAGTTTATTACTAGATTTGATAATTAGCGCTGAGGATGTAATTCTACCAGAATGTTAGAATGTTATACTGACGATCACATTGTCGCGAAAGGACGAGGGCTGGATGTCAACTATCGTTGTTTTTAAAGTAGGCAAAGACTAACCACCTATCCTCCGTGCACCCAGGCCTACACATGATGTTTGTTTTTCCTTTCATTCGCTTTTAACTCAAGCGTAGTCCATACACAAGCTACTACACGGTGTTTGTAAAGTCTCACTTCTACACTTCGTAAGTAGAACATATGTTTGTTGGAGAGTACGTTTTCCTTTACAAAGTGTAGTGAGACTATACAAACATCCTGTACTTCTTGTGCACCGGACTGATTTGTACTTGCGGATAATCTTTCCCTATTACCAGTGGCCCTCGCTATAACATGAACCCAATACGACTTCTGAGGTACTTTAAATTTAGGTCCCCAAGTCAAGGACGCAAAGTTAACATTTTATTCCAACTGACCGGTGTAGGGTTTGAACCCGCTACCTCGGCATCAGAACTCCGGAAGTTTACTGCGTGCTCTGTTGTCTAAATACGTTTTCACTTCACATTCACTTTAGCGTCATTCGGGAAATGTCTCCGGAAAAGGTGGGTTTTTAGTGAAACAAACAGGTGGAAATTATATATATATATATATATATATATATATATATATATATATATATATATATATATATATATATATATATATATATATATATATATATATAGAGAGAGAGAGAGAGAGAGAGAGTTTCTATACGCTAGGTGGTATACGGTGACTGATAAAGAGAGGACGCCTGTCAGAGTCTAGAGTAGTGCAGTGATGCAGTGACATCGTTACGCCCGCCAGGCGACTTAGTCCCCAGCAGGGATGCCGTAACTTCGTTACGCCGCCAGGCGAATAGTAGTTACCTGCCTGCGAGGTTGCTGGCTGACGAGACGGCCAGCGGTCAGGCAAGGAGGACGCAAGACGCACGCATGCCTCGTGAAGCCACTTCAGGTGGGGAGGCAAGTTGCGAGCTATAGGCAGACAGCTCTGGGACGTCGACTCGACTGGACGCATGATGAGAGAAAGGCGTTGTGTGGTTTCTGTGCCTGAAAGTCGAGTGTCTGGACATCTTGAGAGATAGACTGTGAGCTGTATTGTGTATGTAAGTGTATTGAAGTATCAAGCATATCTTGTAGTGATCATCGTATTGTATATGATCTGTAAATAAATCCATGGAACGTTGTGTCGTTGAGTCTTAAGTCAAATCACGTTGTACTTGTACTGTCTCACATGTGTTAGGTTAAAGAGCCAGGTTTAAGACCCTGACATGTGTGGACGTGGTGGCATTCGTCCGGCTTTGAAATGAACGTAGTTTAGATAATTTAACATTTAAACTTAGAGTTGTGAACTTAGAATTTTTGTCCAACTTTATTGTACATGTAAATGTGATCGTTGAAGGCTCATTTTGATAGATATTATTACATTATTTAAACATGGAGACTAAATGTGATTGTACAGTGCATACATATTGTTTGATCTTGTAAACGTGTAAAACAATTGTGATTGTGAAACTTGTCACCGTTTTGACCTTGTCGACATTGTAGACTTGTCGCCAATGTGACCTTGTCGCCATCTTGTAAACTTGATGTCTATGTCCTTACTGAATGTCATCTTGATGTAAGTGATGTGTCATCAATGTTGTAGAGTGTTGAGATATATGTAGATTGTCTTTGTGAATTGAGTTGTGGAAAGCAGAAAGTTTTCGGAAAGAAAGTGACTTGTGTTTTGAAAATAAATTGTTGACGGACAAACTTACGACCTACAATTACACTCAACGCCAATCAACCCAAAGTTAACTCAAGCAGATACAGACAGGTGCAAACAGCTAATACAACAGTACAACACCATCTTCTCCAACAACCCAGGACAAACAGAATTAGTACAGCATCACATCACACTCACGTCAAACACACCCATAAAATGCAGACCATACACCATTCCACTGCATTACAAAGAACACTTACATCAGGAGATCGTCAATTTAGAGAAAAACAACATCATAAGACGATCCCAATCAGACTTCTCATCTCCAATGGTCATAGTACGCAAAAAGGACAACACGATAAGACTCTGTGTCGACTATAGAAAGCTCAATAAGATAACTCTTCTAGATCTGGAGCCAATGGCAAACTCTGACGATCTACTGACAGAACTGACAGACGCTAGGTTCTTTACGAAGGTAGACATGACTAAAGGATATTGGCAAATAGCAGTAGACGAACAGAGCAGACATCTGACAGCATTTGCCACACCTTGGGGACTGTACGAATGGTGCAAACTTCCATTTGGGCTTGTCAATGCCCCAGCCACATTCGTACGTATGACACGACTTCTTCTAGTAGATATACCTAACATAATTTGCTATATAGACGACATTTGTGTTCACACAGAGACGATGACAGACCACATAAAGACATTAGAATAGACATTTGAACGCATTAGACAGCACGGACTGACGGTAAAGCCTGCAAAAGTAGACATAGCCTACCAGGAAATATCCTTCTTGGGGTACAAAATATCCAATGGCTTTGTCACGACAGACGATAGCATTGTGTCCAAGATACTAAAACTCTCACTTCCGACTACGAAAAAGCAAGTCAGAAGTTTGTTGGGACTTATAAATTATTACCGGCAGTTCATCCCTGATTTTTCTGAACTGACCGAAGTATTTACTAACTTACTAACAAAAGATAAACCGGAGAAAATTGTAAGCAATGAATGCCTAAAATTTGCATTCCAAAAAGTATTAGCGTGTTTTTCTGATAATAGCTTAAATAATCTTATCCTGAAATTGCCCAATCTTCATTTACCTTTCAGATTGCGTACAGACGCGAGCTCCGTGGCGATTGGAGCAGTCTTGTTGCAAGAGCATAATAACATCCTTCACCCTGTGTACTTCGTATCCAGGAAACTGAAACCCAGAGAACGGGCTTGGTCAATACCTCAATTGGAAGCCCTAGCTTTAATGGTGGGTATAACCAAATTGTCCAGATTCCTTCTAGGACGCCATTTCATTGTGGAGTCTGACAGCAGTCCATTGCGATTTATAAATTCAGGTGTACCTTCAAACCAGATGGTAGCGCGCTGGTCTCTTAAGCTCCAAGATTACAGCTTCGAGGTTCGACATATCCCAGGCAGAACCAACACGATTGCCGATCTTTTGTCCCGTTGTCCGACCGACCCAGTAAGCACCAATGTCTGAGTGCAGTGTGTAAAATACACTCAGATCAACACAGCCATCCATCAGTGAATAATTTTTTCATTCACAAAAGCTGTGTAATGTCTACGATGTGATAGGGTTTACTCCCAATATATATAGTGTTCTTATTTTATTAATTAATGTAGCGAGTGTCGTGTATAATTGTGTAGTGTGTGGTAGAAAGCGAACTTTATTAATTGTATATATTACGAAACAAGAACAGTGCCACATTCGCTCAAAAACTTACCGTAAGCGAACTATCCAATTTGACAGTGGCATCTGCGTTTGGAACATTCCAGTGATATTTTAAATGTGAAAGTGTGACCTAAACATTGACAGCTACACCACTGCAGTCAATCGAAATCCAGAAGGTTTTACAGTGAAACATCCAACACATGAACTATTAGAACATTGTACATTCCGTAACTACATCAGACCGGAACAAGTGTGTTCTACAAGTTTCAACATCAGCTGTCTAATGTTCGTGTGTACTTCCGGATTAGTTAGAAATTTAGTTCAAAATTAGCAGACGACAAATAAAAGTTTAAAAAGCTATGACGATTCTAAAATCTTTAGGAATCAACAAGTTTGAATACACGAATTGTGTGTTTAGATATTTATGTAGTGTAATCTTAGAATCATATCTTGATTAATGTATTCATACTACCGACTTTTTCTCGTTAGTATGAAGAAACATCAAGCGATGACGCTAAGAAATAGAATAATTATTGTAAAATAGTATATGTCATAAATTTTGAAGTTATTCCCCTTTCATTTAATTGTTATTACATCATTACACAAAGGGCCATAATGTGAAATGTATACGGTAATGTGTTGTATATAAATAGCCATGTTGTTGCCAGATTGTTAACACACCAGGAAGCCATCTACTGGGCATGGTAGAGTGTTACCGACATTGCAGACCAACACAAGAGCTCCTGGCCAAATGAGGTCAGGGCTTGAGCGTTTAATGCGACTTATGTAAAAGCCGTATTTCGGTCTAGCCAGATGGTTTTTGTTTCAGAAACCATATTATTACTTTTTTTTGAAAGGCTGCGAGGTAGATGCGTGAAGCTGGTACTGCCGATCTGACTGGGTCAATAATGCAATTGAGGTAATCAGCCATCGAGAGGATGAAACCTGACAAGTGTTAAAGGTTGAACACCACATGTCGTTGAATACAACTTCCATTTCTTATATATTTCTATGGCAGATGTGTATTCCTATGTATTCTGATACCAATGTATATAACAACAGAAGGGTCGACTCTGACAAGGTTAAAATATTAACCCAATATGTACATATATTATACATGAAAGATGACATCTTTCATGAAGTTGCCGGGGAACATCTCAGAGTCTAGAGTAGTGCAGTGATGCAGTGACATCGTTACGCCCGCCAGGCGACTTAGTCCCCAGCAGGGATGCCGTAACTTCGTTACGCCGCCAGGCGAGTAGTAGTTACCTGCCTGCGAGGTTGCTGGCTGACGAGACGGCCAGCGGTCAGGCAAGGACGACGCAAGACGCACGCATGCCTCGTGAAGCCACTTCAGGTGGGGAGGCAAGTTGCGAGCTATAGGCAGACAGCTCTGGGACGTCGACTCGACTGGACGCATGATGAGAGAAAGGCGTTGTGTGATTTCTGTGCCTGAAAGTCGAGTGTCTGGACATCTTGAGAGATAGACTGTGAGCTGTATTGTGTATGTAAGTGTATTGAAGTATCAAGCATATCTTGTAGTGATCATCGTATTGTATATGATCTGTAAATAAATCCATTGAACGTTGTGTCGTTGAGTCTTAAGTCAAATCACGTTGTACTTGTACTGTCTCACATGTGTTAGGTTAACGAGCCAGGTTTAAGACCCTGACAACGCCCTTTGAGTACGTTTGGAATTAATGGTGTGATGTGTAGTGAGACGAAAATATGTTGACAAACAATTAACGAACTAACGAACTGACGACCTAATGAACTCACGAACGAATGAACAGACTAACGAATTAACTAACTAACTAACGAATTAACTAACTAACTAACTAACTAACTAAATAACTATCTATCTAACTAACTAACTAACTAACAAACTAACTAACTAACTAACTAACTAACTAACTAAATAACTAACTAAATAACGATTAACTAACTAACTAACTAACTATCTATCTAACTAACTAACTAACTAACTAACTAACTAGCTAACTAACTAACTAACTAACTAAATAACTAACTAACTAACTAACTAAATAACTAACTAAATAACGATTAACTAACTAACTAACTAACTAACTAACTAACTATCTAACTAACTAACTAACTAACTAACTAACTAACTAACTAACTAGCTAACTAACTAACTAACTAGCTAACTAACTAACTAACTAACTAAATAACTAACTAACTAACTAACTAAATAACTAACTAAATAACGATTAACTAACTAACTAACTAACTATCTATCTAACTAACTAAATAACTAACTAACTAACTAACTAAATAACTAACTAAATAACGATTAACTAACTAACTAACTAACTAACTATCTATCTATCTAACTAACTAACTAACTAACTAGTTAGCTAAATAGCTAACTAACTAACTAACTAACTAACTAACTAACTAACTAACTAGCTAACTAACTAACGTAAAAGCAAAAATACACACTAACTAACTAACTAACTAACTAAATAACTAATTAACTAACTATCTAAATAACTAACTAAATAACGATTAACTAACTAACTAACTAACTAACTATCTATCTAACTAACTAACTAACTAACTAACTAACTAGCTAACTAACGCACAAGCAAACTTACAAACTAACTAACTAACTACGTAACAAACTAACAAATTTACTCACAAACTCACACACTAATTTACAATCTATCTCACAAATTCATAACAAGTTCACAAATTAAGTCAGAAACTCAATCACAAACTCACTCACAAATTCACTCATTCATTAACTCACTCACTCACTCACTCATGCACCCATTCACTCACTCACTCACTCACACACTCACTTATTCACTCACTCACTCACTCACTTACTCACTCGCTTGCTCACTCACTCACTCACTCATTCACTCACCCACTCCCTCATCATTTACTGACTCACTCACCCATTTACACACTCACTCTCTTACTCACTCACTCACTCACCCACTCACTAACCCATGTACTCACTCACTCACTCACTCACTAACCCATGTACTCACTCACTCACTCACTCACTCACCACTTACGCACTCACTCGCTCATCCATCTGCTCACTCACTTACTCACTCACTCACTCACTCACTCACTAACTCACAAAGACATTTCTAATTATATTATACTGAAATTGTCTAAATGTATATCATATCCAGCGCCCTCGTCTGTCCTTCAAGTCTTGGATCAATGGCATTTCTCAATCTGTCTCCACGAGCTCCACAATAGAGGTGCTCTCATACACAATTATTTCTTCTAATTTGCGTAGGCACCAATTATTGAATGCATGCAATTTATGTGTACGTGGTGAAACGCCTGTAAATTATGAGGTTGATTGTGACTTCACATAAAGGATATGCAAGAAACTAGAATAATCCCTGTATTATATTCACTTCCATGAGTAATGACAGTGAACACAACACAGAAGCATTCGCCCAGCATCAGAAACTGTTAATCTTTTAATCAAAATAATTCTTCGTGTATTTACAGTGTCCTGTGTCAGATCTAAACATCAAGAACATGTAATTGAAGTAATAAGTAATTAGCTATGATTCAGTTGTTGATAAACATTACATAAATAATTGAAGGATGTGAAAAAAAAAAAAACATAATAACCCAGTTACAATCCAAGATAATACACACATAATTCTATTATTTAATCAGCTGCAAATAAAGTCAAATTTGCCGATGAAGTCCAAAAACAAAATATGTTTGTAACTGTAGTTAACACAGTCTGTGGCTGTCGCTAACACTTGCTCGATCTAACGCACAGGATTGTGTACAAGACAAGAAAAGCGAAGTAACACAAATAATCGATTTCGATCAGTGGTCACGTGGTCACGCGTTCGAATCAAAATGGAGGTAGACTTAAACATTGACACGGGGTCTCAGATGGAAGTCACCACAGGGTATCAGATATGGTCTATATCAGAGTCCTGGTTTGCAATCAATAAAGGCTCGTGGTGACTAACAGATGTGATAACACTCACTCACACAGAA